>CM055981.1:17087500-17637500 GCA_029531755.1 Holothuria leucospilota | reverse complement strand
ATACACATATACATATGATACACTGAAAGTGATGAAAAGCATTGGATAACACGTGTTCATGAAAAACAACCGTCTTGAGATATTGTGTTAGCAAGCAGTGAACAAGGTTTCGTGGTTTCATCTGCGGTGACCTCGGATACGTGCTTCCACGTAAAACAGCGGGGTCCTTTTACGGACTTGTAAGTCATCTGAATGCTGACCAACATGCCCAATATAAAAATATTCTTCTTCTAACTTGAAATATTCAGTGTTCACAAAGTTAGTCAGTTTTTACCTCTTGTGAAGTTAAATACCCTCTGACCTTCACCACCCTTCTACCTTTTACCATTACAAAATCATAAACATACATGTAAAACATCTATCATTCCATTCTCATCCTTAGATATCGTGTTTTACATGCAATTTACATGGTTTTCATTAGTTTTTTTCACCTCCTGGATACTCATAAAAACCTTTTGACCTCTGCCTAAAATATAGTGCGAAGTACAAACTCCCGATTACGAGTACGAGTACGAGTACAATACCCGAGTACGAGTATGAGTAACGTACAAAGCCATGAGTACGAGTACAGAAAAATGTACTCGAGTAACTGAGAACGAGTATGAGAATCATTTCTGAGTACATGTATGGGCTGAAGTGAACATAACAGCAGTGGCATACATTTGTCCTTAAGGTAACTAAAAGTCTTGTATTGTCTTTAATAAAAGACTTTAATTGTCTTCTAATTAAAGACTTTAACTTGTCTTCAAGGTTCCGGGTGGAGTTGGCCTGGGTGATCTGTAGTGTACTGCCTTCCATACTAGAGGTCCACGGATGAGATCCCCGGGGGACTTCTGGTTGTCTGGCTAAGAGAAGTTGACCCATTCAGCAAGTCGTCCGCTCTGTTTTAGTTCAGCTATCGATCAGTGGGTCGGGGCAGAGCAAGGGACCTTCACCCTCCAGCCTTTGGGAAGTGGCTAAACACTGGGATACACTCTACGTTTTTCGTCAGATTGGGATGTTAAAAGGCGGTCCCCGGAGCAAGATTGGGAGCCAGCATTTCACGCCTGCCTCGTTAAACCTCTGAGCACTGAGTCGAAGGAGAGACGCGAATCTCGTCGGTGCTCATCACTCATGGTACAGAATCCCTGATACCAAGCCAAGTATGGCTTCCTGACCCTCAAACATTAAACTTAACTGAGTGTCTGTTTGAAAAATCAATATGTCTTTATACTCACTATCAACATTACATTTTGTAAAAAAAAAATGAAATGCTGGTGAATGATACTCTAGAAGTGAATGAAAAATAACGTAGTATAGATTATGATTAGTTCCAATGCTATAAAACAATTTGCCTTCTTCACTTTGTCGAACCTTTAGCAGGAATAATAACTTGGGATATGAGCCTAATCGACCAAACTTGCAAGAAAGGCCATTTTCTACTGCAATAGGATTACGACTTGCAGAAGCTTTATCGTGAAACTTGCCGATGTCACATTGGAAGCCATCCATGGGTATACCTGAGAGCAGTACTTAGGCAAGTAAAGAAAAAATCCAACGGGCGGTTCAATGTCCTTTTGTTCTTGAAACGGAAACCCTCTGTTATAGTATTTTATTTTCAAATTTAATACTCTGAAGAAAATATAATTTTTTTGGTATAACTGTAGTCCTGCCACAAAGCAGGTTTTTCAAAATTTCAGTGGAGGGGCAAAGGTTGAACTTATCAAGGAAAAGGGCTATCCTATAAGATGAATCTAGCCTGTAAAGAAGACTGATTATACAGGTTTTTATTTTAGAATTTTGGCTTATTTCTTACTTGTGTTTGTCATTTTTTAAAGATTTAGCATATTGATACAGGCTATTCCAACACTGGTCAGTTTTTCCTCTCAGGCTATTTCGTCCCGTTCGTTTTTTCCACCATCCCTATAGCCCTGTCTACCACAGAACTAGTAACATCCACATTTCCTTCCAAATTTACCAAGCCAATTTCCTCTTCCCCACCTTACCTAAATTCAGTTATCACCCCTATTCATATTATTTCTTTTCTTGTCTGTCGTTTTGATTTTCCCGGCTTTATTTTACTTTTCTTTTCTTTTAATTATTCTCCTTCTCTTTTCTTTTTCCCGGTATCCCGATTCTTCTTAATTTTTTTCGGCCATGCAGTTTTCCCCAGCCCCCTCTGGCGCTGCAACCTATGGGCCAGGGAATGCACAGAGAGTCAAAGATCTGGGCGGAAACATCACTGAAAGGTGTTCTGTATACAATACAAATCTTTCTTCATCCCTGCAGGTAATCAGAACGTGAACTTAACCACTCAAGCAAACCTAATTTTCTGACCAGAGAGGCGTTAACACCTGAGTCTTTATTCTGAGTTAACTAGGCAATCCTACAGTCAGTGGCGTAGACAGGATTTCTCTCACGGGGGCCATGCAGTATATTGTGTGATCGCCTGCCTGGGGAGGGGTCTAAGGGGTGGGGTCCCCTGCCCTTTGAAAATTTTTGAAAAATTAGGTGTCCTTACATGCAATCGGGTGCAACATATGCTACCTTTTGAAGTAAAATTTGTGTTAACAAATGTACGTATTTTTAGGAACTGAAACAAGAAACAATCGGCATCAGTGAGGGAGGACCATGGCTAATGGGGTGTCCCCTCCCCCTTTGAACATTTTTGAAAAAATTAGGTGCCCTTAATACATGCAATCTGGTGACACATATGCTACCTTTTGAAGTAAAACTTGTGTTAAAAAAGTTTACGTATTTTTAGGAACTTAAAAGATCGGTATAAGTGAGGGGGGCATGTCCCAATGGCCCCCCTAAGTACACCACTGTCTATAGTACCACAACTGACTGTTTTGTTTGCATGAAACTCTGTAAAGTCAAAACTAAGTGCATTATTTTGTAGCCCCTGTCTGTCAAAGCAGTTTTACCGGTTTTCAATTTAACCCACGCGGGTCCAAAATGACACATTTCTCTTTGCAACATGCTTGTATCCGAAAATTCGACCTGAAATTCTGAAATTCCATGTACATTTACTCTTTCCTCTGCTTGTAGCCCCCTTCTATTGAAACGGATATTGTTTTCTATTAAATGTTCGCTGTTCGTGTGTACTTTGGTCTGCAGGCGTCCCAAACACACTGTCTGCCTTTTCAGCTAATGGTGTGGGCGTGTTTGTAAGTACTACTTTAATGTATTGAGAAACTACCGGTTTAAAACACTGTAAAATACTTTAATGTAGTACCACTACACACTACGCCATGTGGAAGAGTATTAATAATCAACCAAATCAAACCAAAATCATTTCATAAGTTCCCTCTGTTTTCAATGGATTCTAGTCTATCCCATTGTGTAATGGTATAACCAACGATCCGTGGATTTGATTGGTTCATGGTCTGTTTTCTACGCGTTGAGTTCAGTCCGTCTTATGTCCACCGCGGCCAACCATATACGGATGCCTCAGTTTATCGTTCGCAAAATCATTTGCGGATAATCAAAACACTGTGTGTTTCTAGCGGACAGTGGCAAAAAAGGACAGTATTTAATAGTGGGATTTGTTTGTAATTACTGTCCGGAAAAGATGGTAACAGTAAAATGTGTCTGACGGGACACAATTTCTTAATGTGGTGGGAAAAACTGTCTCTCCAGACACTGTTTCCAGGACTTAACCTGGAAATATCGTCCGGTGGGACACAGACTAATTTTTCAGGGTTGATTTTCAGAGCTTATGACATAAATTCAGTCTTTCCACTTTTTATCATTGTCTCTGATAAAAAAAATGAAATTACTGTACATGTGTAGGCCTATAATTAAATCCTATATTATATTTCATACAAGTTTTCGTGAAGTGATGGTTATTAAAGAAAATTATTTGTCTTTCACCGCTGTAATGATGGTTGTCTTGGGTAGAGACAGTAACAGTGTGATACCAAACTTGAGTATGTTGACTTTCTCTCACGTTAAACGAGTAGACTGACATGATCCCCCCGTTGTCACTAGTTAAAAAATGGGCAGGTATATACCCTCAAAATGTTTAATCCTGTTAGTTAGTTATTCCCTATGAAGACTGTGACAATACTATGTACCATACTTGATGGTCTTCAGTACATGGATTTTGTTTTGTGGAGGTACTGCTAAGAGGACTCCTTTTACACGGGAGACACATCTTCCCGCTACACCAGCCTTTTTACTTCATTCAAAACACCGTTTTGCACCCCGGTAGGATATCATGAAAGTGCCTAAATACTCAAATTTTTCCTCTTTTTTGCATATGCAGGACTTATCTTCTATTACATAACCATCACTTTAACAACAAAGTCTTAACTGTGCCCCACATTTTAAGGGTGTTAATTTCGTAGGGTAGCACTTTCCGCGGGAAATGTGGTCCCCTAAAAAGTTCGTGGTCGGCCCGACTTAACTATTTGGTTAGAAAGAGCCGTAAAACTTCATCTAACTCTAACTCTTAACTTTAGGTATGAATGCACATTCTCCGCACTGGGTAATTGGTCAAATGCTCAGACGTTTGGCATTCCTGCTCAGTCTGTAATTACACGTAGGAAACAATTAACTGAAGCAGAATATTATTTCATCTCCCAATAATTAATGTACGCCATATCGGGAGAGGAAATATTGTACTCTACATTAAAAACGTTAACGTTATTGCAGCGCTATTTGATGGCAGCTCTACACATCTTGGTCGTAAAAGTTTCGTGTTTTATTTATCAAGATAGCGTTTCCGGTGAAACGTACTTCGTACTTGTTAGCATAACCATCCTGGAGTTTGTTGGAGTTTTCAATTTTGTGAATTAGCGGTTGGACACCGGAGAAAATCTTGAACATTCCTATTTTCTTCCAAAGGATCATTGCAAACTTAGCCTATGCTTTTTACTTCCATGGCTTTTCGCATTGCATACTCTAGTAGCGTACTCCATTCTTTAAGGTCCCTGGTAGTGGACTCTGTGATCATTCAGCCATGTATAAGATCTTTTGTTGAAAACTTTTGTTCAAGGAGGCAACTAACAAGGAGAGGAACAAAAGCCGGTTGCAGGTTCAAAAGACCTATTCAATCTTTGAGCAATGTTAGATCTTGTCAACAGAAAGCTGTAAGTAACACTGGTGTGTCGAGGGGAGTGGATTTTACCAATCTTGTTGATCTTTCTTTTTTACAAAACGCTCCTTACAAAATCAATGATAATGACAACTGTTTCATTCAAACTTTGATACGTCCAAGATTTTATTGCCACACACAGACTAGTAAAACTGTTACTAGCATTAATCATGTTGTCATTAATTGCAAAGATGAACCTATGCGCCCAGATCCTCAACCTTTATCTGTTTGTTTGATTAATGTTCGATCAGTCAAAAACAAAGCTGTGTCAGTTGCTGACTATGTTTCTTCAGAGAAAATCGATGTCCTTGCAATTACTGAGACATGGCTAAGGGAACCAGCTGACAATCATACATTACGCAATCTTGTTCCTAATGGTTATGATTTCAAACATATACCTCGTCAAGCTAACAGGCCTGGTGGAGGTGTTGGGATTCTACACAATTCCTGTTTAACTGTGGAAACGATAAGCTCAAATCAAAATAGCGGTTTCACCCATTTTGAACATATGAACTGCAGGGTCAGTAACATGGATTCTCATTTTATTATGTGTGTCGTCTACAGACCCCCACCTTCTACCAAAAACGGACTCAAAAATACAGTATTTTTTGATGAGTGGTCGCAATTTTTGGAGAGTCTTGCCTCGTCCATTGATAAGGTTGTCATTGCTGGCGATGTTAATTTTCATCTCGATAAAGCAAATGATGTTAATACCAAGCGGTTCTGCAGTTTGCTTGATGCTTATGGTTTTGTGCAAAACGTTACTGGACCCACCCAACGTGCGGGCCATACACTAGACACTGTAATAACCAATGAGTCCGCGTCGAGTGATTATCTATCTGGATCTCCGATAATCACTGATCCTAATCTTGGTGATGCCAATGGAAATTTAACCTGCGACCATTACGCTGTGCATTTCAACCTTGATATGGGTAAACCAAAGCATCCACAAAAATGTATAACGTACCGAAAGTATCGCTCTATACAAATTTCAGACTTGGTGGACGACATTAGGAATAATGCCGAGTTGATGGTTACGGATCGTCCATTAAGTGATTTGGTTGACATTTACAATAGTCAGTTAACACGCCTAATGGATATTCATGCACCACTAATCACAAAGTATGTAACATTGCGCCCTAACGCACCTTGGTATTCTGATAGATTGAGAGATGCGAAACATAAGCGCCGTAAGGCTGAAAGAGTCTGGAGAAAATCAAAACTTACTGTTCATTTTCTGATATACAAACAATCGTGTCGTGACGTAAATAAATTACTTGTTAAAGAAAAGCAAAACTATTACTCAACTAAGATTACTGAATGCGGTAATGACATGAAGCAACTATTTCAATTGACTCGCCACATTATGGGGGAAAATAGTAGCTTAACTTTGCCCGATCACACTTCGGCCGAAAACCTCGCAAATCAATTCAATGAGTTTTTCATAGATAAAGTTGCTTCCATTCACCAACAGTTTGATAAAAACGTCAGATGGACGGACATAATGGAAGCCGATGTTACCTTTAATGGAGAATGCCTTTCACAATTTGAACCTACCAATGAGACTGAGATACGGGAATTAATTCTTCGTGCACCAAATAAATCGTGTTCCATGGATCCTTTGCCAACATGGATATTGAAGAGGTGTGTCGATGTTTTGCTCCCTATTATTACAGCCATTGTTAATAAATCCCTTGCCGAGTCTCTCGTTCCGCCACCATTCAAACATTCGAGCGTAACTCCACTCTTGAAAAAAACTGGACTGGACAAAACTCTCTTAAAAATTACCGACCTGTATCCCAATTACCATTTGTGTCGAAACTAGTTGAAAGAGTTGTAGCAAACAGATTAAGTCACCACCTATCTGTAAATGCTTTGCATGATATCTATCAGTCTGCTTACAGACAACACCATTCAACAGAGTCCGCTCTATTGAAGGTGCAGAACGATATAGCAGTTTCACTTGATTCGAAGTGTAACGTAGCTCTTATCTTACTTGACTTGTCCGCTGCTTTCGATGTTATTGACCACCAAATCTTGTTTCAACGTCTGGAAAAAACTTTTGGGGTTACACTTAATGCATTAAACTGGTTCAAATCTTATATGACGGGGAGAAAACAATGGGTCAAATTGGCAAGACTTCGTCGATAGGTAAACAACTTAATAGTGGCGTCCCACAAGGCTCAGTACTTGGCCCCATCATTTATTGTATGTTCACCAAACCATTGTGTGAAATCATTAAGCGGCATCAGGTCAACTATCACTGCTACGCTGATGATACACAGCTCTATTTACAGTTCGATCCCAAAACACCATGGACTGAAACACAAGAAAAGTTGCAGAAATGTGTAAACGATGTTGGGGCGTGGATGAGGAGTAACAAACTTATGTTAAACGATGCTAAATCGGAACTAATTATTTTTTCACCCAAAACTCAATTGAAAGATAATGTAACTCCGCATATAACAGTTGGAACCAACACCATTTATTCTGCATCTACTGTTAAGAACTTAGGAGTTTATTTTGACTCTCATCTTACCATGGAGACCCATGTAAATCATATTGTCAAGTCTTGCTATTTCCATATACGTAACATAGGTAGAATTAGAAATTTTATTACAACTGATGCATGTAAAACACTGGTGCAATCCCTCGTTACTTCTCGCCTCGATTATTGAAATTCTTTATTATTTGGTATATCACAGTCTCTAACAAACCGCCTACAACGCACACAGAATTGTGCAGCTCGCCTTATATCTAGAACTCCTCGTCGCAACCATATATCGCCTGTATTGTATGAATTACATTGGTTACCTGTACGTTTTAGATCACAATTTAAAATTCTTTTACTTACCTTTAAGGCTCTTAACCACTTGACCCCTAGTTACATCACTAATGAGACCATACCTTATATTCCACCTAGATCCTTACGCTCAATGAATAAAAATTTACTTAGTGTGCCTTTAACTCGATCATCAACTTATGAATTAAAACGTTTTGATTATACTGCTGCCACATTATGGAATAACTTACCTCAAGACATATGCAATATTAATTTAGACATAACGCACTTCAAGAAATTACTTAAAACGATGTTTTTTAGAGCTGCCAACACGGATTAATGTATTTTTCTACTTGTTTTTTATCTTGCACATACTTAATTTTTGAGTTATTTTGTATTTTAGTCATTATTATTCATTTAATTTTCTTACATTTCTATCATATATTTGTCTTTACCATTTAAACTTTTATAACCTTTTATCTACCTTATTTTTTTTTTACCTTATTTTTTATCTATGTTTGTAAACCGCCTTAGAGCAATTTTTAATTGAATGGGGCGCTATATAAATTTCGTGTAATAATAATAATAATAAAAATAATAATAATAATAATAATAATAATAATAATAATAATAATAATAATAATAATAATAATAATAATAATAATAATAATAATAATAATAATAATAATAATAATAATAATAATAATAATAATAATAATAATAATAATAATTATAATAATAATAATAATAATAATAATAATAATAATAATAATAATAATAATAATAATAATAATAATAATAATAATAATAATAATAATAATAATAATAATAAGCGTGGATACTAACTTAGGGCGACAGTTACATTGACTTGCACACTAAAAATTCAAATTTTCTAACCCTAACCCTAACCCTACCCCTAACCCCACCCTAACCAAATTTGGTAGACATACTTATTAGACCAAAATGAACAATTTAAGCCTATTTGCGACAATAAAATTATTTTTCTAAATGGTACCTATTCCTTTAAGGCGACAGTTATGTGTCGCCTTAATTCCAGGTGTCGCCTTAATGTTGTTGAATTAGCACGAAGTGTCGCCTTAAGTCATTATCCATGCTGATAATAATAATAATAATAATAATAATAATAATAATAATAATAATAATAATAATAATAATAATAATAATAATAATAATAATAATAATAATAATAATAATAATAATAATAATAATAATAATAATAATAATAATAATAATAATAATAATAATAATAATAATAATAATAATAATAATAATAATAATAATAATAATAAGCGTGGATACTAACTTAGGGCGACAGTTACATTGACTTGCACACTAAAAATTCAAATTTTCTAACCCTAACCCTAGTGTCGCCTTAATGTTGTTGAATTAGCATGAACTGTCGCCTTAAGGTGGAATCCATCCGGATAATAATAATAATAATAATAATAATAATAATAATAATAATAATAATAATAATAATAATAATAATAATAATAATAATAATAATAATAATAATAATAATAATAATAATAATAATAATAATAATAATAATAATAATAATAATAATAATAATAATAATAATAATAATAATAATAATAATAATAATAATAATAATAATAATAATAATAATAATAATAATAATAATAATAATAATAATAATAATAATAATAATAATAATAATAATAATAATAATAATAATAATAATAATAATAATAATAATAATAATAATAATAATAATAATAATAATAATAATAATAATAATAATAATAATAATAATAATAATAATAATAATAATAATAATAATAATAATAATAATAATAATAATAATAATAATAATAATAATAATAATAATAATAATAATAATAATAATAATAATAATAATAATAATAATAATAATAATAATAATAATAATAATAATAATAATAATAATAATAATAATAATAATAATAATAATAATAATAATAATAATAATAATAATAATAATAATAATAATAATAATAATAATAATAATAATAATAATGTGAAGGTGTTTGCGAGTGTCTGAGTGGCTGGATGTTTGAGTGTCTGCGGGCGCGCGTGTGTGTGTGAACAAAAAAATGTCTCAATCAGGGAGGTGTTATTAGCTGGAGATCCATCGAAAACTCTTTCTTTGAACCCCACTAGTTGCCGACAATAATCTATTTTGTGTGTTGTTCTAGATGATTCAATAGGCTTAAGAGCTGTACGGAACAAAGTACAAGTGGTGTACGTCGTCTGCTACATCTCGTAGAGCAGATCGGGAAATTTGCCCCTTGCCTTAACATTGCCAGTCGCTTAAGATGTAAATTAATTTGAGGGTTTGGACGTATTTACAACATACTTGTCTAGTTTCCTATAACTTGCTCAATATGGGTGTGCCTTTTAAGTCATGCGAGGGAATGCAGAAATTAGTCAAAATCCGACAGTGAAGTTTAGTAGTCTTGTACTTCTGTTGCTCATTTGCATAAATCATGAGCATTGGTTTATAGTGAGCGTCATCAGGTTCCTTAGCAACAAACAGTCGTTTTGAATGTCGGAACAGTGTTTCGTATTTGACTGTAGGCAACTAGTTAGACATTAAAGCATTATTCCAAATAATCCTTTTTGTTGTGGTCGCTGTAGGTATAAATGAGGTTGCCTAGATATTAGACAAAGGAATTCAATGTCCTTTAGTTTAATAATCTCCAATTAACCCTTTACTCCACTCTGAGGGCAATCTAATTGGATTAGCATAAATTAAAGTTTTCGATGGATCTCCAGCTAATAACACCTCCCTGTCTCAATATCGTCCTAAACCGTAGTTCCAAACAAGTTCAAACTTGGTAGGCAGGTACATGAGTATGTAATCTTGTGCATGCGTAATTGACTGTCGTAGGTCAAGGTCAGAGGGTAAATGTCATATTAAGTAAAATTGGTTTTTGCCATTATTTGCTTAATAGCATAAAAAAGTCATTACACCACAAGAAGTGTATAGAACGATAAATTAAATGTAAAACTCGAACTGTTGAGTTTACAGAAATCTTTTGAAGACCGAGGAGCAGCCTATGAATACACATATACATATGATACACTGAAAGTGATGAAAAGCATTGGATAACACGTGTCATGAAAAACAACCGTCTTGAGATATTGTGTTAGCAAGCAGTGAACAAGGTTTCGTGGTTTCATCTGCGGTGACCTCGGATACGTGCTTCCACGTAAAACAGCGGGGTCCTTTTACGGACTGTAAGTCATCTGAATGCTGACCAACATGCCTAATATAAAAAATATTCATTCTTCCTAACTTGAAATATTCAGTGTTCACAAAGTTGTCAGTTTTTACCTCTTGTGAAGTTAAATACCCTCTGACCTTCACCACCCTTCTACCTTTTACCATTACAAAATCATAAACATACATGATAAACATCTATCATTCCATTCTCATCCTTAGATATCGTGTTTACATGCAATTTACATGGTTTTCATAGTTTCACCTCCTGGATACTCATAAAACCTTTGACCTCTGCCTAAAATATAGTGCGAGTACAAACTCCCGATTACGAGTACGAGTACGAGTACAATACCTCGAGTACGAGTATGAGTACGAGTACAAAGCCATGAGTACGAGTACAGAAAAATGTACTCGAGTACGAGAACGAGTATGAGAATATTTCTGAGTACATGTATGGGCTGAAGTAACATAACAGCAGTGGCATACATTTGTCCTTAAGGTAACTAAAAGTCTTGTATTGTCTTTAATAAAAGACTTTAATTGTCTTTAATTAAAGACTTTACTTGTCTTCAAGGTTCCGGGTGGAGTTGGCCTGGTGATCTGAGTGTACTGCCTTCCATACTAGAGGTCCACGGATGAGATCCCGGGGGACTTCTGGTTGTCTGGCAAGAGAAGTTGACCCATTCAGCAAGTCGTCCGCTCTGTTTAGTTCAGCTATCGATCAGTGGGTCGGGGCAGAGCAAGGGACCTTCACCCTCCCAGCCTTTGGGAAGTGGCTAAACACTGGGGATACACTCACGTTCGTCAGATTGGGATGTTAAAAGGCGGTCCCAGGAGCAAGATTGGGAGCCATCATTTCACGCCTGCCTCGTTAACCTCTGAGCACTAGTCGAAGAGAGACGGCGAATCTCGTCGGTGCTCATCACTCTGGTACAGAATCCCTGATAAGCCAAGTGGCTTCCTGACCCTCAAACATTAAACTTAAACTGATTGTCTGTTTGAAAATCAATTCTTTATACCACTATCAACATTACATTTTGTAAAAAAAAAATGAAATGCTGGTGAATGACTCTAGAAGTGAATGAAAAATACCTGTAGTATAATTATGATTATTTCCAATGCTATAAAACAATTTGCCTTCTTCACTTTGTCGAACCTTTAGCAGGAATAATAACTTGGGATATGAAGCCTAATGACCAACTTGCAAGAAAGGCCATTTTCTACTGCATAGGATTACGACTTGCAGAAGCTTTATCGTGAAACTTGCGATGTCACTTGGAAGCCATCATGGGTATACTGAGCAGTACTTAGGAAGTAAAGAAAAATCCAACTGTCGGTTCAATGTCCTTTTGTTCCTTGAAACGGAAACCCTCTGTTATAGTATTTTATTTCAAAGTTAATACTCTGAGAAAAATATATTTTTGGTAAACTGTAGTCTGCCACAAAGCAGGTTTTCAAATTCAGTGGAGGGGCAAAGGTTGAACTTATCAAGGAAAAGGGCCTATAAGATTGATTCTAGCCTGTAAAGAAGACTGATTATACAGGTTTTTATTTTGAATTTTGGCTTATTTCTTACTTGGGTTTGTCAATTTTTAAAGATTTAAGCATTGATACAGGCTATTCCAACACTGGTCAGTTTAGTTCCAGCTTTTAAGATCAAATGCATGCTCTCCACAAACATGTCTGTCATTCAGTCTCAAAACTTTGTTATTGGAAGTGCACATTTGCAACAACTAAAAGTAACGTCAGCTGAGTCATTAAGTTGAGAGGTAGACTCTGACTAACTTACTGATCGAAGGAAATTTCAAACACTGTTGTTCTAGAAGACACCAAGACAAGATGTTTTATTAGCTCAGCTGAAGGCTTCAGCTGAGCTTGTAGCAATCGTACGCGGCAAATGTCTGTCACTTTTCGACATCGTGTTTAAATGCGTGACATTTCGCTATTTCTTCATAGATTTGACTAACATTTGGCTGGCGTGTAGGTGAGGAAAATATCTTAATGATGCAACTATTTTCGATAAATATAAATGTTATTTGACCTCGCGAGAGAGTTTTGTCTGAAAACATAAAAATCCCTTCTTTTCGTTCAATAATGAACTAAACGTGCTGAAACTTTTCATATAGATAGTTTGAATAGTGCTTAACCAAAGCTGTATTTCCGAGTTGTTTTCGTTATCATTTGAGGGCCCAAAACAGTACTTTGTGTAAAAAGATATAGGCCTAAAAGGTCTGGACTACTGGTCGCCATCGGAGATTACGTACATAGTATTGTACCCATTTTTGCTGCCCTGCTATTGGAAGTGTAAATTTTTACAACATGAAAATCTTTAAACTGAAATGTTTTATACAACTGGGTATGTTTTGGATTACGCTATTTCCGGTAATCTGCGAGACATTGTTGGCAAAATTCTCGCTGCCCGCATACTTGTTGTGACGCTTGGCTTAGTGTCGAAATCTCACTCTGAACTAAGTTCACAGTCAGATCTTCGGGCAGAAAACTCCTGAGTCTGCACAATAACTTTGGTGTCTTTGTGTCCTCCATTTAGAACTAACGAACAAATATTTACAGACAGGGGTGTCCAAAAGGATCGATGAGTGAGGGGGTGCACATATTCACAACCCTCGTTTTAAGGTAACCTTTGCAAAAGGTACAGAATGAAAATTTTTATACAACAACGGGAGAACAAGGTTAGCAAATAAATAAATAATATGTGTGAAGCTAATGCCGAGGACCATTCGTAATATTTAGATTAAGGTCATGAACAAAGGCAGGCTCAGAATGGACAAAGGGACCTAGAAGAAACAATAAATAAATTTTATGATGCAACAGGTTTGAATGTTGGATGCCAGGATGGGCAATTGCGGAGGTTGCAGGGGGTTTTGCAATAAACCAAGACACGCTCTGTCCTCCTTGAATTCATAATTGGACAATTAGCCCATATAAACGAAAAATAGCATTTTAAAGGCATTTTAGTAACGTTTACAGTCACTGTTTCAGGCCGGGAGGCTAGCCTCCTTCGCAATCATTGCAATCACATGGTGTACGCACTTTCAAGTGTTTACATCAAACACGAACGCCCTGCGACTTCACGATTTGAGTAAGTGGAAAACAAACGCATACTGCACTGACTCTTCTTGCGTCCGACCTGACAGTGGAACCCAGTCGCGTGGCAGACGCGTCGGTTAAGTGTGTGTTAACTTTGTTCTCGACCAGACTGTCGGTCTTGATTGCGGACCGACAGTCTTCGTCGGGATCACATCAAACTGTTTGATATCCGTATAGTGGAGTCGGCCGTTGGGGGGAGGTCGGGTCGCAGTTGAGTAAGGTCTTGGTAGTGGTCAGTTGCAGGGGCGGCGCCACAGGGGGGGCAGGGCAGGCATTTGCCCCCCCTATGGTTTTTGACCCAAAAAATAAAATCGTCTAAATAACGTTTTAAGACACATAATTTTTGTAGGGGGTGGGGTGAGGTGTAACAGTATCATGGAATAAAGTATTGTGATACATTATCCGTCGCATATAGGACAATTTCGATTTGTAAATCCTCGAAAATTTTGCGCGCTTCGCGCGCGTTTCTTCTCTGTCTAACTCATCGTAAATCCGCTCCATACTGCAATAGCCCTTCTTGCAAATATTTGGAATGTTCGGGTATACACGCATTCATCATTTGCTATATAGCCTATCTTCATCCACCTCAGAGCTTACACTTAGGCCTCTTCTACATCCCAGAAGACCCATGATTGAATTTGTCTCTGAGTTTTTTATGTCGTTTAAGGGTTAATACCTAGTAGCGTAAACAATAGGGGGGGGGCTAAAATACAGTATATCCCCTGGCGAGATTCTGTGAAAATTGCTGTCTATTTGAAACAAGCAAAACATAGTATTCAACACTAAACTGACTGATTTGAGTGATTAAAAGTTAATTCAAATCCGTATTTGACTGACGTATTTATCCATGTTCTGTAAATTCTCGGACTACGCGCAAATGTGGTATCTATTACGAATTCCATGGCTACCTTCACAACCGGTGGCTCACGGAGAAGTAGTCTATATCATATTTTAGTGTGTAAATCCAGTACGCATGGACCTACCAGCTCTAGTTGTACACTTGCCCTACACATGCAGTGACATGTCTGTAGTGCAGTATCGTATCCAACCAGGGGAGGAAGGGGGGGGTAGGATTTTCACTTCCGTGTACATTGTTCAATCATGTCACAACAATCACAAAATGGTTAGATTGGTACGCAGGGAAGGTTATACCAGAGGAAGAGTAACAGTTCCGTGAAAGTGGGAAAATATATATAAGGCGTGTAACATATCTAGATTTCTTCAGTGCAATTTGAAAGATCTGGGAAAAGGCCATTTCTTGCGATCTGGGAGCTGTTTTGCAAAAAATTTTATCGGCGCAGTCCGCGCCAGCCAATAGAAATCATGCCGCATATCAAGATGGCTTCAGTGCAATTTGAAAAGGTCTGAGAAGGACCATTTAATTGCGATATAGAAGCCATTTTGGCAACATTTTAAACGGTACGCTCCGTGCCAACCGTTAGTGGCGCTCCGCTTCTATACCAACGCAACCAAACGCCGTTCACACGCTCATGCCTGTCAGTCGTCACGTATAAAGTATTGTACGGTTCAAAACCGCCTCCAAGATCCCGAGAAGTGCCATTTCATGCAGTCTAGGGGGTCTGTAGGGCGAAAATTCTCTTGTACGCTTTCGCACCAAACTATGATGGCGCTCCGCTTCGATGGCAACTTCCATTCTGCGCCCCTCCCCTTATAGCCAACACAAATCGCCGCCCTTGCCCGTTTGTTATGTAATCGTCGACAATAAGTGCAACAAAATTGGAAAACTGTAGTCGGCCAAAAGTAAAGAACGTTCGATTACTTACCTAGAAACTAGATTTCTCGAGAAAAAAAATATGACTTCAAAAGATGCAAAATATTGTACCAGATTGCGTCTAAGGCTTCCTGGTAGTCGAAAAATCTTTCACACCCCCTCCCCTTAACCCCTCCCTTAGAACCGCAATCACTCATCTCATGCCTGGGGCGGATGCAGGGGGAAGGATGCAGTCGCACCCAAAAAATTCAAGAAGAAACGGCAAAAACGTTTGTTAAGCTATAGTATGAGGAGGGGACAGGATGCAAGTACGCTGCATCTTCGGTTTATGTCCGTCCCCTATACGTTTCTTTGCCTGTGTTTTTTCGTTTCTTCAGTTATACGTACGTTACCTGTCCGTTCATTGTTAGTTCTATTCCTTTACGCTTCCGTTACTTATGCGTTAGTGTCCGTCGAACATTCGGTACAGGTACTGTACTTTTACGTTTTATCCGTTTGTTGTCCGGTAATGATCCGTTGAGCAAATAGCAATCACCGAAGACGAACGGATACTAACGGAGAAGTCCAGTATGAGAAACGCACGAGAAAATGATAAAACGGAAGCTTAACGGATAAGTAATGAATACGTAAGGGGGACCTTTTTCGGTCGACGTCCGGTCCAAGGTTTGTGCATGTTCAAAATCTCTCGCCGTTCATACCGGACGTTCCCGGTCATGAAACGAAGTCGGCGGAGGAGAACAGGAGACTAAACGGATACTAACGTACATCAACGGAGTGCCATTTTGGGTCTTCGTTTCCTCTACGTTATTGCAATCCGGTGAGCTGTGACAGGCGCTTAAAGACTGACGTGTGTTATGGTACGGTATCTCCCTCCCTCCTCCCTCCTCCCTCCTCCCTCCTCCCTCCTCCCTCTCCCTCCCTGGTGACGTCATCCCAACCAATTATTTATACCGTCTGCCTGTGAATCCATTCTTAAGGTTTAAGTCCAAATTTTACATAAATAATACTGCAATAAAATAAATTTCAATCAGTTTTGTCTCTTATCCCATACATGCACGTTTCATTTTAGGAGTTTAAAGTGGACCTAAAGTGTAGAATTATAAGAATATATATTTTAGACGTTGGAAACGAATTTCACTCATCCAACTTTCATTTTCATAGCTCACCCTGTTGCTGAGATATGAAAAGTTAAAATTTATTCACTTTATTTGAAATAGTCGATTGCGCAATAATTTGTGATGATCATCTTGTAAAACTCACATTACTTGCTTACTTGCTTTTGTTTCCTTTTGAAATTGAAATGTTTATATAACCTTGCAAGAATTACTGTTGTACGGAGAGGTTTTGTATAGTCAAGTCACCTATAACAGTGAGAAAGTGATCACATTTTGGCACAAGGTGCAGAGGCTTTCGAAAATATAAAGAAAACAAAGAATGTAATTTGAGTAGTACAAGAATGACATTACAAATTATTGCGCCACCTACCATTTTAAATTGAATAAGCACCAACATTTTACATATCTCAGCTCAGGGATTCCTGTGAAGATGGCAGTAAGACCATTTGGATTCATTTTTCAAGCTTTGTAACATATGTTATTGAATTTTTAGCCTTTAGGTACACTTTAAATTTAGCTAAAATTTGGCAGTTCTTTGTAGACCAAAAAAAATGCAATTTCTATGCGCGTTTCTTTCAATATAAAAGGTTGATTTAACTTTATTTTTAAAGCAAAGTGAACTCAAAGCAAGCTGGAGTGATTTCACATTCTCACATTGATGAGCAGTTCGCCCTTTTCTGTGCCTTTCAATCGTTTTGACTTACAGACCCTTAAGGGTGCAATTTGCAAAATTTCAATATCTCCTATGCATATTACGTAATGATACCATACGATTATGAAGGACACTAAATCGGATTTAAATTTAATTATACATTAATAATTATACATAAATCAGTCTATTAATATGAGGAAATGACGTCACTCCTGTTTGGGTAAAGTTTACTTTAGCTTGCAAATTTGGTTACATCATTGGTTCAAAAACTCGAAAAACTATAGGTAAAAATTTAATGTTATCTCATAAGAATTATGATTCCTCTCCCTTTCATAAAATTCAATTTTGCGTATAACCCTTCCCCAGTGATTCGGCTTTTCTATAAGTAAGAAAAAAAATCACATGATGAGGATTAATTTTTTCTCATTAATTAAGAAATTGCAGACATGAGATCCATATTTCAAGGATGAATACGTACAGTTTAGAACACTCGGGAAGTGCCGTTTCCGGCCATCTGGAGGGTTTGCAAAGTCAAAAATTTTCTTGAACGCTCCGCGCCAACTGATGGTGGCGCTCCGCTTAGAAATATGTATTACCATATTTCATAGATTTATTTTTTTCTCCTTAATTGAGAAATTGCAGACATATGATCCATATTTCAAGGCTTGGTAGCAGCTTAGAACAGAGGGTTTTTGAAGCCAAAAATTTTCTTGTACGCTCCGCGCCAACCGATCATGGCGCTCCGCTTAGATAGTCTTGCTGCACTCAGCCCCCCCCCCCCCCCAATATTTTTTCTTTCCGTCGCGCCTGCTGCATAGTTGAAGCGTCTCATTCAGTGAGGGACCGACAACCAAACCTTCTCACAGTTCGTATTTATTTTAGAAAAAAAGGTTCTTGGAGAGAGAAAAATAAAGTCCAAGAAAATGAAAACGCCAAAAAAGTAGGTTCTGACACAGGGGGTGGGTAGGGGGAGGATCGGAAGTCTCCAATGCCTGCACCCCCAAACAATAAAGCTGGGTCCGACCCAGCATGCTTTGCCCCCCCCCATTGAAAAACCCTGGCGCCGCCCCTGGTCAGTTGTCATCATTCTGACTGCGACCCTTTTTATTAATATGAAATGGCCTATAAAGAAGGGTTTGTGAAATCATACAACGATTGCAGAAAACCATTATACCTGTCCCCATGTGCGATTGATGAACATTAGACAGGCTTATCTACCTCGGCAGTTAAGCTGCGATCCGACTGCTACGCGAGGCGACTGACTACGAATACTTACAAGCCATAGTCGTCCCCGACAAGCATTCAGGCCCGTAGCCAGGAATTCTTACATAGGGGGGCACCGGCACCTCATAGGGGGGCACCGAAGAAGATAATATTTATAGACAGTAGAGCCACCATATGATTACAGTTTGCGGGAACTAAAGGGGATGATATCTCAAGCGTACCACAGACAGCTTAAAGGTATCGGTTTTACGTGTGCACATACGCGCGAAGCGCGCGAAAATTTCACTCTTGTGATGGGCATTTTCGCCTCCTTTTGCAATACAAAGACGTGGAAAGTCTCCACAAGTGAAGGGAACAAGACTATGATCACGATGATGCTTCTTCAGCTTCGCAAGCGCAGGTTAAGAGTTGAGTCCTTTGCGAACAGCGAGGGGACCAGGAGCTGCCATTAGGCAGTCTTGGTGTGGTCCAGTATGATTTTGTTAGGCACCCAGAGGTAAATTCCCCAAATGTCTGAGGAAATAGCAAAATGGGAACACTAACATAGAGCTTTGAGCAGGACTTTGAATGACAGTGGGGGCACACCAATCTCTTTACAGTTCACAATTCAGATGGTCATTATCGTATTTCTACTTTGAACGAAATTTAGCATGAACAGAAAAAATAAATTTTGGAATAAATTTGGGTACGACTAAATTTAGCTTCAAACCATATAGTCATCGCGTTACGAATGTTACTCAAGTTACTAGATTACTACATGAAACCCCTTGATACCCAGCATCTAAGTTTGAGCCTTCACCTAGCTTTGGCTAGAATAGTTCACTGGAATTTTTATGCTAATAATGTTCATAGGCGATATAGCTTTGCTTGTGAGAATTGCGCGCGAAGCGCGTCGAAATTTTGCAGGAAAATTGTTACCACGGTAAAACCTGCATACAGACTCAGCAAAAGCTGGTGAAAAGATAAGCCCGACGACGGGACGAAGCTCCCCTAAGGGGTCCATCAACCCGAAGCCCCGCTAGAAGCAATGGTTTACAGAAAGGATGCCGAACGCGAAATTTTGGCGCGGGACGAAAAATTTGGGGTTCTGTTGACGAAAAATTAAAAATATTTGGTTCTTATTAAGGAAAATTAGAAACTTTGGGTTTCTATGGAAGAATCTGCCCTGCTCATCCTAGATAGTTCCAGTTCTCCCAACTAAGTTACTCCTTCCAAAACTGCATTAAGCCCCTTCTTGTGCAGACACCCTTGTGCAGACACAAACCTAGTTTATTGCTTAAGGTCATATCCTGATGGGCATACAAGGCCATAATATGTAATCACAACATTCTTTGCACGTGCTGTGTAATGTGAGTTACTCTGCACCTTTTGACTTTGATGTCAACCAAAGAGCATTCACCACTGACCAATCGAGAATTTTGCTTTCTCTCAACCAAAATGTATGTGGGGTGATGTGTGTCTGCATGTCTCTAAGAGCAAAACCAAGACACCAGGCGACTGGTCGCGGGGCGACCTTCCACCACCCCTGGACATTGAGACACTTAACGTTTCTTACAAAATATGTTTATCTTGATGTTGAGTCTGAATTAAGAACCTTCCTGATCATAAGAGAAAGAGGATAGAACTTCTCAGGGATTCAAGTTTGTGTTTTTCCGGGAATCACGCCTACACGAAAGAACAATAGCCTAATTGTGGAACCTTTACCTTTATATAAAGCCAACATATCTGAAACCGGTGTTAAAGCCATATGTAACTGAAGATGAAAGCGCGCGTAGCGCGCGAAAATTTTTGTAATTGTATAACAAAAATGTTACAGAAAGCAAAATACGTTCATTATTTAACGACTTTTGGGATCATTTTTAGTCAAAAATCACCTGGTGTAATACCAGAGCCATCGTTTACACGGTATTAAAATTTTATTTTCGATCAATTTTCAATATGGTGGGGCACAGTGGTCCGCACGGGGGGGGGCACGCCCCCCCCCGTGCCCCGGCCTGGCTACGGGCCTGCAAGCATTCAGGTTGAGCAGGGAGTTGTTACGGAACAACTCGTTGGGTTGAGTTGCATCACATTCCAAATGGCTTTTATTTTACATTGTCGGCCATGGTGTGTATCTCATGGCAGACAATTATGCAATACCGGGTACTTATATTTTCCAGAGAGCCTGGAATTCTTCAAAAGACAATGGCTTCCCAAATATTGTAGTGGAGATCACTTACTGACACAGAACACTTAATCTGTGATTACTTTCCCAACAATTTATACTAATTTCCCGACAAATAGATAGTTTCCCAATACAGTTAAATCTGGAAGGGCTTAGTTCTCTGCCTAAATGTCTATCCAGAGCAATTTTTCCACCCAACACTATAATTCACTTTTAAGAAAATGTTGTGATCATAAAATTTCCAGACATTTCCGAAGCCTCGAATAAAAGATTTTTTTCCAACAAAGTAAATGAATTGCAAAAGAAGGTCGCAACATTTTTTTCTGACGGATTGCAAAATTTTCCCTTTTCCCTTTCTGGGGGTGTAGCACCACCGCTCGATAGTGACGCCCCTGTTTCAGGTTATAAAGGTCAATTCTAATTAACTTTCATAAAACTATATCTTAATATGAGTTTATACCCCTTAGAGGAGGAGGAGTTGTACCACCTCCCTGATGCGAGTGAGCAGGCAGAAAATATTAATTCATATCAACAACTCACAACAAGTCGTAACAGCTCAAAACGGTTGAAACAGTTGGCAGTCTAGCTTTTTTGTAATTTCAAAAAAATTGAACATGTCAAAAACTGATACAAATCTCGAAGCTCGTCGGAACTATAGTAAGATCCTCGAGGGGCCTATACACAGGCGTGGGAGCCTAATTTGATTTGTGGGCTGTTGTGACTTGCCCAAAAAATGTAACTCATATCTGCCGCTGAAGTGCCCGAGAAAAATAGCAGCACGTTGCCTTAAGGAAAATATCTTGTTGAGGGGGCTGCACCTCCTCCTCCCCGCCTCCTACACCTATGGGCTTATACGACGTTCATACGAGATGATACGGGCATTCTGATAACTGGTATTTTGACAACTTGTAAAATTCGTAAGAGTTCCATGACGCCCTCGTCAAGTCGCGGGAGTGGTTACGAGGTGAAACTTGTAAAAATTGCCAACGTAATCCGCTAATGTAGTACACTGGCACAATGCGTAAATGACTAAAGAGAGGTATAAGACTATAATTTCTTTTAAGATTATATTACTTTCCGCAAACTTTCGCAATTTCCGAATGATAGGCCTAAGTGCATGATCAACATGTTGCATAAAATGTAACTAGCCTATTGTGATAAGCGTTGCATCGCGTTGGAAGCTGCAAATTAATTTTCAAGGAAAGCGACTGGCAATGCTATAGCATATAGACCAAATTTGTTGACATTTTTTTCAACGTAGCAGACGACATAAACTTTTTGTTAAATACTAAGTCCATTGTATCTTCAAGTGCTATACAATGCAAGTGACCTTGGCGGCAACTAGGTGGGCACAAAGGGGAGAGCTGCCGTTGTATCTCCTTCTAAAAAACAACTCCCTGCTTTAGACAGCATAGCCTCTGGTGAACAGGGGCGCAAACAGCATGTAGGGGTGAATTTAACATCAAGTTCCTCATTTCAATGAAATTTTAAAACTTCTTTTAGATTTAAACCAGCTACATATTACCTTATGATACAAGAACGTCAAAACATATGGCTACTGTGGCGAAAAGCAAAGAAAAAAATTGAATTTATACTTACTTGAGTAAGATTGGGCTAGCAGCGTGGAGAGAACGACAAGACAAACAAAAACGAAACACCTCATTTTGATAAAACTATAAACCTCCTCTTTAATTTTCACGAAATTAACGTAACTATTTGCTGGATTAATGTAGCAAAATGATAGATTTTCCTAAAAAGTCTCTGCATAGGTGACTAAGAATTAGTCCTTCACTGGCAGGTTTTGTCCAACAATCCTTTTATTTATGATATCTGAAAAGGAGAGACAATTTTAGTGATATAGATGTCGTCGTGGTTTTTCCTACCCTTATACGGATTACTAATGAATAGATTAGTCTATATTTTATGAGACAAGCTGGCACTAGTAAGGCAGTAAGATGATCCCTAAGCCTTCAAAATTAATGTTCCTACATGTTTTTCAACGAAAAACGTTAAGGTACATCAATCAAAGATGAAATCTCGTTAGATGATGTTTTATTCAGCTTTATTTTATATTTTATTTGACTTTTTTAAGTTTAAACGAACGCGAACGACGTCACTTGGTTTGAGCATGGAGGTGTTAGGAAGGAGATACAACGTTCTTTAGACTCTTTGAAGCAATGCTCGTTTCCGACAGTTATCTTGCTTTTCTTCTCAAAATTCTTATCTCAATACCTACATGATCAGTGAGGCATTGTCAAAATGACCTTGAGAACACGCACTCTTTACGATGAACTCATAAACTTTGCGTTGCCAGCCGTCATGCAAAAATGTAAAATTTTAACTTTTCGTTGTTACTCGTCGCACTAAATATCATTTCATTTAATGTCAGTTAAGAGTTTCTTTAGGACTTACTTTTCGAATATGTTTCTTAATGATGGGAAAATTTGCTAAAAACTAAGAAAAATGTAAAGGCTTGAACAATGTTTCCAACAGGTAACGTATTAAAATCGTGGGGGCACAACTGAAGTACATTATTTGAACGTTTGTTGCCAGTAATTTAACTGAAAATCCTGATTAAAGTTTGTTCATTGGCGGGAACAAACCTTACTTCAAAGCATGAATAGACAATGGCCTTTGTCTCAAGATTACTTGGAAAAGAAAGGAAGAGATCATCATTAAAAGGGTTTAGTCAAACAGAGACTTAACAATACGAAAAAAGAGACCTGTCAATCAAACGGCAGTGCCTGAAAAGAATTCAGTCATTTTCAATACAATTACATATTGTCTGACAGATTTGGTCGTTGTATCTCGTTCCTAACAACTCCCTAGTTTGAGCTACCTACAAGTAATTCTTTACATAGGACCATGTCCAATGTTTGTTTCTGTCTTTCTGACAGTTTCCGACACTGCTTTAGAAGTTTATAGAACTAAACTTGTCTTATAAACTCATGATAGGGGAATTTTGTACGAAACTGTAACTTGAAGTTGAATTTTCTTTGTCCTGTTGTTTATAACAGTTTATTTTTTTATAATTCCCATTTTTTTTTCTATTTTTATAATTCCCATTTTTTCTAACCTCTATAGTACTGTAGTGCACTGCTGTTACATAAATATGAGTAAGTTAAGGGTACGGCCGGTGTGCCATGACATGGTTCGGGGTTACGGGTACGCGGTCATGAGTATGGGCATGGGCGGAATACGGGGGGCAGGGGGCATTTGCTCCCACTTTACCAGACCTTAAAAAAATAAGTTGAATATTAAATTGTTAACAAAAGGAAGACCAGAGACCAGAGAATTAATTAGAGAATTTTAAATTTTTAATTTTATCATCATCATTTTATCATTATTTCCTTCGATCTTCATCAGATTTCAAATTTATTTTTATATGCTTTGTCACAGGTAATTCCAAGATATTAAGATTATGATACAGTTTTACGGACAGCATATGATGGGTACTAGAAAACAGAGAAACTGTTATCTAAGCAAGTGACCATGTAGAGAAAAAGAACAAAGAAAACAAGACAAATCAAAGGGAGAAACAAAGAAAAAGGCAAAACGAAAAGGAAGGGAAATGGAAGGAGAAGAAGAAAAGAGAAAGAACCGAAAAGAATAGGGTGGAGTGTGCAGACACTTAACAAGATTATAAGTCAATTAGGTTACAGGTAATTGTTAAGAAGTTCATCCTTGAGCTTACTTTGGAAAGATTTAAGAGTTGTGGCAGATTTAATGGACTGAGAAAGAGATTGTCATAAATCGTAGCAATAATTGTATAGTAGCAATTTTACATACTGGCTGTTGTGATGTGTTACATTAAATAAATTCCTATAACGAGTGGAGATGGAGTAATCAGAAGCATTAGAATTGGTCACAATATTAGAAATAGCTTTTGGTAACTTATTTTTACAATGTTTATAAACAAAACTATACATACAGTAGGAATGGATTTCGCTTATCTTAAGCAGATTACTTTCTCTGTATAGAAGGTCAGTTGGATAGCGCCTAGGTTTGTTGGTAAGTACCTTGAGTAACCTGTTTTGTAGGATCTGAAGTGGTCTTAAACAAGACATCTTAGCTGTACCATAAATTTCAATTGCATAGCTTAGCTTTGAGTAGATGAAGGAATAACACATTTGAGTGGCAATGGCATCAGAAAAAATTCCCCTACGATTGTAAAAACTACCAATATATTTAACTAAAGATTTACATAGATCGTTGATGGGTTCGCTCAAGAAAAGTTATCATCAATTATTAATCCTAGATACTTAGTACTGGGCGATTTGCAAATTGTGACACCATTAGAATTAAAATCATCAAAACAGATATGGCTTGTATCTTTAGCATGAAAAATAGTGTAATTTGTTTTTCCAAGGTGGAGGGTAAGCTTATTACAATCAAACCAATCCTTAAGTTGTATTAGAGCCTGTATACCTTTATCAATTAATTGCCATTGGTATCATCAGCAAAAAGACGAGTAGAAATATTGGGCACCGCTTTATGAATATCATTAATATAGACGAGAAAAAGCAAAGGTCCCAGTACGGATCCTTGAGGAACACCAGTAGTAACATTCAAACAATCGGAGTAGGTACTATTAACATAAATACATTGTTTTCGGTTATCTATATAGCTAGCCAAGACATCATATGCAGTCCCACGTACACCATACTGATATAACTTCTTTAAGAGAATAGAGTGATCGACCTATCAAATGCTTTCTTAAGATCAAGATATAAACCTAATACATTGTTACCAACATCATGTTGAGAACAGATAGTGTTGAAAGTCTCCAAAAGAACATAGGTTGTTGAATGACCCACCCTTAAGCCAAACTGAATATCATAAAAAATGTTATTACGCGTAAAAAATTGTCGAAGCCTCTTTTCAACAAAACTCTCCAGGAGCTTGTTAAAACAAGATAGTAAGCTAATTGGCCTGTAGTTCTCTGGGAGTGTAGGGTCACCCTTCTTAAACAAAGGGATGACTTTAGCAATCTTAAGTGCATCAGGGTAAATTCCACTTTGAAGTACATTGTTAAAGATGTGGACAAAGGCAGGAATGAAAACATGGCATGCTGACTTAATAAGTTTAGGGGGTATGCTATCAAAGCCTGGAGCTTTGTTTTGCTTAAGGGCAGAAACATACTTATAGAGTTCTTCTTCAGTTACGGGTGAGAAGAAAGCAGAATGGGGAACGGAATTTCCCAAGTACTTCACAGGATTAACATCAGAATAAAGACCTTGGCTGAATGTGCTACCTACAGAAGAAAAGTAATCGTTGAAAGCATTTGCAACACCTAGATTATCTGAATAAGTAAGCCCCCGGTGAAAGATAGCATTTACAGGTGGAGACTGGGTTTTCTTTTTACCTTTAATAAGAGTGTTTATTACAGACCAAGATTGTCTAGACGACGCTTGTCTCCTGGTCAAAATACTTTTTAATGCAATGACTGAGCAGACCTTATGGTGCGCTGTAAAAATACGACGGTATGAAGAAAGCTTATCTTTGAGTTGAGCAGTGGGCTTCTTAACGTATTTGCGATACAGAGTATTCGTGGTTGAAATGGACTTCATGATGCCAGGTGTAATCCATGGCTTGTCGTGAAATTTCTTTCTAGACATTCTTACTAGAGGAAAGTGAATATTGTGCTGAGACTGTACAATATCGATGAAATTATTATAATCAGTAATATCATATACAGATGACATATCAAAGGATTCCATTGACTGGATAAAGTTACTAAAATTGTCTTCATTATAAAAATTTGTATTTTTGAACCCCTTGATTATGCAAAAGCTGGGAAGGTGATCACTTAGGTAAGTAAAGTCAGTTACCGGATAAAAGGTTATTATCAAGTAGCTGATTGGGGAGTCTGACAAATATATTGTCAATGAGGGTTGCACTGGACTGACTGTGAGTCCCGTTGGTAAAACATTGTAGGAATAAAATTGTGACATAACATAAGTCTCAAATAGACCTCACAAATTGTGCTAAATTCTACATTTAATAAATTAATATTAAAATCGCCTCCAATGATGCACATTTTAGGGAGGAAGGGAGAGCTCAAAGTATCCTCTAGTGAATCTAAAAAATGTTTTGTATTGCCCTTCGGGTGGCGATAACATGCAGAGACACAACAATTATTATTCCCATAACTTAGGCCTAAACATATATCTTAAACTTGGCATTCTGGACAAGAACAACTCATATTTGAAGAGATAACATGTTTCTTAGCATAAAGCTTTATGAAAGAAGATCTGTAAAAACGCCTACCCCACCGCATCTTAATAATGAAGGAACAAATTTTACTGGATTATCATCATCACCATGATCATCATCATCATCACCATCATCATCACCATCACCACCACCACCACCACCACCATCACCATCACTATCATCATCATAATAACGACGACGCCGATGATATCGGCAGCGCTTTACACAAAAAAACTCACAAAACAAGTAAATTTTAAGCTTAGCATTAAACAAGAGTAAATTGTGAAAATGTCTGATACAAGCTGGGAGTCTGTTCCACAGTGATGGAGCAGCACCAAAGAAGGCAAGGTCACCAACGTTAGTTTTCGTAATGGGGACCAGAAACAGGTTGTCACCAGACGAGCGAATTAGGGCGTGGACAGGTTTGTAGGGAACAATCAAGTCATTAATGTAGTTAGAGGCTAGACCAGTGATTCTCAAACGCGGACCTTAGAGCCGCATGCGGCCCCGGGCCCTGTCGGTGCGGCCCCTCCTGAATTGATTTAAGATTATGAGAAAAAGCATATTCGACAAGAACAAAACGTGGCTAAGTAGGAAATTAAATTATGTAATAGGCTATATAGTCACTACTTGACTCCTTTTCTGAAGGGGGTAGGTGTCTACGTAACAGGCTCTGTAGTACACTCCTTGTTCAGGTATATATATATATATAGCCAAGACTTATTGCGTGTGCCGTACTGTTGACAATCATGTTATGTACACGGTGGCATATAGATATGTAGTGGTGCATTGCGGAGTGGCTGTATATGTAGTGAAAAGCTTGTAGCAAAGTTATGTCACGGAAATTTAATTGCGACATGAGGCGACTGTACAATTGAAAAACGTATCGTGTTGAACGTTTTTTGAATGGTTACTGAAATTAAAATGGTTGCAAATTTTTATTTTGGTACTAACAATGTGATTTTGCCTTTTTATATGAACTCTCTTTCCATAGCTCTGTAAAATGAAATGTAATCCTTCAATCAAAGCTTTTTTCGACTTTGGGGAATGCGGCCCTCAACTCAGCAGACCCACTTCACTATCTGACCAATATCTGCTCAAGAGCCTCCTCAAATACTGGCCACTAACGAAGGATAACTGGAGAACTGAAGATCTGTTGTGACTTCATCCGTTTCAGAGTGCGGTTGTTGTCGACAACCTACCTCGTTTGGAGTGCCACATATTTCTTCTATACCGCAAACCGACGCATGCTAAACATCAAAATAGCCATACTGATGACTCACATATGCTAGAACGTAAAATTGTAGACGGGTGGCGACAGGTGGGGACGGTGCAGGGGCCCATGGCCCATGTTGTCAGGGAAACTCCATTTTCGTCTGGGAGGTTTAATGGGTACGGTTAGGTTAGATGAGGTTTAACGTCCCAGTTTCCAACCAATTGGTTCAAGTCGAGACGACCACGGCCTTTTTTCCAGTTGTGGTTCACTGGCTTGTTTTCCCTACTCCATTGTTTATGCTGAGCACCAAGCACAAAGGCAGTAAGTTCCATTTTAAAGTCTTTGGTATGACCCGGCCAGGATTTGAACCCTAGACCTTCCGGCTGCAAGTCGGATGCTCTAACTACTTGACCACTGCAATGGGTACGATAAAGTATAAAATTCGCCGACGACGGCAACAAATTTCTTGATTTTGCCCTGAGTAGGACACATTGCCCGTAAAACCACTATTATCATATTTCTTTCAACAGTAACCTCAAATTTTCGGCCCCTTCGAAAGCCAAAATTTCGCGTTTACCCTCCTTTGGACAACCCGACTGTTCCATCTGGGAGTTTGGTCGCCACCCGGCCCCACCCCCGATTGAAGAAGCAAATATGTGGTACAGAGTGCGATTTAGAGCGCCTGTAAAGCAAAATTTTCTGACCTCAGCCCCAGCCATGGTTGGGCAACCATGGTGGGGCTGAGGTTGGGCTCCTGTTGAGCCCTGCAAAGTGCAAACTGCCCTCTTGCTATGAAAACTTCGTATCTCTGCCTCCGGTTGCCGTAGATACTGCTAGCTTCGGGACCTTTTAAGTATGAATTTCGCTTTTTCCAATCCTTGCCCTCTCTCTAAGCCTGAGATTCTCCCCTGCGGCCCTCGACCTCTTTCCAGTCTCTCCATTTACCCCTCACCCTCAAAAAGTTTGAGAAACACTGCGCTAGACTTTAAAGTCTTATAAGTAACTAACAAAATCTTGTATTTTACACGATGAGAAATAGATAGCAGATCTTGTAATATATGGGTTACATGACGGTAGTTAAGGGCTCCAGGGAAGGAGACCCAATAATTCTTACATGCTCTTTTCTGTAGAATTTCGTGACTTGTAGAACTTGTGTTAATATTTCTGTTCTCGTCCCGTACTTGCACTCATGACTTTGCACTTAGATGTTTGAGAATCATGCACTCGTACTCTTACAGGCAGTTTACCTTTTGTTGCTCTAAAGGAGCACAAGGCACAAGGTTTTTTGGCGCACTTCGAGCGCCGTAGGGTCTCTTCGCTTTTTTCACCCGGGAGCCGCCACTAAGCAACTCCCTGGTAGTGGCAACTCACTGGTTTTACATTTTGGTCCCATGTAGTAAATAGTATTATGTACTTTCATTATAATTAGTAACCCACACTTACATAGCGTACGAACTTTTTGGTACAAGGTTCCTAATTTCATCCTCAAAAAACAGCCTATTTTTCGACTGTATAAAGTAAGATGCAATGCAAAATAGGTTGGCGCCCATTAGGGCGAGCTCCGTTTTTGCATTTTTACTCATCGTTGATGCAGATTCTTCAAAATGTACTTCAGAGTTAAGGCGAGCTTCGCAGTTCTGCACACCATATTTTTAAACCCAGTAACCACCACTATACTGCTACTGATTAGGTTGTGAAGATAATATTTAACGACACACCAACACGAATGTGTTACATAGTGTCACCTAGATAAATTCGTTTCAAGTCCTCCCCTTTAGTCGCCTCTTACGACAGGCGGAGAATACCGTGGACTTATTCTACAACCCCCAGGCCACAGGGGGAGATTAGGTTGTGAATGAATGGAGCATTTAAGTGCCCTGGACGGATTATGGCAAAATAGTGTTCATGTTTTAATTACTCCGAAATATGCTTTGCCTTTGTTTACAAAAACTGTTGGTTTTTAGGACACTAAATCGGTGATTTCTGACAGGGGTGGCACCAAGTAGGGATAGGGTACATGCCCCTAATTCCGTCGGAGAAACCTGTGCAGTTTCGTCGTGCAACCTCAAGAGGTTACAGTAAAGTACGTAATCTTCAACGACTACTAGTCGCATCCTTGATTTCACAGATCCTTCAAGAAAACCCCCAGTTCTTTTTAATTATCCTTAATAAAACTCCGAATTGGTTAAATTGTCCTCAAAATACCCCCCCCCACCACCACCACCACACACACACACACACACACACACACACACACTTTTTAGTTCACTTCACACTCATGCAAATGACTCTCTGCCCGGAAAATCCTGGTGCCACTGTTGAATTCTAGTACATGGTGCACATAAGGAAAGATGTAAAATTTTGCTTCTAAGCCCCATCCGAGTGAAAATTTTTTTGGGGAAAATTTTTTCGGGAAAAATCCCCCAGTCCCAGATCATGCATGTAAGGGCACCTTAATTTTCTTTCCCTTTAACACTGCGGGAGATTCTTCTGTTTTGGAGGAAGACCAAAATAACAAAATTTTCTAAAATGGGGCAAAGGTTACGCTTTACGTTGTACAGGCTTGCTCATGGGCGGCGATCCCGGGGGGACAGGGGGACATGTCCCCCAATATTTGAGAAATCGCCCATTGACTTTGATTTTTTACACAGTAAATTATTTGAAAATGAGCTCATGTCCCCCCCCCCCCCTCCCATATTGAGAAAAAATCGCCGCCGCTGGGTTTGCTGTCCTACCAAAGACAAGGTTAAGCAAAAACGAATACCACTCAAAAATTTGCTTTTTCTTAAAAACGGCGTGGTGAACCATAGATTAAGACGTGGCCTTATGGAAACTATAGCAATACACCTACCGAATATACATCTAATTTCACTACATTTGACCCACAAATTTTGCAAGTGGGTAGCAAAATCCATTCGCTACGGACAATGTGCATAAAGAATGCGTGAAATTGTGGGTAAAGGCCAAGCTGACGGCACTCATTCTGTCCAAGGAGGTGTTATTAGCTGATAACACCTCCCTGTTCTGTCATTACTAAGCTTCCCCCGATCAAGGGTAAAGAAGATTCTCCTAAAGAAGAATCTCCCGAACTTTCCCAGTGGATGTGTGAATTTCTAGACATTGATATCTCGAAAAGAGGAATGTTTAGATGCAATGACAAGGTCTGAGAAATTAACACCAGTGCAGAATGAATGGCTGGATCTCGAAAGAGGTATGTAATGCCAGTATGGGCTTGAAAATGTGTTATTATTATCATTATTATCATCATCATCATCATCATCATCATCATCATCATCATCATCATCATCATCATCATCATCATTATTATTTTATCATCCTTTCATTCACAGCTCTTTCTCTCAGCTGGATTCACAGGTGCTGACATCGGGATCCTACCCGGATCCTGGGAGGTCAAGCACCCTTCTGAGAATGTGGGCGCTGCCGAGGATTGCTTGCTTCATGAGTTTCCTCATGTCATGTTCTCCGGGTGCCCTTTGGAGGTGGCGTTCCAGACTGGTACTGACTGCACCGAGTGCCCCAATCACCATTGGTATCACCTCTGCTTTGACATCCCACAGTTTCTGTATCTCTAACTTCAAGTCTTGGTATTTTTGTGTCTTTTCTGCTTCTTTCCCTCGTATGTTCTTATCAAGGGGGATCGCAACATCTATTATCTTGGCGGTCTTTTCCTGCTTGTCAACTACAATTATGTCAGGTCTCCTTGCTGTTATGACCTTGTCAGTTCTGACTTCGAAGTCCCACAGTATTTTCACTTGGTCTGTTTCATTGACTGTCTCTGGTCTATGCAGCCATGGATGTTGCTCAGCTGTGGGGATACCGTAGTGTCGACATATTTCAAGGTGCAGGGCAGCTGCTACTTTGTTATGTCTCTCCAGATATTCAGTGGCTGCAAGTTTCTGGCAGCCAGCTACGAGGTGGTTCACCGTTTCATCTGTTTCTGTGCACATTCGGCATTTACTGTCCGTTGTCACTTTCATTATGTTGGCTTGATGGCTTTTGGTGTTAAGTGCCTGGTCTTGGGCAGCTGTGATGAGTGCTTCTGTCTCTATTTTCAAGCCTGTGCAGGATAGCCACTTGCACGCCATCTCCGTGGTTGTAACCTCTTCTACTTGCTGGGGGTATTGACCATGTAGTGGCTTTTCTCTCCATTTACTCTTGTACCTCCGTGCCCATCCTGCCTTCCACTCATCCTTCTTGACCACCTCTGGTTGCTGTTGTTGTTTGGTTTGCCAGGCAGCTTGGAGTAGGGGCTCTTTGTCTTTCATTCTTTGGATGTATTCATCGAGACCCACACTTTCTGCGGTGACCGCGGTGATCATTATTATTATTATTATTGTTATTATTATCATTGTTATTATTATTATTATTATTGTTATTATTATTATTGTTATTATTATTATCATCATCATCGTCGTCGTCGTCGTCGTCGTCGTCGTCGTCGTCGTCGTAGTTTATGAGTTCAAACTTAATGCCTGCCTAGGTAAGAAGCTCACATCGGGGTTGAGAATTTTCCGTTTCTAACTGAGAATCTGAGGTTTTGTGCGTACTTTTGGAAATACCTGTTAATTTGTTGGCTTATCATTTGCTATAATGCCCGGAAATGCTGGTGCCCCGAAGCGAGGAAGGCCTCCATTAAGCCAAAATGTGTCCAATACCCGAAGCAGCTCTCGTAGACATACGCCCACTTGGGAGGACTATACTGATTTTCCCAGGACTCAGTTCCGCGAAGAAACTGATAGTGAGTATGGCAGCCATGATGGCACATGGAAAACAAAGATCCATTTCAAACCTAGAGCATGACTTGGGGAAGGCTTTGGAATTCCAGAGCAAACGTATATATGTTTTGGAGTCCAAAATGGCGGACGCTAACAAAGAATGTGACGAACTACACGAAAAAGTTGCTGTCTTGGAAAGTTCCCTGGAATCGAGTTTCGCCGAAATAAATAAGTCAGAAAGAATGTCTCGCCGAAACAATTTTAGAATCTTAGGAATTCCTGTTACAGAAGGTGAAGTCTGCGAAGATCTGGTAAAAGAGAAAGTTTTTCGTTTCTTTGGCGATGATTTGGATATTAAAATTGAACATTGTCACCGGGGCGGTCGGGGATTTGCTGGACGTCCCCCTCATATTGTTGTACGGTGCCTTTCCTACCAGTCTTAAGTCTCCGTAAAGAAACGCAGACGAGCTTCGCTCGAAGGACAATCTTTCTTCATCGTAGATGACTTAACGAGACCGGACCTTGCGGAGAAAAAATGGGCTACAAAAGTAAACGATTTGTGTGCAGGAGATGTAAAACTCCGTTTTTCTGGTGGAAAGAGGGGTAATGCAGCTGGAAAGCCCTATTTATTTTAAAAGTTGTTGTTGTTATACTCTATACACTAATAACGGTTTGTGCCGCATAAACAGTATGTCTTTTCCTGTTTTTTTTTAGGATCCCAGTTTTCCAATAATTATACTGTTTTCATATTGTTTTCTTACGGGGCTATATTCTCCTTTTATTCTTAATTCCCCGTTTTCCATCCACCCTCAAGCTTTTGCTGCTCGAACCTATCGTCCTAGTGGACAATGTCTATCTGGGCAGTATTTTAGCTACTATGCCTGCATCTAGTTTGCTTTTGTTTTCCTTTTTCTCTTTTTATTCCATCTTCTAGATATCTATATTGTATCTATGATCATGTTTCGCCTTAAATCAAAGATATCAACTATATCAATCTTTCAGTTCTCAGAGGGAAAGTTATTAACCCGCCCTGCATTCGTCTTTGGATACAAAGTTCAAATGGTTGTCAAGAATGATCCTGTTTGTTTTTATATTCGAATGCCTTTGGTCATTCGTGATGACTTTACGTTTGTCAGTTATATTATATTTCAATGACTGTGTACAAGTTCTGCTCTTATAATGTTAGAAGCCCATAAGGAATTGCAAAAAACCTAGCAAACTCTTTGCCTATTTTCACAGAAACAATTACGACTTTATTTTTCTTCAAGAATCTCACTCAACTCACCAGGACTAAAACATATGGTCAAATGAGTGGGGTGGTAAAGTTTTGTTTTGCTCATGGCACAGTTTTTAGCAAAGGAGTCTCAATTTTATTGAAACCTACCGTTTCAGTTGATCCTGCTAACGTTGTTTGTAATAATGATGGTCGATTTGTTATTTTATGCGCTTACGTATGTAATGTGAATCTATTAGCCTATTATTATTCAATATTTATGGGCATAACCTTGATAGAGTGGACCTTTTTAAGTTTTTACAAACATTGAAGCCCATATCAGAAATTATGATTGGGATGTAATTATCTGTGGAGGGGATTTCAATCTTGTCTGAAACTTACAAGAAGACAAAACTGGGGGGTTGCCACAAACGAATTTTAATGCCCGAGAAAAACTCCTCAGTTTGATAGAAAACCATGACCGTATTTATTGGATGTCTGTGAGATCGTAATCCCAAAAGCAAATCCTTCATATGACATTCCTCCATTAACACCTCTATCCATTGTAGGCTAGTTTTTTTTTCTAATCTCCCGTCAGTTAAAGCATTCAGTTACTCATTGTTCTATCACTTTGGTGTTTGGAGCCAGTAGCGTGTTCAAAGGGGGGGCCGGGGGGCACTGCCCCCCCCACCTCTGAAGCCAGTCGGGGGAAAATCTCTTAGTCGGGGGATTTAAGGGTTAGGGAAAGAGAAGAAGACTGAAGAGACACTGAGCACTCAACAGGGATGGCGCCAGGTGGGGGTGGGGAGCCCCATCGGGGAGTCTTAATCGATACGATAGAGTATGCAGGCAGTCCCCAACGGCGCCTGAGAAGGACAATTTCTCTAATAAGAACCCAAATTTTTCGGCGCGCTACGCCCGCTGTATAGTTACTCCAGGATCTTCAGCAGTTCCATTCCACATTGCTAGAAAGCACATGTCCTGCCAACCTTACCACGAAACATGTAGGCAGAGAACACTGTTCATGTGGAGGTCGAAAATTTCATCGCATGTACGCTAAGCCTAGTTACTGTTCTATAATGTGTGTCATGCGGTACGGTCAGTTTGTGAGCGACTCACGGACCAAAGTTTGGCTGTTTCATAGGGTAGTCCAAGTGTTTCGATAATATGTATTTTATCCTCGATATGGTCTAGAACCCCTACAGTTTTTCTTTTTTGTTTTCTTTATGTTCTTGATCACATATCTTTTTTTGTGTAAGCCTACCAAAAATTTTCGCGCGCTTCGCAAATTCAAGTTTCAGATTCGAAAGAACACTATATAAAGTACGCAACTGGCTCATGAAGTATTAAGTGATATCATGTAAAATATACCCTGAAATGGCATGGAATAATAAGTCATATTCCCTTGTCACCACCTCTTCGACAGAAGGGCTGTCGAAGCTTGGGGTGGCTGGCATGGCCCAGCAATCTGAAAATTCTGTCGCCATCCATGATCTGTTTACTTATTTTGGCTTTCAAAGGGTCATTTCTACAATGAAACCCAAGATTTCGGGTACGCTTTGCCCACTCTTCCACAGTTCTGTTACTTATAGCTTAATATAATACAAACAATTTCCACCTTTTCAAGTAACTGAAGAAGTAGAATTCATGAATTTATGTAAAAGTTGGGAATTTCACCTCATTTCACGTTATTCAGTCAATGTTCTCTTGGGTCTGTTGTGCGGTACGGCTATAGTGGCAAGAGGAGAGAAGTACAATGTAAGTTATGCCCGATATGGACCAACTGCCCGGACAATTGACCTTTATTAGCTTTTAATAATTATACCCATTCTTTTTAGTGAAGGATAACCCAAAACATTTTCGCTCGCTTGGCAATTTCACACTTTAGATTCTGGGGAAAACATTAAATCAGCCCCGAAACTACGTTCCTCTAGTATATACACCCATTTTATGAAATATATGTCCCGCAATGGCATGGTTTAGTACACAGATTTTCTTCAGATCCCTCCTCACCATCCCCTTGACGGCATCGAGGCTGTCGGGGCTTCAGGTCGTTGCATCCGCCCGTCTGGCCACCTGTCGGGCAAATCCTGGCGCCATCCCTGGCACTCAAAACTTAGAAGTAGCCCACAGAATGATATTAGAAGAGATTTTTTTTTTCATTTTTTGGTCGTTTACCAAAGGATAGAGCTCTTCCAATTGTCCTCCAGTGAATAATCAGACAGGATGCTATCAATATCAATATCTGTCTCATATGGTGCAGGTAGGCTTACTATCATTAAGTTCCCTTCGCCCTTCGCGCTAGTCACTTTAACCATCTGTAATGGTAAACTATATAGGTTTAAGGATGAAACAGCGCTGTTAACTTTTGCGATCATCTCAAGCAGCCTTCTTGACTGGCCTCGCGATCTTTAACGTGGTCCTGTCAATATATGTGACACATACTGTAGCACACTGCAGCTTTCAACGCATAGAGGATAATCTGAACTCTCCGTCACTGACATCGAATTGTACAAAATCTGAAACAAACGAAACCTGATCAATAAGGCCTCTAGAACCAATTGAGGGCGGTCTTATTACCTTATGTTGCAGGAGCTTCCGGGGGCGTCGCCCCCTGGACCCCCACCGGGGCTCTGCCCCTGGACCCCGCCAGGGGCCCTGGCGCGGGCCCCTGGACCCCACGCGTACAAACTCGCGCTTCGCGCTCGTGGTGCACCTTCGGTACACTTGTCACACCCTCCATGTCAGTCGGGGGAATCACAGGTTGTGCCCCCCCACCTTCGAAATCCTGCACACGCCACTGTTTGGAGCTGATCATGCGAGTGTATCCTTGGCACTTCAATTAGGAGTTGAAAGAGGAAAAGGCATGTGGAAACTTAATTCTTTTCTTCTTGACGACTCTTCTTACATTGAGCTAATCTTCCGTACAATAGCCGACACAATAAATTCTTGTCATGATCAGAATCCTAGTTTGTTATGAGAAACCTGCAAGCTGAATATCAGATCTGTTTCGATTACGTCGTATTCTTCGTACCTCTCGTATCAACGTAGACTTTATGAACGCTGCTACTAAAGAGAATTTCTAATCTAGAGCATCAGTTTGCTCTTAATTCGTCTACTGTTAATTCCATCCATTTAAATCACGCCAGGGCTGCGCTTGAAGCTCCTTACGATCAAAAGCTTAAAGGTATCACTTTGCCCTCAAGGGCTAGATGGTTTGAGCTGGGTGGAAAGAATACTAAGTATTTTCTCAATCTAGAGAAAAGAAATAGAATGTTGTCTTCTATTAATAAACTTATCTTACAAAACAACATGGTTACTCATGATTTTCAAGTTATAATGAACGAAACTAGATTTTATCAGAACCTTTATACCAAGGATCAAAATGTATCCTCTAATGATTTCTTTCATAATGTGCAACTCAACCATACTGTCCTTTCTATTGATCAACAGAATAGCTGTAAAGGTCTCTTCACCCTTGATGAATTTAGTAGGTCTTTATTCTCTATGTCAGTGGGTAAATCTCCTGGAAGTGACGGTATACCTACAGCCTTTTATAAAGTTTTTTGGATAAAATCGGCCTTTAGTGATGCATTCTTTAATCACGCGTATCATAGGGGTTACATTTCAGATGAACAAGGAAGAACCTGTGTAACACTTATTCCCAAACCGAACAAAGATCATCGTTTCTTGAAAAACTGGCGTCCTATCGCCCTTCTCAATACAGATTACAAAATTGCTGCTAAATGTTTGGCAAACAGATTGAAACCCGTTTTGTCTGATTTAATTGGTGCTGAACAGACTGGTTTTCTAAAAAGCCGTTATACAAAGGCCGTTACATTCGTTTAATTCTCGATTTAATCCGTGTTGTGATAAAAATGGCATTCAAGGTGCTGCTATTTTCTTAGACTACGAAAGAGCATTTGATATGATTGATTGGAATTTTATGTTTGATACTTTTATTTATTTCAACTTTGGTCCATATTTTAAGAACTAGGTTCGCACTATGTATAACAATTCCTTCTCTTGCTTGTCAAAGAATGCTCACTTTACTCATTACTTTAAGATATCAAGAGGAGTGCGTCAAGGCTGCCCGTTGAGCCCAAAACTTTTCATTCTTTGTACTGAAATCTTTAATAATATGATTATACATAATAACAGCATTAAGGGTATTTCCATTTGTGATCATGTTATTAAAATAAACAGTTATGATGATGACACTATAATTATAACTGATGGCACTAATTGTTCATTAATGGAAGACATAATGTATTGAACACTTTTTTCTAGGGGCTCAGGGTTGAAAGTTAATTATGGAAAATCTTATCTGTTTGCCTTTGGACCTTTTTACAATAGGACACCAAATAATTTCCCTAACTTCCCTTTTATATGTACGGGCGAGCCTATCACTTATTTGGGAATATCTTTTACTCATCATGAGGCGGATTTCTTTAGACTGAACTATTTGCCTAAACTCTCTAGAATTAAAACGTTATTGAACACTTGGGAGTCAAGGGATTTTACACCGATTGGAAAGATTCTGATAATAAAAACGTTTGCTTTATCCCAGTAAGTTTATTTGTTTGCCGTTCTCCCAAATCCCCCATCTACCTTTTTCATGAACTGGAGAGCCTGTTGTATAAATTTATTTGGTCAAATATACCTGATAAGGTAAAGCGCTCTGTTCTTATAAGTGCAAAATGTGATGGTGGTTTGGGGATGGCCGATTTACCCTCCTTTGCTTATAGCTTAAAATGTAAATGGATTAAAAATTATTTACAGGAAGGTTTTGCTTTTTACAAAGTCTTGTTTGATAATGAACTTAAGAACTATGGGGGAAATTTTCTTTTTGAATGTAACTATCCTAAGGAAGACGTTATTATTGAAAACAGGTTTATTTATGATGTTTGCTGGCCCCCAGATGTTTATGAAAATTAAGGTCCGATCCAGTTGGGGTTGGGAGGAATCGGGCACTCTAACAAGGGTTGCCAATTACCTTCACTCGTCTAAGGAAATACTGACTCCTCTCAGAGAATATGGTTGCACTTTAAGTTTGTTTGTTTTTTTTCGTGCCGGACAAAATATCAGCGTACCGGTAATGTCCAAACTCTAATGTAAATATCTCTGTTTTTTTCCGCGGAATGGGGAGGAAGAAGTGGGCTTCAGCCCGGCTTAGACTCCTACGCCCATGAGTATACGAAATTAAGAACGACCGATGTATCTTGCAGGTCTGACATACAGTTCGGTATGTTTTATTAACATAATTTCTTTCATTCGGCCTTCGTATCTAAGTGAAATATTGAGGCATCTTAGAAGACCTTATTCAGAGAATTACTGTCAACCCCTAGTTTGTCCCCTGTGTAAAATATATCCACCTTTTTCAATAATATTTCAAGCTTGTTCAATGTTATGTACTTAAACCACTACACTAAAAGCAGAATCACCTTACAGCTATCCCCCTTCTTTCCGTCCAGGTAAGAAGAGTTTTCTACGCCTATGTGTCGTAATATCTACTACAAGTTCAATCGTAGTATACCACCAGTATACAGCTACCAGGTTAGGAGAGTGTTTCCGCGAAGCCGTTATGACAAGAAAGGAGAAAGATCTTGCCTTCTATATTATCCCAGTATTTGTCACACTATGTGGTAAACTTTTCGGTCCATTCCCCTTAGCCTTGTTGTAGCCTAGCATTATAATTTTTGGGGGGAATGGGAGGCTAAGTTAGAAGGGCCTATAAGCTACACTTAGGCATTCATCAGTTTTGAATCTTATACATATACATCTGGAAATAGGCAAATTGGAATGATGAAATTATGCTTACCAGAAGTACTTTTGAACCTCCCTTGGGTTTACAGCATAGTCGAAAGAACAAAACGAAGAACGAAAACAAAATACAATGAAGGTGTTGTTTTTAAACTTTATCAGAATACAAATTATACTACTTTCAGCAGTGGACATACATTTGGGTGACTGACGTTGCGAGGTCATGCAAGGAACCAACTCTTGAAACCCATCATACATGAACAACTCTCAAGACGTTGTGCAGCTTGTGTCGAGACAGCTCGCAAACTTTTTCTCATTTGAAAGCACAATATGCCCAAACGTGGTACGTACGTTATGTCCAACCTCTTGGGTACTTGTAACAAGCTCAAAAGGGCTCCTGCAGCATAAATACTCGTGAGAGGCTCAGTAGCAACTTTCGGTACGGACTCGATGTAGGTTCTTGTGAGCCCATACCAGTGGCTTAGCCAGAATTTCTTCGTTAGGGGGCAAGGCTTTTCTCAAGGGGGCAACCAAATAAGCTTTTTATGCACTTGCTGTACTGAAGCCTGGTGCAGCATGCAGCAGCATGTATACAATGCATATTGTACATAGCTATGATACAGTATATATATATATATATATATATATATATATATATATATATATATATATATATATATATATATATATATATATATGTCGATAAAGGTTGTAAAACGTGCTAAAAGTTTGCGGAAAATTCCACGACGTTTCGAGTATAGACTCTTCATCAGGTGGCAAAGAAATGTAACTGAACAGCAATGAAGTAGAAAAAGAAAAGAAACACATTGAAGAAAGGCACGGCAAACCGGTCGTACAAAACGAACACGGTGTAAAAATGCGAATGAAGGCTGAGTAAAATTGGTAAAAAGTAATGGAAAGGGGAACAAGTTAAAAAAGTTCCATTCTAATGTTAAGACCGTGTGGGGAGAGGGCCCCGAGCTTCAGTATAAGCCGGTTTTCGGCGGTCTGACGATCACGGTCAGAACCTCTGCACATTACTGCTGCGGTAACGCCCAAGTCTTTAATTGACCACGGTGACGGGAAGTGTGAAATGTGTGGCCACTGGATAACCTTGAAGGTTTTGTTTGATAGACCTGAGGTGTTCAGTGACTCGGTCAGCTAGGCGACGTTTGGTCTCTCCTACATACAGGCAATTTTCGCAAACGTTCGTCGCGGAATTTTCCGCAAACTTTTAGCACTTTTTACAACCTTTATCGACCTACTTACTACTATAGTGCTCCGCAGCATTTCGACCTATATATATATATATATATATATATATATATATATATATATATATATATATATATATATATATATATATATATATATATATATATATATATATACATGTTGATACTGCATGCATGCAGTTAAGTTATGACAAATTAGACCAGGGTGCCATCATTTCCTGTTATCGTTTCCAGTTAAGATCGTACCTGCCAACTGGCCGAATTGATTAATTGCCAAGCTGGTCATATTTACCAAAATTTGTATATAATGTAAGTATCGTATCGGTATTTTCATCTGTAAAAGAAAACTTCCGGATTTTTTCTTTTAAACACGTCGCTGGAAATTATTTGCTGGCAAGAATTTGTTACGAAATAATTTGAGGCCGGTGTCCCTTCCCCCCCCCCCTTACGGCTATGCAAATGGCCCATACGAGTTTCTTACGAGTAAAAACGCACGTTAACATTTACCTTGTACGGACGTAATAGCTATAACGAAGGTAAGAGATCCATGCTCGTTACCAGTGGCGGATTTAGGCTGGGGCGCACCCGGCGCGCCCCCCCCCCCTAAAATTTTCCAAAGCTTATTTTTTTAACTTTCACTAAATAAATCATTTAGCCTACTTGTTTCTACATAATGTTGTATTATCTTATAATTTTCAAACTATGTAATTATAATTGTTACAAACTAATAGCAATTTAGAGCACACAGTTTCAATTTTTCCGTTAAAATGTCAATAGAGTGATATCGAAGGTCTCAACCCTATTTCGGACCACGCTTTATGTAGAACACTAAACTTTTTCTTACAATCCATCTGCTATTTGGGTTCATCAGATGTGGAGTTTTTCATGAACTAGAGAGTATTTTATATAAATTTATCTGGTCACACAAACCAGACAATTAGGGGAAACTTTCTGTTCTAATATGTGCAAAATGTGAAGGTGGTTTAGGAATAGTCGAATTATGCTCTTTTGCTTATAGCTTAAAGTGTAAATGAGGGAAAAATTATTTTCAGGATGGCTTTGCTTTTTGGAAAGTTTTGTTGGATAGTAAGCTCAAGAAATATGGCGGAATATATGTGTTTTAATGTAACCTTTCCAATGAAAATGTTATCATTGAAAACAAGTATTTATGATGTCTGTTGCACTTGATCTTATTTTACGCCCTCCGGATGTGTATGCTAATCAATATATTTTGAATATTCTTATTAAAATTGACAATAAACTTATCTATGCCAGAGCTCTCATGGTCACTAAAACTTACGAAGTAATTTTTTTAATGAGAGAGTCGACTGAGTGCTTAATTAGAATGATTTCTGCCATAAATGGAATTTTACTAGTATTTTTCCTTGTACATTGTATTATGGAAAAATTCTGCTATCCCGAGGGAGTGGAGACTGAATTTACGTGCCACTAATGAAATCAATGATAACGCAAAGCGTTTAACAATGTTTATCTCTCATGCACATGACACTAAAGTGGTATATTTCATCAAGCAAAAGACTTTCAAAGCTACTGAGATCTCAAATATGAATCTTACAGCAGTGCATCGTATTCTTGGTCAGATATTTTCACCATCGTCTTTGAAGCTGTTGGAGACCCCAAAATTCAATTCTTTCAATTTTTTTTACGTTCAAAGAATTATAGGTTGTAACGAATTTTTATTCAAAATTAAAAGGAAAGATTCTCCTCTCTGTACCTTGTGTGAGGATCCCCCTTATCTTTAGACCACTTTTTCCGGACCTATAACATTACGACATATTTTTGGAAAGATATTTCATCAAAAGTGTTTAAAGAGTGGTCTTAGCTTAAATCAAAATCAAGTAAATTTTGGTTTAGTTCATGAAGCAAGTTTTTGCAATTTTATCACTTTTAATTGAAGGGAACATTTTTTGGCAAACAAAAGCTCAAAGTAACGACTGCTTAGGTTCTACTTACAAGCCTGGGAAATGCCATTTCCGGCTATCTGAGGGGTCGCGATTTTTCAAAATTTCTGTACGCTCCGCGCCAACTGATGGTGGCTCTCCGCTTAGATATTCGTTCGGGCAGATGATCGACCGTCAGCGCGCCCCCCCCCCCCTAACGAAAAATCCTAGATCCGCCCCTGGTTACAACTTGTTTCAATCTTCGATAGCGCTGGCAACAGCTTGCATATATATCCTGGAAGTTGTAACGAGTTGAAACTTGTAATCATAGGCGTAGAAAGCGGGGGCCAGGGGGCTTTAGCCCCTAGTCAAAAATGTGGGGGCTGAAGTATGCTCCCGCCCCCAAGATTCAAGGGCAAAAATCCCTTATTTGTCTCTTCTGTAAGAAATGTCAAAATTTGCAGTAATTTTCCTTAAAGTTTGTCCAAAATGTTGCACCAAATTGCATCTGAGGACCTTCAAATACCCAAAAATTTTCCAAAGGGGAGGGGGACACCCCTCCCTTTAGACCCCTCCCCCAGGACGGCGATCCGAAACAAGATTCACCCCCCCCCTCCTAGAAAAGCTTCCTACGCCTATGCTTTTAATAACTGGTCACGTACCTCACCGATGTGAGAGCATAACTTAAACATCAACAGAGTGTCTGGTGTGCAGCGGTGAACACACCCTACAAGAATAATTGAAACATACAGCACCCCATTTGGGTGCGACTTTGAAAGTTCTATTAAAAATGAAGATGTTGCCCTTTGGAAAATTAACTCAGTTGATATCTTCATTAACATGGGCTCATTTACCTTGTGATCGCACTACAAGACAGACGAGGCTAATACCTTCCTTAACGATTTTTTTCCATACTTGGTCTCTGTTTTGCGTTGAAATACGTTGAGTTGAGGTTAATTTTAAGTCATTTGAGACATTCCTCTCAATTCGGTGGATAACATGTCATATATTGTATGAAGATACTTTCATATCTAGATAATAGGTATTAATGATATTATTTAAAGCAATCATCATGTTTTAGCTTTCTCAATATTCAGAGAGAAGGATCATGATATTTGTCCTGTATTGTTTATATTGTTTGTTATGGTGTAGTCAATTCAACCTTCAAATTGTCAAAGTTATTGGAGAAGATCGCTGAACCACACTAGCACTGACATTTTACTATTAGGTACGGGTTCAAAATACTCAGTGGCGAAATGGGCCGAAATAGTTCGGGCAGAGCGGATTTTGACAGTGTTCTGTTTGTCAGCAAGGAAATGCAATTACACAGCTGTAATCTATAAAAAAAAAATTGCCTTTAATTGAGGTCAAATCTTTGGCCGGGGTCCCCCCACCCCCACAAGACCTCCTTCCCTATCACCAGTACCCCAGTGAAAATACTGCATATCTTTCAAAATTTACTTATAAGAAGCTTATTTCACAGTTGGTCAGGAAGCTCTATAGTCGATTGTTAAATGGAAGGTTAACGTGAAGTGATGACCAATGACAAAGGACTTTTCACATCCACTTTATATCCTTAAGAAAAATCAAGATCACTTATTTTCAACACAGTTTCTTTATCATGATCTTGGAACTAATTTTATGTTATCCTTATGAAGCGGGTTGTCATCATTATAATTTGCGTGGGTTTGTAAATGACAGTAGAGCTCTCTCGGTGGCAGTGTGATACAGGCTCAAACTTTATTAAACATGTCGAACCAACTATTTTCAATGGACAATTTTTTAAGCTAGTTTCTTTCGGTATGAACTTTTATTCAAGCACCATTTAAAGTTTCCGTCTTTTGTAGTTTTCATATAAAATACTACATTTTTGAGATCAAGCTACAAATGAATCTCTACATGGTAACGAGTCATGTAAAAGCTTTAATTTACATTTGAAGTAGAAAATTATATAAACAAAACAACTATACAGTTCTGGTGGGTTTTTTCTTACAGAACCTATAAGCCAGTTTTTGGTGGGTGAAAATTTTTTTAGTGACAAAAAAGTTGATATATTACACATTTTTGCAGAAAATGTAACAGTACTATATTTCTCTTAATGATTTTTTGTGTCTGCTTAAAAACAAGCAATATCTATTGGTTCTTATCAGAAGAATAATTGTGATGGCAAAACATTAATTTAAAACATATATATTAAGTTAGATTCAAGAACGACAAAGAATATGACTATTGTGACGAAATGCAAATTAAGATAACAAGCGGAAATGAATGTGTAGCTATCGATGTATACTTGAGCCAGCAGTGTCAAAAGAACCACAAGACTAATAAGAAAGGAACTCCTCATTCTGAAGAAATTATACTTTTTTTCAAGTTTCACGCAAATATTATTAAAATTTCACTTAATTGATTGTATCTGTATCGAAGAAGAGGAAACTGATAGCTCTTGCTCAACAGTCCATCTACGTATATACACCTGATAAGTCTTGACAAGTATTTGAGAGTCGTTGCACTTAGAATATATCTGATAAGCCAAGACAAATTTGTGATGCATTTATGATCGCTAATTTTTTTTGTACCCTTGTATGGATTTCTATGTTTCTATATTTTATGAGACAAACTAGTTGGAGATCCCCAAGCCTTCAAAACAAACGTTTCAACGAATGTTTTAGACGAATTAGAAAAACTGAACATACGTCAATCAAATTACAAAACCTGTGAGATCATGTTTTATTCAGTTTTATTGTATACTTTTATTCCTGACGAAGACAAGCAAATTCGCTTGGTTTGAGCTACAATTCATATTTTATATATGTCCGATGTTTTATTAGTCTTTTCCCTGAATTGATTAATTAGTCAGTAAAACTAAACCTTCGAAGGCAACTATTGGTTGTAGGATTTTCAAAGCAGTAAGTAGATGAAGTTTCAAAGTTACCTCGTTGCTCATGGCAGGGTGTATATTTATATTTATATATATATAGGCTCCTATATATATATATATATATATATATATATATATATATATATATATATATATATATATATATATATATATATATATATATATATATATATATATATATATATGGTCGATTACTGCGTAGCACTTGTTATGTGAAATATATAGGCCAATAAAAGTAGTAAATAGTGCTTAAAATTATTTCCGCCTGATGAAGGGTGTTTACCCAAAACGTTGGGGAGTTTTCTCCTAAATTATAAGCACTCTTTACTATTTTTATTGACAAAGAGAGAAAAAGTAGGTTGAGAGACATAATGACTGTATATGAATGAGTCGAATCAACGCTGTGTTAAATAGTTGCATAGAGACTTTAGGCCATTTAACCTAGTAACCTAGGCACTTGCCTTATAATGAAAGAGGACTTTTAATATATGAATGGAAAACTTAGCCTTAAGCAGGATTCGAACCAGCAACCTCCTACACACAAGGCGGATGCTGATCTGCAACAAGCACGTTAATGAGCTTCAAGACCAAGCTTTTACAGCCCCGCCCCAAACTTTGGTGAAAATGGAATTTCGCGGAACTGATGACGTGCCCCAAACTTAAGGTTCAAATGGTTGCATAATGCAACAGAAGTCGTGACTTGTTGATTCCGTTTTCAGTGCTTGGTATAAAAGAGTGTAAGAAACGGTCTTTATTTCTCACTCTTCCATCCGTCTCACCAACTAACAATATATATATATATATATATACATATATATATACATATATATATACATATATATATATATATTCACATATATAGTTATATATAGTTTGTATATATAGACATATATATATACATATATGTATATATATATATATTTATATATATATTTTTTATATATATATATATATATATATATATATATATATATATATATATATATATATATATATATATGACAATGAAACACTGGGTCATAATATAATTAACATACAAAGTGCGAAGCGAGAATTTATTTGAGCTTGGAAATTTTCGTTTGCAATGTAGCACGTATATTTTCACTGCTCCTCATTTCTGTCGACAAAAACCTCTGTTATATCAATTCCAGTATTACATTCTGTCTTCTTTGGTGTCCATATATATGTATCTATCACTGGAGTACAATGTCTTCTGAAAAAAAACATCCAAAAAGGACGAAAGAGTTTTTTCCGCCGGGCCAACAACCAGAACTTCGTCTGAACGACAGTCTAACGTGAGGCCTAGCCTATCTGCTGCGAGCTCTGTTGACACTGCTCAGCAGCTGCCATCCGTGAGGAGCTCAAGACTGCACTAAACTCAGACGAGTTCCGTAACTCTATCACATCACTGCGGCATGATCCCAGCCATTGTCGACGCTGTCAAAGAGAAAATTTGTTCTGACATCCATGATGCTCTCCAACTTGAATTGGTTAAAAAGCAGGACCAATTGGAGAAAGCTGAGAGTGAAATACAATCATTAAAACATGAATTGTCAGCAGTCAAGGAACTTAATCTGGAAAGTCAAGAGCTGGAGAAACTGCATGTGTAAGAATCCAGGGCATCCAAGAGTCACCAAACGAATCTACGGATGACATCGTCTTAAACCTTGCCCGTGAGTATCTTATCATTAACTTAAGCTTGGACTACATCGTATTTCTCCAAGACCGAAAGCAAATGCACAAGCGTCACAACAAAGACCAGGGCCGAGGCCAATTATTTCGAAATTCTCTTCATACAATATTACAAGCAAGTTCTAACGAGCGAGAACTCCTCCTCAAAGGCTCAGGTATTTTTATCAATGAGGACCTTAACCCCTAAAGACAGGCCTTATTCGTAAGGGTTCGGAGCCATACCAACATAAAGCGGTCCTGGACTCTTGATGGCAGAATTTTTGCAATTGACAGAAACGATCGAAAAAAATGTGATGATTTCTGACCTGGAAAAATTGTAAAGAACCTTTGTATCATCAAATTGGTTCGTTAATCATCTCAGCATTGTACAGTATGTAGGCGTTTCCCATCCGCCGTTTTATATCCTCTCTTTACATTGTTGGAAGATACCCATCCCAAACCGCGCCCACACATCGCATTATTCTGTCGTCCACCGAACACAGATCATCCGCTTTTCTCATTCACCTTACTAAAAGTCCTATGTTGGTTACCTTAGCTGGATTATCTATAGACGGAATGAGCATGCATGGCTACTTATCTCCAACAACTTATCTTCGTTGCAGGGGTTAACTGTTTGTCTTTTGTTGTTGCTTCTTTCTTTGGTACATTGTCATTTCTTCCCTATCTGTTTTGCTGCTTTGTTGTATTTACTGCATGGAATTTAATCTATTGATCATTTATGTTGCTTGTTTCAGTAATCTAGGAGTAAGCCTACCACTGTCTGTAGATAAATGTTGTAAATGTTCCAAAAACAGTCAAATTATATGACTCTTGCCTGTATCGTATTTTGCAAACGCAGGGTATATACTTCATGTAAGCCAACCTCAAACTGAAGTGAATAGACACCTACTAATCCTATTCACTTCAGGCTATTCAGCCTATTCATTTCCCTACAGTTGTCTATTCACCTCAGTTTGAGGTAGTCTTACATGAAGTATCTCCCAAACGCAGAGTGAAACTGTATCTTGTATTGAATGTAGACCTTATATATCTAATTGTAACTATGGTAATGATCACTCACCTCTAAGTGCTTTTGACCCCGATAATAATTATACACGATACAGTCATATTAAAGACTGCCGTTATCATGATCATCAATTTTTAAATGGTTTCTCCCAAAGTGAAATTGATAAATTGAATCTCATACATTTCAATGCAAGGTCAATTAACCGTAATTTTGATAATGTTGAGTTATCCTTAAAATGTATTAATCGTATGGTTACTGTAATTGATGTGACTGTCTGTTCACTGCTTTTGATATTCCTGGTTATAATCTTGAACACGTTTCCAGACATGTTAGAGGAGGTGTCGCCATGTGTGTGAATGATTTTTTATTAATTACAATTTTAGGTCAGATCTCAGTGTCTTTTCTGAAGGTGAATTTGACTCACTTTTCATTTAAATCATCACCAAGTATACATCAGGGAGCTGCAAGAGATGCAGAAACATCGACCAAATCTGTCAGACAATTTTTACTTGAGAATAATTTAATCCTTTTCAGGTACCAAAATTTGATTGACAGGTCTCTTTGTTCTTATTGTTTGACTTGTGTTGACTTTTCTTCTTAATGATGATCTCCCTCTTTCAAAGCTCAGTAATCCTCAGGCTGTAACAAAGACCATTTTCAATATGTCGCTTTAAAGATAACTGCGAGCCGATAATTGTGAAACGTTTTCACCGATTTTGATCAAAACTAATGTTCACCCACTCTTAAGTTGCACAATTTCATTATTTTTCTAATTTCTTCATTAAGAGAGGAATATGCCTGTTTGAAAACAATGAGGGTCTTAAATTTTGATCATGACATTTCAAACGTTTCCGGAGTGTTCCTGAAATAGCGAACAATGTATCTATATTCAAAAAGTGATAAAAAGATACACTACACCCTTTTAAAACGTGGCACCTGGCCGCACAAGTTGAAATAAATTTTGCTCTCCTTGACGACTGGCAATGTACTATCAATGGGGGACAGCATCCTATGAGGTCTCTCAGATGTAGCAGACAACAAGAACAATTGTCTTTACTGCCTAATCCCTCTAACTTCTAGAGGAATTTCAGAAACCAGACAATGCAAAGCTTAAGTGTCGGCAAAACACCTAGTTTCAAAGGAGGAACAAGTGTTGTTTCTCCATCCCTTACAGCTCCCTGCATATATCATACTTTGTTGTGGTTATTTACTGCCAACAGTCATCAATAGTAGGTCTATTTCATCTGTCCTACTGTCTAAAACTTTCGCCGATTTAAACGCTATTAATAAAAATTTGATTTATAATGGGTGACTTCAATTGTAATTTAATGAATCTTCATAATTCCATTCCTGATCAGTTCATGAATCTTGCCCATTCTAATGCTGTTATTCCTTTGCATAATCGTCCTACCCGAGTGACCTCTAACCCGGCAACTCCCTTTGACATGATTTTCACTAATGTTGGAACAAACCATGTCTTCCTGGTGTTCTCATTGATGATGGTTCGGATCACTTCCCTGTTTTTGTTCTGTCTAATATTAAGCTTCCAAGCCCTTGTAATTCTTCAAACACATCGGTCGGTCACAGGAATATCTCCTCTGTCAACCTAAATTACTTTCAAGCAGCTATTCAAACCGAATCATGGGCCAATGTTTACAATAAAAACGATCCCAACGAAGCATATAATGCTTTTACTGTCACTCATAGGCCCGAGAAAAATATTACATCTCAACCTTGGCTGACCCCGCTATTTTCAGATCTTGTCTTACCAAACAAAAAGTGTATAAAAAGTACCTGCAACGTCGTATATACTTAACAGAACTTTAATGACTACACACGCTTTCGTAATTGATTGACTACAGTTGCAGGATGTGCTAAAAATTGTATTATGATGACTTCTTTGCAAATTGAGACAAGGATATGAAGAAAACTTGGCGCTCGTTAAAAACTCTTCTCAAAGGACAATCCACAGCTGAAAAAATTTAGAAATTACGTTACTGAGGACGGTTAGATTTCAAATCCCAGTGACATCAGTAATGCTTTTAAACTTTTTTTTTACTAATATCCACCCCGAAACCCAAAAGAAAATTCCCGAAGTTAGTTCTATCAACCACATGTGTTATTCTAGGAGAACCTGTTAAAAATTCTTATTTCTGCACCCAGTAACGAGTGATGATATTTTCAGTAAAATTTTGTCGTTGAAAAATTCATCAGCTGGTTACAATGGAATCTCAGCAGTTGTAACTAAGCATGTTGCTAATTATATATCCAAGCCACTGTGCCATATTTTTAATCTATCACTAAACCAGGGCATTGTTCCGTCACGTATGAAAACTGCACGTGTCGTCCCAATCTTTAAAAATAATGACAAAGAGCTTGTAACAAACTATAGGCCTATCTCAGTTCTTCCTTACTTTTTTAAATTTTTGATAAAACTAATGTTTGAAAGGTTGTTCAGTTATTTATTGAAGCATAATATTTTGTATAGATTTCAGCTCAAGTTTATCCCCGGTCTTTCAACTACCCATGGCTTACTTCATTTTACTGATATGACAACCAATGCTTTTGAAAAGAGACATTTTGTTTCTGTTACATTTCTCGACTTGTCTAAGGAGTTTGATACCCGTCATCATAATATTTTATTCACTAAACTTGAACACTATGGAGTAAGAAGCAACGCTTTACAGTGGTTTAAAAGCTATCTATCTAACAGACAACAATTTTTTTCAATCAGCAATGTAAATTCTAATTTCTGTGATATCAGTTGTAGTGTCCCTTAAGGGTCTATTCTGGGCCCATTACTTTTCATTATCTAGTTATTGACCTACATAGGGCTACAGACGAATTGCGTATTATTAGTTATGCTTACGATACCAATATTTTCTACTCGAATCCTGACCTCAGTCACTTATTTGATGTTGTTCAGGAAGAATTTAAAAAGGTATAGTTGGTTTGGGGTCAATAAGCTCTCCCTTAATGTTTAAAAGATGACCTCCGTATTGGTCAGCCCAGTAAATAAGCCGATAAATCCAACATTTAAGTCTATTAATTTTTGCAATTCACAAATCCTACTCTAGAATGTTGCCAAATTTCTGGGAGTTTTAATTGATAATCACGTCACTTGGAACGATCATATACATTCAGTGACTAAGAAAGTATCTAAGAATATTGAAATTATCGGTCGTCTCCGTTCGACCTTACCCAGGAAAATTCTTGTAGCTCTTTATAATACTTTCTTGTAGCTCTTTATAATACTCTCGTCCTTCCCTTTTTGTCCTATTGTAATATCGTGTGGTGTTCTTACTTATCCGTCTAAATTACTCTCACTATTTATCCTAAAAAAAGAGTTGTTCGTTATATTTTCAATACTCATCACCTGCATCAAACTCCTCCTCTCTTTAGAAAATTAAATTTTTTGTCTATTTACGATATTAATCGCTATCAAAGTGGTATTTTTGTCTACAATTTCTTAAATAGCAAGTTCCCAGATACATTCAGTGATTACTTTCGGATGTGTTACGAAGTTAGTTCTTATCGAACCCGATCCTCACATCTTTTTTACTACACCTCTTTATGGACTTCAGTCCTCCCTCCACTGTGTCCGTTATGTTGCTCCTCATGTTTGGAATTCCCTTCGCAATATAATCAGTTGCCGGTGTTCTTCCTCCTTTAACTTCAAAAGCAAATTGAAACGTTTTCTCTCGTCCAGTCTCCCGTTATAATGACTCTAAGTTAAGAAGGTCTCTTTTCCTGTTGATGGCAGTGTCTTTCCTTGTTTCTTCTGTTATTGTTATTGTTTTTCTGTCAATTACTAAGTTGCGCTTTCTATGTTTAAGGGGTATCCATGCATGCACCTTCATAAGCTTTGCTTCTTGTGGATAGCCCTCGGTCTTTTATTTCTGTATATATGTGTATTGGAAACTGTTTATAACACATGACCGAAATATATGTTGTTGAACTGAAGACTGGGGGTTCTAATGCGAAACTTCAAGTTATGAAGGCAAATGGGCGAACCTAGGGACATGTGTTCGCAAACTAGTCAGCGGGGTTTGTTGCAAGGTACGTTTTCTAGGGGTGCTTTGTAAGAAGGTGAAAGTTTCCATAACGTTATCAATTGTCGAAGATTGGGGAGCTGACGGGGGGGGGGGGGCTAACAAGGGTGACTTCGTGAAGGTGTTGGGGAGGGAAGAATCACCCTTAAGGAGAGCAAAATCCTGTATGATCATGTGTGCCAGGGAATGTGCAAGAGGATGGTGTTCCAAACCTGGAGGAATGCGGTCGCTGGCCTTCTTAGAATTATAGGTAAGAAAGTCCTCCCGATCAAATTTGTTAGCTTTCTCTATACCCTGTCTGATGACACACATGGGATAACAGTTCGAAAGAAAAAGTGAATAAGGTTAGAAATTCAACATTGAAGTCCTCCTTATTAGAACATATCCGTTTAATCCTAACACACTGGCTATTAATCTCATCAACAAGGACCTAATAACTAAATTTGCAGCTGGCAAAGACCTTCCATTTCTTATCGATTATTTCCCCAAATCTGTTCGTCTCAAACAATCTACGTATGAGGAGAAAATAGCTAATCTATCTATCAACTCTCAAGTAGTGAAAAGTCGGTCCTCGAAAAGGGCCTCTCCTTTTGCCCTTCACGAGGCGTGGATGCAGTTGAAACCTGCTTTGACCTTAAAGAGTTTTAACGTCGAGTACGAATCAAAGAATATTTTGATGATGACGACAACTTGCAACCTTATATCGCAGACTACGTCAGTTCCCGACAACCCAAATCTACATGGACCCCTCCTGAAGGCCGGAATGTATACATCGACAATTTTACAAAGACAGCTAGCGCCCACCTAAATTCCTTCCTAAGCGACAATCGACACCACAGTACCCAATGGAACCTTACCCCCTTAACAGTACAAGACCATCGGGAGTTTACGAAGCAACACCGAAATTACTATTAGACAGACCGATAAAGGAGGATGTGTCACCCTTCTTATTACCCAGGACTATATTGCTGAAGCTGAAAACCAACCTAACGACGTTAGGTTTTATCGGCAAATATTCTTCGTTTACTATTTCTCGAAATTTATTTCCCTCTCTCTCTCGGATTATATTTTACCAACTGTTAAGAAACTTATACCCAGCCAACCGTAAGGTAGGCACTTTTTACACACTTCCGAAAATTCATAAATTACCTAAGCTTATAGAGAATTCCCAGAATATCTCTAACCTACCCTCCCACTCCACTGGCCTTTACAGCGAAGAAATTTACTGACTTGCCAAAACTCTCAAGATAATTCCTCCTAGTAGGCCTATTATCTCGGGTGTGGGAACCCTCTCCGAGGGTGTATCAGGTTATGTTGATTCCCTGCTTAATCCGTTGCTTCCTAATATCCCCAGCTTCATACAGGGTACGGCTCATTTTCTACGTGTCCTCAACAACATCGGTACCCTACCCGTCAATGCTCTCTTGGTGACCACGGACGTCACATCCCTATACACCAATATCCCCCACTAGAAAGGTATATCAGAGTGCAGAATATTTATCTTAAAGCACTCCTTCAAACAAACTCTAGCCGATAACATCTCCAACATCATTAAAGTTATCCTCACAAATAATTTCTTCACTTTTAACAATAAGCATTATTTACAAATCAAGGGCACCGCCATGGGAACCAAGACGGCTCCATGTTACGCAAATATCTTTATAGAGAAGGTCGAATCAGAAATGCTGAATTCATTTATTCTTAAACTTGTTCACTACTATAGGTACATTGGTGATATATTTTTTATTTGGCCCCACGGTTTGGACTCTCTAGAGTCTTTTAATTCCCACGTGAACTCCTTTGACCGAAATATAAAATTCACCTTTGAGGTTTCTGAATCCAAAATTTCTTTCCTGGATGTCTTGGGTAAATTGCGCTCAAACTCCCTGTCCACATCCGTTTACTGTAAGCCCACAGATAACCATCAATCCTTACACTTCGACAGAGCACCTCCTCTCAGTCTCAAAAATCAATTATTTATGGCTAATGTCTTAGGATTTAACGGATATGTCCTAATAAGGAGGACTTCAATGTTAAAATTTCTAACCTAATTCACTCTTTTCTTTTGAATGCTTATCCCATGGGTGTCATCAGACAGGGTATAAAGAAAGCTAACAAATTTAAACGGGGGGACTGTCTTACCTATAATTCTAAGAAGGCCACCGACAGCATTCTTCAGTCTAGGTTTGGAACACCATCCTCTTGCACATTCCCTGGCACGCATGATCAAACAGGATTTTGTTCTCCTTAACGGTGGTTCTTCCCTCCCCAACACCTTCACCAAGTCACCCTTGTTACCCCTCCGTCAGCCTCCAATCTTCGACAATTGATAACGTCATGGAAACTTTCACCTTCCTACAAAGCACCCCTAGGAAACGTACCTTGTAATAAACCCTGCTGCCAAGTTTGCGAGCACATGTCCCTGGGTTCGCCCATCTGCCTTCCTGACTTGAAGTTTCGCATTAGACCCCCAATCTTGACTGTGATTCTCAAAATGTGGTCTATTTACTATATTGAACTGCGTGTATAAATGGTCTTTTTGTTGGAGAAACTGGCACTAAATTTCGCTATAGGTTTGACAATCATGAGAAGTCTATCCGCGACGATGCACGCGGCTTTCCAGTGGCCGAACACTTCGGTTTAATCATTCCCTCCAAAATTTCGGAAATGTGTACTGCTTGGTTCAAACTTTCATTCTCCTCGACACGGCAAGCGTACAGAACTAAGCTTTATCCTTAAATTAAATTCAATACACATACCAAAGGACTCAATAGAGATATGGGCCCACTCAACAATTACACTTTCTAGAATGATTCTTGAACGATTGATGTTTGTTTGTGTTCGTCTGTTCAGCATAGGCTGTACATTTACTTCCCATTTACTCTTGCATGTATTAATCTTGAATCTGTCTTGGCTGAAGAAGGTCCCAGGGGGAACGAAAATTTCCATGCTCAACTAAATACTTGCTTCGTACTTCGTATGTCAATTATATTATAACTAAGTGTTTTATTGTCATCTTTTTATCGATTATTCTTTTCGGAGTACACTGGACACCCCATTTCTTCCCATATATATATATATGTATATATATATATATATATATATATATATATATATATATATATATATATATATATATATATATATATATATATATATATATATATATATATATATGAATGAGTGAAACAACGCTGTATTGAATAGTCTCATGAAGACCTTAGGCCATTATTCCTCTAACATAGGCACTTGCCTTATACTGAAAGAGGATATTTATATGTGAATGGAAAACTTAGCCTCAAGCAGGCTTCGAACCAGCGACCTCCCGCATACAATGCGGGAGGTCGACTTGTATGCATCAACATATATATATATAAGTATATATATAAATATATATATATATATATATATATATAGATATATATATATATAGTTTAAGTTACAAAAGTGTGATGTCTGTACTTCAGAGGAAGTTCAATTAAAGTACCAAACATTGATATTAATATTTTCCTTTATTTTACGCTACAACATATACCATAATATTAAAAAATCCGTCATAATATCTCTGCCCTCTCGTTATTTCGTTCATTTGTGTATGATTTTTTGGAAAAAGGTGGGGCAAGTGCCCCCTTGCTCCACGTAATCCCCTCTATGCATCACTCAAAAGGCAAAGGCAACGGGCCAACCAAACTTTTTAAACCACTGGAAATCGTCACATGTTCTCAGTATATCCTCATGGAAATAATTCAAGAATCTTCAAACCACGGATAAATCAGAAGTCCAAACTGTTTGGACTTGAAATGGTGCACATTTTGCATTATTCGAAATAGCAGAAGAAGAAAGGAAGGAATTAGGAAATATTTTTCTTCCAGCACACGTTTTATTTCAAGACTTTTAAAAAACGCATCCCGTTAGAGAAAAAACTCTCGATAGTAACCTTCAGTGTAGCAGAACAGGATATCAATAAAATCTCCCAAATCACCAAACTGCATTTTATCTATGTAGATGGGCGTCAGTCCTGGGGGGACAGGGGGACACGTCCCCCCCACATTTTGGAAATACATCCATTGACTTAACATTTTTACACAGTAAATTTTTAACAGAAGTGGCTATGTCCCTCCACATTCGAGTATAGATTGACGCCCATGTCCATGTAAGTGCCTTATTTTACAAAAATGATGACAAGAGCTGAATGGTATTGTTATCGTGTTTAAATATATTAACATTTGTAAATTTATTGCTGAAGCTCAGGGAGGATCCCATGGTCGAAGGAAAAGGGTAAGTGTTTATTCGCAAGGGTGATACCCTCTACTACCGGCACCTATTGTACGTCTACGCAAGGGCGGGACCTTCTCTGAGAAAATACGAGGAAGAAGCTCTCATATACGATTTTTCAGGTTCTGAGTTTCAGTTTCAGTTTCAGTTTCAGTGAGGGTCTTAGTACCATAATAAGAACAGTGGAATTTTCAAAATGTTCAGACCTTAGTTCTGAATTCCGGGAAATAGGGGCCCTCGAGCCAATGGAGTCCCCACATGGATCCCATGAGGAAATCATTGGGTGTGGCTTTAAGAAATGAGATACTTTCAGGGTGTTTTTTCTTCTTTTTTGCGTTTTTTCTTTTTTCTTTTTTTTTTTTTGCTTTTGGGTGGTTGGTTTGCCTCTTTCGAGTTTGACCAAAGACTACATTATGATTAAGGACGTTTGCCGTTTTAAGTCACTGGTGTAGAAACTTGCATAAGAGAGATTGCAACATGTAAAAGTTTCGCAAGGAAAGAAAAATTTGAAAGTTGGAAAGGTAGTTCATTGTAGCGCTTAAAGTACCAGCCAAAGTTTAAATGTTTTCACAGAAAATGCTGTCGCAAACGTATCAATTGTCGTGAGGTCAAGTCATGAATATGTGTGATCATTTGGATAATTACACCTCGCATTTTACGGTTACTCTTCGTTTGGGTACCAATCGAAACTATTTTCAAAGACATGCGTAATTTGACGTCTACAAAGCTTTTTCACCAAAGTAACTGGATTGCGCGTCTCTCTGTTTGATGGACATTTTGACGGTCAGGGTCACTTGTATCACAATTGTAACTAAGGTCCCGTCGTGCGCGCGTATCGATAACTATCGATATGCTAAACTGAAAAGCGTTGACGTCACGTGAAAAACCTCTGTTCTTATACACGTTCTGTAACATATCTTTTTCAATTCTGATGTTCCTGATCAAAATACTGGGAATTATTAAAATTGACTTGTTTCGTTTGAATCCAGTAATGATCATGGGACAACTTTTTCTCCAGCAGGTAGATCTATGAAAGATAGTCATTCTGATGAGCTAGACGGAGTAACTACTCGATGAGACGTCTAATGATTCCTCTATCAACTGAAAAAGAAGAAAATGAAGACGGTTCAATTTCTTTTTCACCAAAGTAATCGTAGTTGTATGGTTCACCATATTGCACTGAATCCTGATTATGATCAGCAACTGATTTCCATCTGTGTTAAAATCGTTCAAGATAAGAGTGAATGTTAAACTCAGTTTTTAAAGTTAATTACTTTCTTTGAAGTTTAAAAAGATATACGTGATCAAGCCACTTTCCTTGACAGATACATACAGTACAAAAGCCTCTGAAAAATTCATCTGGAAATTTCGTGTCAACAAATTTGGATGCACTACATTTTTGACAAAGTTTTTGTAAAGCATATTCTGCTCCATTTACTGAATATCGCAGGTGAATCTTAGGATATTGCTTGTCTCTGACTCGGAATAAACTAATTAGTATCCGTGAATAACGCCAAATTCTTTTATCGATTTGTTTTATGTGAAGTTCCTCAAGGGCCTCTGTGTTTCATTTTATATGTTAATGATCTACACCGATCTGGTTTTAAACTGCGTATGGTTTATATGCAGATGAAAAGAATTTATTTTATCTCATCATGATTTGCAACATCTCCCTGATACTGATGTAACGGAGTTTATCAATGTTTACACGTGGTTCTACGCCAACAAACTTTCACTGAATGTCAAGAAAACAACTTGTGTCTTGTTTAGAACCATGATCAAACCTGTTTCCATAACAAAAGATTCTATTTGCATTTGTAATAATGAAATCCGTTTTTCTACGACTGTTGAATTCTTTGCGGGTATTTATACAACCACTTAACCTGTCGTTATCACATTCAGTACCGTATGTTTGTGACAAAGTCCCAAAAAGAGTTGGGGTTCTAAATAAAATCAAAAATATGCTACCATGTCACATCCTTAAGACCAACTGCAATACTTTAATCTTTCCATATCTTTCTTATTGCAATATTGTATAGGGCCTATGGGTAGGAACATACATGAGTAGACCCAGGAGTTTAATTGTTCTTCAGAATAAAGCTATTCGTATTATTTGTAAAAAGACGCTTGGCATCACGCTCCGCCCCTCTATATAAATGTTAACACCTTAAACTTTTTTTGATCTACAATAATTTCAAATTGCAATATGTATTTATCTTTGGAATTATTTTCCACTACTACAGCCGGCGCGACGTGCTAACGCGTCGTGGCGGTGTGGCCCTGGCTTTAAGCTTACACACGGTTGTGTGTCAATGTGACCTTGAGGAACTGAAACTCAGCGCAGGCTACTGTGGCTCAGTCTTGGAAGTTTACTAGACAGGTGTTTTTGTTTTAACTGGATGAGGTATACTTATTAGAGGGATTTTTTTACCGGCTGGGCTGAAACTGAAGTGGACAAACTATAACGTTTTATACCTCTGCACACTAAACCCTGTGAAGATGGGATGGATTAATTTGTAACCTTTGCAATATGAATAACTTCAGACATCAGTTACACTTAAATTTGGCATAACCATGGGTAGTAACTTTGTGATGTTAGGCTACTTACGACTGGCAAGTATCGTTTTACTAAGGTTTGTTGCCTTGATTCTTGATTCCAGAATCGCTTTCTTCCCGCTATTTTGTCTAAGAAGGAAAACGAAAAACTGTTAAAATGAAATCTGCCTATGTAAATTGCATCTTTCAAACGGAAGGCCACGATTGGAGGACATACGGTGTAGCAGCTCCTCGATTTTCCTTTTTTATGTCATCATCTTTATTTAACTCTTACTTGAGTCGTTTTCTCTTTTAATATTTAACACTTTTGTCACCCTATGTTTTCATAGGTGAAGAGAGATTTTTGATACTGGGGGCTCAACATTGTTTCGGACCGCCGTCCTAGGGGAGGGGTCTAAGGCAAGGGGCCCTAAGGTGCAATTTGGTGCAATATATAGGGTAAATTTTAAGGTAAATTACTGCAAATGTTTTACATTTTATAGAGAGAAAAACTAAGTGGTTTTCGTCCTTGGCTTCAGGGGGCGAAAGCATGCTTCCACCCCCCACATTTTGACTGGGGCACAGCCCTCAGCCACCCCCCCCCCCGCTTCCTACGCCTATATGTCTATTTTCCTTCCTTCATCCCGTGACTACATTATTGGTAAGGGTTAATTTAAATATGATCTCATCATATATTTATTGTATGACCTTTATTACACAAATATGTTTGAAAAGGTAGAGCAACATAAAAATTCGTTCAAAACACAAAAATTCTTTATTGGTGAACTCCATTACCATGTATGACATAATGCCTTTGGTAGAAATAAATTACAATTCATTCCGTCCACAGCGCATATTGGAAATCTATTTCATAATACAATCGAATTGATTGAGCAAAACCTGTATAGTTTTTCTCCATCTTGGTACATGTAAATCCACATAAGTTACGTAGAGTTCTAACCTATAGCTTTATATTTTAAGCTAAATTTTAAGCTCACTGTTATTTAAAATTCCACAAGTCTTGTCAATTTTGAAATAAAACAGTACAAACGTTAAAAACAAGAAAAGTCGAAAAGCTAACTGCATGCACAGCGTAGAAACTCATTATGGCACAACTAGAAGTCGTTTTTGATAAAAATAGGACATGCAGGGCCTTTTTTAACATACAAACAGGGGCCATGCCCACCCCCCCCCCCGTCCCATGAACATTTGGCCCACCACAGTAGGTCCCTTTTTGTCATGTAAAACACATAATGATGATAATAATAGAAGATAACAACCTAATTTACTTGTAAGCTCTGGAAAGTGCAATTTCTGGCAATCTGGACAGGCAATTTCTGAAAAATTACTTCATAGACTAACGGGCCAACCAATGGTGGCCCTCCGCTTAGATGGTCCCTCTCGTTAAATGCCCCTTTTCGTTTTTCGTTAAAAATTTTAAAAAAAGACCCTGAGGACATACATGCTGAGTTGTCACATTTTCTCTGACTCCATTCGCCGAACTAGCATTTAAATGGAATAACAAGGCCTTACACAAACTTATCCCACTGCACCTATCGCAGGTATTCAAGGAATATGCACTTATGAATTGTAGAAAATTAACCCTACAGAGGGATTCATGTGACGTCAGGCGAGTGTGATTCCCAGGCATTGAAGGGCAAAACGCACACCCAGTAAGCGAATTTGCAGCACACGCGCACGGGATACCATAGATGCTACTGTGACACAACGGACGCCTGACCTTCAAAACCAAGGAGACGACGGATCACGTGACGTCGGTGAAACCCCTCTATACTTTATGGTTGCAGTTGCAAGCAGAATGAAACAAATATTATAAAATAACCACATGTTCGAGGTAGTATCATTCATCTCTTCATGTTTCACGTAGCGGACCACTAATTCAAATTTTTACCACGCCGAAAAATAGAAAGCGACAAATTTAGTCCCTTTAAAATTAGGGGAGCTTGTTTCTGACTGTGTTATTATATTATACTATAAAATATGATCAATTTTCAATTTGGTTGCTGCAGGAAATGAGTTCAAATACAGACTTTGCAAAATTCGGGGCAATGTGGCCAATTTTAGTACCATTTTTATTGTATTTCACCGCTGTCTGAAGTGCCCTCTTTGAGTATTGATCAGGGCTGGAAGCGAACATCTATTTTTCAGGCCCTTGCAGCTCAAAAATTCAATGGTCATGGTATAAAAATTTTAAAGTGCCATAAAAGCTCATACTGAGAACTTTGACCGGAGGGGTGCCATGTCCAGGTTGAAAACTTCTACCAGGATCTGGAAGGGGGGGGGGAGTTAACTAACCTGATTTGGTGTGTAAGTCATTAGGGGCAATAATTAGAGGTGCGCAACCTACAAACTGCCAAATGTGGGTTCTGTATGTCCGCGGACTAATAGTGCGAGATGAAAAATATTGACGTTGTTTTGGAGGAAATGAAATGGTTTTCTTACATCGGAGGTTCTCAGTTATGATTTAGAAATAGAATGTTCATTTTAAAAATATATGATGACTTACTACAGTGACGAAAGCATTCCCTAAACCTACGGTTGGCTTCGAGATTCAAGCAGTTACACTCTGAAAAGTAATAGATTACGAAAAAACTGATTAAATATGGAATTTCGTTCACTGGTGCAAGATGAAGCGGAATACATTATTTCCCATTTTGCCCAAACAAAATCTAACAGGTGATGTACTAGGGCCTAATTCATTTTCAAGTTCAGTTTAGGAAACCCCGGTTAGTTACTTAAATTTTGTGCCAGATGCGGTGTACATTCAATGAAATTGTTACTGCTCTAAGAAAAAAAAACATATTAGGTATCAAATCAGATCACAGCAGGGTTATGGTCAGACCAAGGAAAAGACCTTATACATCGGGCGTCTAAGAACAGAAAGAGAGGCCCCCTCCCCTGTTTGAGGTAAGGGCGTATCATACCAACTTACACTAATAAATTCAGACAGCTGTGCGCCGGTCGGATATGCGCGCACTACGCGAGCGTGTGAAGACTATTCGTGCGGTGTGCTTCATTGATTACCCTTCAAATGATGTCACGTGACGTCTTTTGACCTTGTGCCTTGACGTCACGCGACGTCACTTTGGAGGGCAAACCATGCCAGGAAGCACCACAAAACGCGGTGGTACAAGACAAAAACAGAAACTAGAGAGTGATCTTGCCAGAGAGAATATAAATCAAATAAAGATGCTCATCGAAGTTATCGACTGGGGTGTCTTCAGGGATAGCTATAGCAACATAAACGATCTTATTAAGCGATATTCGGCTATATCAGTTTCGCAAGATATATGTGTGTCACATATGGCACATAACCTCTTAATGTGTACCAAAAGTCTAGATTATTTGGCAGTTTGGGAAATAAATCCCGCTCATCCATCACCATCTTCCTGACTTATTGCATTGCTGAGATTGTGATTTTTGATGTCATTGTTGTGTAACTCACATTATCTGTTTTCCATCCCTTTTGGAATTAATATGCTTATATGACATTGGCCAAATGACAACTTTCTTGCTTAAAGATTTACAAGGAGAGGACATGTTTAGTCAAAGATATTCTATAACAATAAGAAAAAAAACACTTTCTGTAAAATCTGTAGTGTTTCTACGAAACACAACGAAAAGCAAAGACTACTTTTAGTGGTACAAGAGTGACTTAACAAATTATTATTCAATTTATCAATTAATGTCAACATTTATATCTCAGAACACAAATGTCATATGAGGATTTGAGGTGGACCAATGGAATAAAGCTTATCACTGACGTCACGCAACGTCAGTCTAGAGGAAAGCAATGAAGTGCAAGTACACGAACGGTGTAGATTTCTCACGCGCGTGAGGAGAATTAGGCGCGTATTCCCCGTTGCACAAATCAGCTATCTGCATTTGTTGGTGTTAAGTTGCAATGATACACACTTGCCTCCATTAGAGGGCGTATTTTTGTTCTGTGACGTCATCTGCATGAGGTCTATTGACTCTTCAAGCCTTGTTACATATATTTTGGAATTTTAGACTAAAGGTACACGACGAGAACCATCAGACATGATGCATCAACAACCTACAAACGATCGTATTAGCAGTTAAAGTATTAAAACAAAATTATTTCAAAGAGGGAATAAAAGTCAAAGGGAACAGAATCCAGAAAAGAGTAAATGATGCTTAAAGGCAGTAGGCAGTCACCCCAAACAGAGTGAGTGTATCCTGTCACTCTAGTTTATAATTGGCCTATTTTGATCATGTGACAATATTTTTGTTAGTGAATTGTAGAATTCAAGGAAAATCTTGCCTTTCTTTACCTATTTTTTGTAATAGTTATGTTCAAAACGTCTTCAGAAGTGCTTTCAATGCAATAAGAGGAGATTTGCAAGAGTTTGCTGATTTTTCAAAGAAAATTTTGGGGCGACTGCCTATTGCCTTTAAGAATCGAAGTGATCTTTTGAACAACATAGAGAAATCCTCGTCGGAATATTATTAACTCTGCATAAGGCAAGCTTAATTTTAGTATACTGCCATAAATGGAAACATGATTAAAATGTGCGTCGTATACAAATTTTAAGTTACGAACTACGCAGTCAGTAGCCTAGGAACATTATTCATAACAAGACTTAACTCTCAACGGTCCACACATCACCAAGTTTAGGCTCAACTGGCTTTAAACAGCTAAGTTTCCAACCCAACTCTGAAGAAAAAGACGTTTTGTGTGATTTAAAAGCAACAAAAGGAACAGACCGGAAAACCTCTGTGACGTCACACTCCTACCTTGACCGAGCTTGGGTACACTAAGGAAAAGAAACTACGAAGGTTTTAAACCTATGTGGGCGTTATTCACTGAACTGGGCCAACAAAAGCTACCGTATATGCTTATGCTATCGTGATGAGTTTAGAAGGCCGCGTCTGGGGCGACAGCCACATTTGGGAATCAAAATTACGGTATGACGTGTTTTCCATAAGGGTGTACTGTTCAAAACAGGCCTCGACAAAACCGCTCTCCAACTCGCCATTGGCGAGTAACATTTTCATCACGGCGAGCTCCATGTACACTTACCTCGCCAGTTTGGCGAGTGGTTCTTGAGCCTCTCTCAGTGTACATTGCCTTGAATTTGATGCCTAGGCATAAAGTAATGCGCTAAGTAAACTTTCTTGTTTAGTATTCGATGGCTGTATAGTTCAATAGCACAATTTGCCTGCTCGGCGGACGTGTATTCTCCGTACAACTACATTAGTTTATTTTCCAGCTCCCTGACTGCACTACTTAGAATGTGTACGACCAAAAGAGGTACATTCGACATCTGTTGTGAAGGTTAACGTACAACTCCGTCGTTGGCTTTTATCATCAAAAACTATCATGTATTGAGCAGTGTATGACATTACTCATGTAATGGCAGTAGTTGCGTGCTTTGTGATCTGTGTGGTACGGTAGTCACTTCCGACTTTGCAATCCGCAGTCCCCCTCAAGTTTTTGCGAGGTCGGCAAGATCTGAGGGGTTCGAAGTTTTCCCCCTTCCGGGACACACAAAAAAAAAACGTCGATTTAGGGCATAAAGAGAGTAGTTTTCAGGAAAAGTTTATGCCATGACTCGTTGTCAGTTACTGTTTAAGGAAAGGGGAAGCACCAATTCCGTCACATTTAAGAGTGCTCTCCCATATATCCATGATATTATCACCAGTAACAAAGGTGTCATTCGCATTCCTTAGACATAGGCCGCGTGACGAAAGATGTGATGCTGAGTTTCAAGATAAAATTTTATATTTTGTCTAAAATCAGAATAATGTATGAAGAATGTCGAATTATGATGGTATGCAATCTGAGTGGCACATAGTTAGATATTACTAAGCCTTTCCGGGCTTTTTTATGTGCTGTGTTCCAAGATATCTGTCAATAATAAAATATGGTTGTGCGGCAAGATGCCATCTTTGCATTTGGATAAATTTTGCTGGGCTCTTTACCACGGGAAATAAGTAGACCTAATATCTGTCTGTTATGCATAAAATATCACATAAATATCCTATCCAACTTGTAAATTACTGCTTTTCTTCATGTTCTTGTGAACCCATAGCCGGTGCTTGGGAGCCGTTGGGGCTCTTTTGGCCGGGTGGTAGCGCGGTTGGCTCTTAAGACTTGTATTTCTGTTGTTTATCCTCTTGCCTCTTTGTTGCAGCTATTTACTTATGTTCCTTTATGTCGTACTCTTTTATTGTCTGTGCTAGTATTTGAATTTCCTTCAAGGTGAAATATAGCGAATTCTAATGTAATCTTATTTATCGAATCGATCCCACGTAAGTAACGATCGCGTGAATAGACTCTTTTCCCAATAGTAATTACAAAGGATTGTGGGATAGGATTTTGGTGTGCATCTATTTTTGACCCGAACTGTATGGAAGACCATCCTCGATTCTCCCTGACCAAGCAAACTGAGCCTAATTCCTTAACCTTAAACCTCCTTTAAACTAAATTTTATATTCTTTTAAACCATGAGTCTTCCTGATCTGTCCTGCAAAAGAGAGGGCTGGGGGTCTCTCACCCGAGCGGCGCACTGCGCACATGCGGATCAATGGCACAGGTTAAGCCCGTGCAACGAGTCGCAGAACGCTCCAGAAATGAAGCTTTAAGACCGCAGAAAATATTTCATCTGCTTTTTAGTCGTACGAGCAACCGTGAGTAACTCCCAAAGGGAGATACGTTCTGTAAAAACGTAGGAATAAACTGCAGCCATTGCATACAGACAAAGGTAGCAACCATTCATTGAGAGGCACCGGCACGATGTCCCTCTCGTATTTGGTTGGGGACGGATACACTTTTATCGCCACTTCCCAGTCTGTCAATATTTAATTTGGTCAACGACCGTAAAATTAGCTATACATTTGTTAGTGCGGAAAGTACTTCCTTCAAATAATTTGGTTGAGAGCTTGAATACCTTTCATATTTTGGTAAAATATGTAAAACTTTTTCAGGTTTGTTTTCTAAGGCTCAGTAGTAATGGAAAACGATTTTCCAGGGCGCTTCGCACATGTTTAATGAGCACCATGACATTCGTCACAATTTTAACAGGAAGGGAAGGAGGGTACTGTTTCCCTTCGGGATAAATGTTTTTTGTTCATCTGCAAGTAAATGGTCAACATCCGTAACATTTGTTGATATTTGTGAGTACAAGACATAAATTATGATTGGCTGAGGGGCGGATTACTTGTCTTCCCTTTCGATGCTTTGTTGACGGTTGTAACATACGGTTCAGTTGATCATGAAAAACTGCCTTCCAGGTAATTGCTGAGCCATTCGTAAACACACACAAGCCAATATTATAAAATAATACATGCCTTCGCGTTAACATAATAAATGGCGGAAGCGTGGCCATCATTGGGAATGGAGAAAATGATGCCCGATAATTAGGTCGGGGACATCCCGTATTATTTGCAGACATTTCTGTGAATTTTAGACTTTTTCAATAACTTGGTGGTCATGCAAAAGCATTTCTTCTGTGCGCTTCGCAGTCTCTTTTTTCTACGTACAATTTTAATGTTTATTAAGACGTTACTAGACGCACATACAGCCAACTTTAAACAACTTGGGCGGCACATGGGGAACCACTTTCTCTTCTTTAATTTGGTAGAGGCAGGCATAACTTTTGTTTATTCCCCAATAGTAAAAGTTGATCAATATTTTTTTTTTAAATTGGTAAATTAAAAATGTTTTCTCATACTTGAATATAATTTTCCCCTCCAATATTTTACTAACGACTGTAGTAGCCTATTTAGCTCTCTCGATCATGAAAATCAATTTTCCCGAGCCTGCATGCCTGATCACTATGACATTCGTAGACAGACAGTACACATTTTGTATGCAAACATATATAAAAGGACTTCAAATTTACGCACTAAATACAGCCCTCTAGACATAGTGAATGCCATTTTCTGCAGGCCTTTAGTCAGACAGGACACTGAAGGGGCGACAAAGCTTCCAGGGAAAAAATATTTTTAAGGGGGACGAAATGTACTAAAATATACTTAATGAACTCATTGAGTTGATATCATTTATACTGTGACGAGTTTGAAGAAAATCGTTGCATGACAATTTTTCTAATAAGCCTCATTACTCATGTATCACTTCCTATAGTTACCGAAAATGTGGGAGATTGGTAGTTTATGTGGACAGAGGTTGCAAATGATTTATACCTTATGGTAAAAAGTGTCTGGTCACGAATTTGTAATAATTAATTTTAATCATTAATTACCCTATTATTGTCATTTCAGTTGTGTGTCGGATATGCAGAATCTCTTAGTTTGACCACTTACCGTCAAGATGTGAGTAAATCTAAACAGGTGTGAAAAATAATCATGAATTTTGAACTTAATAAGCCCCTTTAAGGCAATAGCAATTTTTACTTTTCCAAGGGGCAAAGATTTTTCATGGAAGTTGGATCACCTCCTTCCACCTTCGTCTTCGCCTGAATCTGGGAAGAATTTTTTTATGGGCTACGTTACGCACAAACTGACTGAGACACTCCGATCAGGCAGTGTCAGAAATAACAATTTAAGCATTGATAAAAATTGTTTAAATTTAGACCTGGTTAACTTGAAAGTGGACCTTAAGTCTAGAATTACAAGAATATACATTTTAGAGCTCGGAAAATGAATTTTATTGATCCAACTCCCATTTTCATAGGTTACTCTATTGCTAAGATATAAAATGTTGAAATTTATTGACTTAATTTGAAATAGTTGATTGCACAATAATTTGTGATATACTTCTTGTACAACCCACATTATCTGCTCTTGTTTGCTTTTGAAATCAAGATGTTTATAAGATATTGAAACATTTACGGTTCCCTTGGATGGTATCTTGTGTGAAGAGGGCTTACATAGCCAAGTCTCCCAGTAAAAATAAAACAGTGATCAATCTTTGACACAAGGTGTTTAAAGTGGCTTTGGTAAAAACAAAGAAGAACAAAGACGATAAGTTGAGTAGTACAAGTCAGAATGACATCATAAATTATTGTGCAATCTGTCATTTTAAATTGAGTGAGTAGGCTGAGACATTTTATATCCCAGCTCAGGAATGTTCTGTGAAGATAGAAAATGGACCATTTGAAGGTAATTTTCAAGCTTTGCAACATATATTTTATATTTTTACATTTTATATTGTAAGAGATGACCAGCGGTATGTGATCTTTATTCAAATCCTCTTTGAATACTTTGTAGAAACTTGAAGATTCATATTCCTGTATCGCTTTCTTCATCGTGTTCTTGGGACCAATTTTACTATGAGCTATCTCTTATGAAGAAAACGAATGACCCTTGTTGTAATGTATGGGAACTCAGAGAAGAAACAGCAGAGTTCAATTTTTGTTTTTGAAGTCAAGAAAATTATTTTCAATGGACTGTTTTCCTTCACCCAAAAGGATTTTTCTTTGGATATAAACTTTCTTAAAACACTGCTTAAACTACAACTACAATTATTGTCTTAGGCCTGATCCTTATAGCACCTTTTAGTTAGTCTTCAGTAGCGCGTGTTATTTTGAGTAACACATGTTGTTGTGTTATCCATTTATAACAAAAACAAAGTGTTGCATTTGGGGGGGGGGACTTTTTGGTCTTTGTACCTACTGAAGAAACAAAGAACATTTATGTTACTCGTGTGAAAACTCCATTGTTATTAAAGATGGTGAAAGATAAATTTAAAGCAATAATTTGATGACAGTTTCAAAAACTGTAAGAATATTACTACAGTTGGGACAATAATCAAGAAAACGAGCGGATATAAATTTCTACTTACCCAAGTAAGCTTGAACTTCCATCAAAGAAAGAACCACAAGAATAATAAAAACCAAACTCCTCATTGTACACATTTCCTTAAATAATAAAGAAAATATTAAAGTAAATTCTCTAAAATTAATGTACGATAACGGAGAAGAGGATACTGATAGATGTTGCTCAACAGTCGCTGTGTCTATGACTGAGACGTCGATGCTCCATAGGTTGTGTTCAACAGTCGCTATATTTATAATTTCCGACTAAAAAAGACAAATTTGGTGATGCAGTCATGATCGTGTTTGTTTGTACCCTCAGTAATAAGGATTACTAATGAGTAGATCTTTCTATATTTAATGAGACAAACTATTAATTGTAAGGCAATCCAACTCGAGTATATCAACTAGATTTTATAGATGACTTTGTAAACGTATAATTTACGTCAATAAAATTAAAACAATCGTGAGATGATGTTTTATTCACAGTTTCATTTAAAACTTCTAGTAACGAACTTCGATTGGTCTGAGCTACAAGTAATGTTCTGCATTTGTGTGACATGTTATTGGTCTATTTTGCCATTGATATAGAACAAATAAATCTAACCTGTCAAATAAACTCTCGACAGTGGGATTTCTCATTAAGAAGCGACAAGGTGATGTTTGATAGCATTGATAGTCATGGCAGAGTTACGTCTTCACAATTTCCTGAACATCTTGCTAGTTTTTGTAGTCAGCATTGTAAGCACAGGGCCATAAGGTATTATACATTTCAAGTGTAACGGATGTTGCATCATTTGAATTTTTGAAAAGAGGTTTCACCCAGGCTGATTAATCTAAGGGAAACCGATCATTGAAGTACTGGCTTAGTGTAGGGTCGAGTCGTTGGGTATCTATCCTACTAGCCTACTTGCTTCAAAACTGAATGCATAGGCTACAATAGTTTCAAAAACCACTATATATATATATATATATATATATATATATATATATATATATATAGATATATATATTTAGAGTAAATTAGGAAATATTCCAAGAACATGCTTATGCAAAGTGAAAATAATGAAATAGATGTAGAATAAATCAAACTGGAAATCTGCCTCGACGAAAAATCGACTGCCTCCACTGGGACTCGAACCCAGACCTTCTGCTACACGTGCAGACGCCTTACCAGTTTGGCTATAAAGCCAGTCCTGGCTGTTCGAGCTTCCAGAAAGGAGTCAATGATTCGTCGAGAGGGCGCTACATAGAGCTGTGGACATACAGTATATCCATTGCAAACTCTAATCGGCCTTGTGACAGAGATCACTTCCGGAAACCGGATTGATGCAACCAGTTTGAAACACCGCATAAAGCATGGATCTCACGAGGATATGCAAAACCTGTAAAGAATTTAGAGTGAATTAGGAAATATTCCTAGAACATGCTTATGCAAAGATTTCCACGAAAAACCAAGTAGGAATAGATATGGAGCGCCGTTATGGAGGCGTGTCAACCAGCAGGAGAGCCAAGTCAGATCAACCGACTTTTTTTGAAAGAAGACTTTGTTCCAAGAACCCATAAAGAAACCCATAATAGTGGGTCAGCTGACTGCGGACTAGGCTATCCAGGGGTTGCTGCACCGTTTTACCCCAGGCACGCCTGTCCACGCAGCGGGCCACTCCAGCAGGAAGCGTCCTTCCGTACGCCTTGCACATGAAAGAATGCTAAACTACTATAACCGTCATGTGAAGTTTAAGATGTCGTATCAGTTAATAAAGGAATAAACGCGTATTGGACTATTATTGGTGAATAAAGCGTTGCAACTCCAGTTTTCCAGCCATTCATTGCCATGTTTGGCGACTAAGACAAGCCAAAGACACTTCACAGAAGTGAAGAAATGAGCAATCAATAAAAAATAAGATAAAAAATTTAAATGTGGGTGCACAAATTATTCATGACATAAGCTACCAAGTTGTCACGGTGATTTTTTCTGTAAGAAACTTATTTCGTGAAAAAGCTACCCAGTTGCCTTTTTGTGAAGTAGCTATAATTCAAGACTACCTTTATAAGAAGTTATTTTAAGGATATTCAAAATTTCTTGTAGTACGGTACCGTTTCCATGAATTTAAAAATTCAGTTGCAAAATTGTTGTCACATGATTTAAAAGAGCCATTCATAAATAAGGATACTCGGGTATCCTATTCAATTTAGGGTGACTGCATATTCTATTTAAATGCTCTGTGCTTCCATTAAAGTTTGATGGTTTGGACCGGTGACTCCCACAGATTTTGAAGGGGAGGCATTCCTCAAGTTCTTTTGCAATTCATTTACGTTGTCAGGAAAATATCTTTAATTTGAGGTACAGAAAAGTTGGGAAATATTTTGATCACAGCGTTTTAGTTAAAGTGAATTAGTGTCCGATGGAAATAATTCTTTAATAATTATATATTTTTCTCATACAACACTTTATCACTGAAGTATCAAAGCGCTGTCACAAATATTGAAGAACCCCTGATCAACGATAACTCTCCCTAGTAGAGATTTTAATCATTTGCAACTTTTTGATTCCTTGCCGAAGGCAGGCAAGGAATCTATGCGATTGTTATGTCATGTGTGTGTGTTTGTGTGTGTGTGTATGTATGTATGTCTGTGTGTATGTGACACTTAGCTTGTAAACACGATACCTCAAGATAACAAAAACTGACACTTTTCATATTTAGTAATCAGATTTTTCATGTCAAGAGGAAGAACGCTATTTTTGGTAAAGGTCAAAGGTCATTTGAAGTCACCGGAGGTTAAACTGCGAAAATTTTGTAAATGGCTTGTAAACACGATATCTCAAGATAGCAGTTAACGGCGGACACTTTTCATATTTGGTCTATAGATTCGTCATGTTGAGAGGAAGAAGGTCAAAGGTCATGTGAGATCACCAAAGGTCAAAAACCTAAAACCTTGTAAACACGATATCCCAGGTACCAATGACCAACACTTTTCAAATTTGGTGAATAGATTTGTCATGTCGAGGGGAAAAACTATTGTTTTTGGTAGAGGTCAAAGGTCATTTGAGGTCATCGGAGGTTAAACTGCGAAAACCTTGTAAATGACTTGTAAACACGATATCTCAAGATAGCAATGGCAGACACTTTTCATATTTGGTCTATAGATTTGTCATGTTGAGAGGAAGAAGCCTATTCTTTTGGTGGAGGTCAAATTTTATCTGGGGCCACCGGGGTCAAACTCTGAAAACTTTGTTAGCACAATAACTCAAGGTAGGAAGCTTGGATAGATTTCATACTTAATAAGAGGATGCGTTATGGTAAGAAGAAGCCTATTGTTTTTAATGAAAGTCAAAGGTCATCTGGGGTCACTAGGGATTAAACACTGAAAACCTTGTTAACAAGATATCTCGAGAAAGGAAGCTTGGATAGATTTCATACAAGGTACGTGGATGCCTTATGGTCCGAGGAAGAACCGGTTTGTCTTTGGCGGAGGTCAAACGTCATCTAGTGTCACCAGAGGTCAAACACTGAAAAACTTGTGAACACGATATCTCAAGGTAGGGGGCTTGGAAAGATTTCAAACTTGGCATGTGCATGCCCTATGGTGGGAAGAACCATTTTGTTTTGGTTGAGGTCAAAGGTCATCTGGAGTCACCGGGGGTCAAACTGTGAGAACCTTTTTAACACGATTTCTCAAGGTAGGAAGCTTGGATAGATTTCATACTTGGTACGTGGATGCCTTATCACTAAGTGTGCCTTATGGTTCAAGGAAGAACCTTTTGTTTTTTTTTTCAAAGCTTATCTGGGGTCACCAGAGGTCAGAAAGCAAAATTTCCCAAGAATTTTCAAGATCCAAGATCCATTGAAGGTCGAATCCCTTTCAAGACACTTCCTGTGAGGCTGTTTTTCTTTTTCTTTTTTTTTTGTTGTTGTCATATTTGGTGCTGTTCAAAGGTCATGTGAGGTCAGCAGAGGTCACATTGTTAAAACATTGTAAAATGATTTGGTCAAGAAAGATAAATCTGAGGGATGAACCACACTGCAACAAAGCATCCCCATTCGGCAAGGAATCACAAAGCCTTTGGGCTTTCTGGTTTAAAAAGCAATCCCTCTATGTGGCAGCACTTATATATCCCAGTCAACAAGTTACCTCACAGGTACTCATGTAACCCCTGGGTGGAGAGAGGCAATTACGATAAAGCATCTCACCAAGGGACACAACGTAATGAGCCAGACTGGGCTGGAACCAGCAATCCCTGGATCGCAAGTCCGACACCTTAGCCAACAGTCCACTACACCTTAAGGCAGGGTCCGGCAAACTAGGGGTCGCGACCCTTTTGAGGGTCGCGAAAACATTTCGGAGGGTCGCGAAAAGGATTCGGGAGCGAAAAAATAATTGCCAACCTCTCATCGACTCGTCAATTTGAGGGCCACCAAACTTCCGGAGTAGAAAGTTTGGGCCACCAAGTAATAAAAGTTTGGAGACCCATGCGTTAAGGTACATTTAACAAGCCTAGATACCTAACCCCTCCTAAAACTGACTGTATTGGAAAACTAGTCTGGTTGTCGAGATATTAATCTGTTAGTATGTCTTTATTGTTAGGACATTAATCACAAAGTAAGGGTTCTGTGTCAGTAAGTGATCTCCAATACTCTATTTGGGAAGCCATTGTCTTTTGAAGAAATTCAGGCTGTCGGGAAAATAGAAGTACTTTATTGCATAATTGTCTGCCATGAAATAGACACCATGTCCGACACTGTGAAATAAAAGTAGTCTATGCGCTGGAATGGGTTCACATGCAACCCCCGGACTAAACTTCTTTGGTATTTTGGTATTCCCCTTGATCAGAACATTATAACAAATAATGTGAACAGCAAACATTTTGGTTCCCAGATGCACTACAAGCCGGTTTTTGTATCAACCAGAAATTTCACTTGTAGCTTCATTTTGGGGGTTGGCCGTATTTTGAGCCAAATAATTCAAATGTATTTTGAAGAACATTTTTGTTGGAATTCAGGTCAACAAGGTGGTGGAAGAAGCAAAATGGTCCCCAGAGGTATAATTACAATAATTTAAAATAATAAGGAAAATATTCCTTTAAAATATTTTAACACATTTAAATCTAAAATCTGCCAATATCTGTATTAGGTATTCTGAAAGTATTTTTCTGGACATGTTTTACAGGTTCCAGGTCAACTAAGCCTGGCGAAAACAGCAAGTTTCTTGGGATCCACAGCGTCAATTGCACGTCCCCCCCCCCGCGTGAAACACTACAGGAGTTCTGAAGGGGCACGTCATGGCTTCCAGGGAGGACGAAATGTTTTTCTGGGGCGGAATGTGCTAAAAGAAATTAAGCCAATAGTAATTTGGTTTTTAGTATTTTTAGGGTTTTTTTTTTACTGCAAATCCCCCCTAGTAGGACCCCCCCCCCATTCTTGACTACAGGTCTGACCGCAAGCAGTGGCTTCGCCAAGGGGGCCAGGGGCACGTGCCTCCCAAGTTTGCCAAGCTCCCGCGCTAGGCGTGCCCCCCCCCCCCACACACACACACATGCGGTTATGTATGGGAATTGATTTTTTTTTAGCACAAACACATCGTTTACGTATCGGTTTGGACACGAGGATCCAAGGTCACTTTAACAGTCCATCACAGAGAGCTGAAAGTGCACAAAATGTTCTCAAAACTACATTATTGCGACCCTCTTACCCCGCATCTACTTATGTGACCTTTATGAAGCACTGCGCCGGAAGTGTATTCCAGTATTATCGTTTCCTGGCATCTATTTTCAACAGCCATGGGGACACCTCGGTCGTGAATCCTGTCATTTAGTATAAATCTATTATCTTCAGCCCAATTTTATGTTCGAAACCTGTTAAGACTGCGGCCTTTTTTGCCTGTTTAAACGCGCATTATCAATAACATATTAGGATAATTAAATAGTTTCATCCCATAGGCTATATAATGTAAGTTTTTCTTAAATATTGGTGCCTTAAAATTTTCAAGGGGGACTTTGCTCTCCAGAATTATCGCCAACGGGCGGATCCAAGCCCCTCAACGGGGATTATAAAGTGATAATACCTCCAAAACGAGTTACTTGCACGAAAATTTCTGTTACACTTTATACCAGAATTTTCTGCACCCTCCGGGTGTGCACCAGAGGTTATCAGTCTAAGCGGGCACTAGACACCCTCAGTTTTCTAATTAAATTACGGTTGAAAGAATTGTAGGGGACATACTTGTCAAAATCATAATATTAAGGCCCCTACAACCCAATAAACCATACTGGACAGAGTTATGGTTCATTCTCATCGTCACAATTTTGTCAACACCCCAAACCGTCTAGGGGCTAATTTTTCCCAAGGCCCGCACTGGGTGTTGTCCCTGGACCTCACAAGGATCCCTTCATGCCGCTAGAATTCAATAGGCTCGTTTATAGCCAAAGTTCCCCGGGAAAAGGCCATTTTCCCGGGTGAAAAACATAGATATATTAAGTCGCCTGATGGCTAAATCCTCCTATTGAATTCTAGCTTAATTAAAAAAAAATATTTAAAAAAAAATAAAAAAAAATGATGGCCAACTTAGAATCAAAATACTAACACTTCACTGAAGGGGCGTAAGCCTGAACAGTGATTACTTACCTGAACAAATCCAGCGTCATGTAGCGGTAGTCAGTCGACCCCAACACCTTCGGAGGAGTGCTACACATTACCATGACGCCCCTAGGCCCAGCTCAGTACTTCATGTTGGCGTGGCCCTCCAGCGGAACGTTGTTCCTCCCACCCCTTATTCGATAAATCTCTGGGTCCCCTTATTCGATAAATCTGGTGGCGCAACTGACCAGATGCCCAGAAAAAATTGGAAGTTGATGAAATCACCGAAAATTGTGTAGTCTGCCTAAGGGTTGCTTGTCACATGGAGCCGGGGACGCTGGAACTAGTTACATAGGACATTAACCGAACGCACCAAGCGTTAGTTAGTTAGTTAGATGGGGTTTAACGACACACCAACACGGAGGTGTTATATAGTGTCACCTAGAAAGAAAAAGGGGCAAAGTTGGGTACAAAAATTAAAAAAGGGGTCAAAAGTGTCAAATTCCACTAGAAAAACTTTTCAGGTTTCACTAAAAAAAAAAACAAGCAAATGCCGGAGTCATGTTAAAAATTTCTGTACAGTCTACTCTCCTTGAGAAAGCCCAGAATAAGGGAAGAATCTGTTCGCTCCAATAAAGTTTTCAGGTCTGGCACAGCGTAATACTTCTGACGAATATGGGAGTATTCGTGACAGTCAACCAGAATATGACTGACGGTGACAGCACAATCACAGGGTATACAATATGGTCTCTCGTCCCCGTGAAGTAAATAGGCATGGGTAAGGTAAGGTGGCCGATGTAAGCCCTAGCCAGCACTATATCATCTCTCCGTTTGCTGGGGGCTGCTCTATGTCCCCCAGTTCCAGCCCTCGGTTTAACTTGGTACAGCTTGTTTTCGGGGAAGGAATCCCACAGTTCTTGCCATTTTGATTTTACAAAGCCATTGATCTTAGGCCGGTAGTCAGTATGAGGCAAGTAGATATTGGTGACGTCCATCTGTAGGGCTTCTTTAGCAAGTGCATCCACCCTTTCATTTCCTTGAATGCCCACGTGGCTAGGGACCCATGCTAGCACAACTGATTTTTGTAGCCGAACCAAATTGGAGTAAGCTTCACGGAGAGCTGTTACTGAAGGGTGCTTTAGCTTATGGCCTTTTAGTGCTAAAAGGCTTGATAGTGAGTCTGTGAATACAATGAACTGGTAGTTGTCTGAGCTTTCAATCAGATCAAATGCCATCTTTAGTGCCTGGAGTTCGGCAGTGAATATTGATGCATCATCTGGTAGTCTGACTTGCAAGGATGCATGACGGCCCGACGCCGCGGCCGCAACCCTGTTAGTGGCTTTGGAGCCGTCAGTATAGATTGCATGATACCGATGATATTTATGTCTCAGCTCATTAAAGCTGGCACGGAACACAAGTTCATTTGTTGAGTTCTTCAGATATTTTCTTAAACTAAGGTCAACAGCTGGTTCGTCTAACTTCCAGGGAGGAGTGACGGGGAAAGTAAGCTGTGCCACAGAGTCAGGGTTGTTGCACACCTGTGATAGAGCTTCCCTAACGCGAATAGCAAATGGCGGGATAGCTGACGGTTTCCTCATGTATATTTCACTAAACTTATGGTTGAAGGCCGTCTCAAAGGCCGGGTTGTGTCTATGGCTCCTCAGTTTGAGGGCAAACTGAAGTGATAACTTCTTCCATCTTATGTGGAGGGGTGGTTCATTCGCTTCTATGTAAAGGCTCTGCATTGGGGAGGTACGGAACGCTCCCAAACAGATCCTAAGACCTTGGTTATGTATGGGGAGGAGTTTCCTGAGGTATGACTCACGTGCAGAGCTGTAAACAACACAACCATAATCAAGTTTGGACCTCACTAAGGATCTGTAGAGTCGAAGCAAAACGGGGCGATCAGCGCCCCAGTCCATCTTTGAGACGACCTTCAACAGGTTCAGCGCTCCTTGGCACTTCCGCCTTAGATGGTCGATATGGGCTTTGAAGTTCAGCTTACTGTCGAGTATAAGGCCTAGGAACTTGGTCTGAGGAACAACTGGGATGTGAACACCATTCAAATTTAGTTCTGGGTCGCAATGAGCACCTCTCCGGTTGCAAAAGTGCATACAAACAGTCTTTGTTCGAGAAAAACGGAATCCGTTTTTGTCAGCCCATTGTTGGATCTTATTGAGGCAGTTTTGCATTAGTCTCTCTATAGACCTCATGTTCCTTGAGGAACAGGTAATAGAGAAGTCATCCACGAACAAAGACTTCTCAATCCCAGTGTTCACCACATTAGCGATGCTATTTATTTTCATGATGAAAAAGGTAACTGACAAGATGCTGCCTTGAGGAACACCCATCTCCTGGTTATGTAGTTCTGACAATACGCTCCCTACACGCACACGGAACACACGATCTTTCAAAAAATTTTGTATGAAAAGCGGCATTCGGCCCCTAAGACCCGCACAGTACAAGTCTCTCAGAATGCCGTATTTCCAAGTGGTATCGTATGCCTTCTCTAGGTCAAAAAAGACCGATACAACATGGTGTCCGCGTACAAATCCGTCACGAACTGTTGATTCTAGGCGCACGAGCTGGTCAGTGGTACTGCAGCCACGCCTAAAGCCACTTTGGGAACTAGTTATGAGGTTGTTGGTTTCTAGGAACCAAACCAGACGGGCATTAATCATTCGTTCAAACGTCTTGCACAGGCAACTAGTGAGGGAAATAGGGCGGTAGTTTGTAGCTTTTGTCGGATCCTTACCCGGCTTGGCGATGGGAATGATGGTGGCTTCCCGCCAAGCAGCCGGGAAGTTGCCATTTTCCCATATACCGTTGAAAATATCTAACAGTACCCGTAAAGAGCTATCTGGAAGGTGTTTGAGGAACTGATAGTGAACTTCATCTGGGCCAGTGGCAGTGTCATTGCTTCTTTCGAGAGCAATTCGCAGTTCCGTGATGTTAAAGAGGCTGTTGTAGTCCTCAGAGTTATCCGAGATGAAGTTCACTTTCTGTTTTTCAACGGCATTTTGGAATGTCTGGAATGCTTGTGAATAGTGATTGCTTGAGGAGTTAGATTCAAACTCATCTGCAAGCAAACTGGCAACATCTGCTGTCTCTGTGCATTTGCTGCCGTCTGGTTTGGTCACATGTAAAACAGAGGAACTAACCTGCTTTCCACTGATTTTCCTAACCATATCCCATGCTTTTTTGACAGGAGTATTTGAATTAAGTTTAGATATGTACTGTTTCCATGACTCCCGTTTGCTTGATTTAATGATGCGCCGTGCTTTGGCACGGGCATTTAGGTAATTACTAAGATTAACATTATTTGGGTACTTCTTAAAAATATTAAGGGCCTTTTTGCGATCTTTGATCGCTTGTTCACAATCCGTGTTGAACCACGGCTTGTGTTTAGTACGTGGATTTGCAGAGGACTTTGGGATAGTTTTGGTAGCAATATTCACCAAAAGTGTGAAATGGGCGATCTGGTCTTCAACACCATTGAAAGCATCCCCGACGATCTCATTTTGGCAGAGATGACTAAAATCAGACCAGTTGGCTTTTTGGAGTTGCCACTTGGGGACTCTCTCTTCGGGCATTGGGGAGACAATATCTATCAAAAGGGGGTAGTGGTCACTTCCACATTGGTCATCGTGCACTCTCCACTGAAGGTCCATCAGAATTGCCGGAGAGCAGATTGAGAGATCAATTGCTGAACGAGATCCAGAGCCCAGAGGAAAAAAACAGTTGGGAATTTTCAACTGGTTCCAACTGGGTACAGTTGGAAAATTTCCAAGCTGGGATTTTGGACCAGTTGGGAAAATTCACAACTGTTTCCAATTGGGACCAACTGTTTCCAACCGGGGTTAACTGTTTCCAACTGGATGAGCTGGGAACCCATTTTCCAGTTGCCGGACAACTGGATCCTTGAAAATTAATACCAATCATGTGTGGCTTGCAGAAGTGTAATTTGGACGTAACGTTGTGCTTCAAAATGCACTTCAAAAGTACTTCAAAATGCATTTTTTTTTTCCAAAAGTCCCCTGACTCTCTGGCGAAGAGCCAGGGGCGAAAACCAAACAATACTCCCGAAGGAGTTCTGCTCCCTGAAGGAGTAACAACGTCCCCAAGGGACATACTTTGACTTAACTGACACTACCCGACAGTGGTCCCGTTCTAGACTGGCTGAATAGAACAGGTCCCACCCTGGGAGCTCCGCCGTCGTGATCACGGATACTCCTGTGCCAGGTAATAGAACAGGTTGAGGCAAGTCCAAAACCTTTAGTTTTGTACATGTAGTAATTTTGTTGTACTGTGTGAAGACTTATGTATTTACTAATGTAGAGATTTAGATATAGTTTACAAAACAAATACGATAAAAATAATTCATTAAAGCGCTAATTCTGTTATAAACTGTAAAAGTGTGTAAATTGCACATTTTGGGAATAAATTTCAAAAAAGAAACCGTCACAAAACATCCTACAAAAGGTCTGGTCTGATAAAATGCATTTTAGCTCAATTATGCAAATTAGGTAAAACCAGTTGAATATGACCATTTAGAAACAGACCAGTTGGAAACAGTTGTGACCAGTTGAAACCAGTTGGAAATCATTCCAAGTTGAACTTGGTCCGAAATTTTCCAACTGGAAGAAGTTGGGACCAGATGAGAATTTCCAACTGCTTTTTCCTTCTGGGAAGAAGATAAAATTGAAATATAAAATAAAAAAAATATAATAAGAGTATGATCATGCATTAGTTCAACAACTTAACCATTCGAACACACGCACCCCACTCTCGATATCTCCCAGTGGAACCCCTAAGTTAAATATGACAATGAATAAACATTGGCCACAGCGGTTTCCAACTGGTGTCAATATTGTCTTCCACACTTCCAACTGGTCTGTGAATGTACTCTGCAAAATCCCACTGTTCCCAACTGTTTTTGATGGAAATTTAACAATTCCAACTGGAATTAACTGGATTCAATGAAATGCCCAACTTGGAACAGAATGCCCAGTTGGAAAACTAACTAAAAACAGTTACCCCCAGTTGAAAACAGTTAAGCCCAGTTGGAAACAGTTACTCCCTGTTAAAATTCCCAACTGGAATCAACTGTTTTTTTCTTCTGGGAGGCTGGATGAATATAGGTACAAGACCCATTATTCAGAAGGCATAGATCCCAGGCAGCTATAACTGATTCAATCAATCCACCTATCTGATTGGTGTAATTACAGCCCCACATGTCACTGTGTGCATTAAAATCACCCAGGAGTAGAAATGGGGTGGGCAGCTGGTTGACAAGCACTTCCAGGTCATCTCGTTTCAGGCTATACCTCGGTGGGATGTACACCGAGCACACAGTGATGGTGCGGTGAAGTGTAGCTCGAATTGCCACAGCTTGTAAGTTAGTCTTTAGATGAATAGTGGAGTGTGGAAATGTTTTTTTAACCAATATGGATGATCCCCCAATTGCTCTATTGTCAACCGGGGATACAACCGTTTTGTTACACATATCATACCCTCCAAATAAGAGATTGTCCGTGTCCCGAAGGAAAGTCTCCTGCAGGCATATTACTAAAGGAGACCAGTCTGCTATGAAGCACTTGATCTCCTCGTAATTTGGTCTAAGTCCTCTGCAATTCCATTGTATTACAGCCGCAGCTTTCCCGAGGGTCATCCTTTGGAAATCTGTGGCTTACTAGTAGAGCTGGAGGAGCCCCCTGGCTCGGGCCGAATCTTCTGGCCACTGAGCTCCATCAGCTCTTCTTCTCCCTCTCTCCCCTCTAACGCTCCAAATCTGTTGAACAGTTGGATAGGGTCATCCGACCCTTTGCTTTGTTTTGTCTGTATTTTAATTCTAGGTGTGTCTCTTGCTTTTGTTGGTTCTGTCTTTTGTCTCTGTTTTGTAGTTGTTGGTTTTGGTGGTGGTTTAGGTTTCTTTTGTGGTGTGTGTAGATTTTTGTGATATTTTTGTCGGTGCTGTCATCGTCTGTATTGTCTTGGATGTTGTAGACTGCTCTGATGGTTTTGGGAACGTATGTGTAATGGGCTTTGGAAAGTGACTGTCCCTGGGCCAGGTCATATCGGTTTGGGTTGCAGCAGACACTTTCGCAGTCCTCACAGCTCCAGCATAGCTCTTGAGCTGTGAGTCCTGCGACAAAAATGTTTCTCTAGCCTCTTTGTATGTTATGTTGCTGGAAGCTTTTTTTTTTTGAATCTGCTTCTCCTCCACCCATTTTGGACAGGTTTTGTCGTTGGCAGAGTGACAACCCTGGCAATTTACACAACGAGGTGACTCCTCACAGGTATCACCAGCATGTCCCTCCTGGCCACATTTCTCGCAGGTTGCTGCCCTGCTACAGTTAGTTTTGAAATGGCCGTACCTTTGGCAATTAAAACAGCGGACAGGGCTGGGAATATAGATCTCAACCCTGACCTGTAGGTAGCCAATCTTCAGTGTTGTCGGTGGTTTGGGGGTGCTAAATGTTAGGATGAAGGTGCCAGTGGGTTTCCTGACACCCTCCCTTAACACTGAAATGCGGTACAGGTGACTGACATGCTGAGATGCCAGGTTATCAAGAATCTCCTCATCGGAGCAGTTCTTGATATCCGGACATCTTATGACTCCTTTGGAGCTGTTCAGGGACCTGTGAGGGGTTACCTGAACAGGGACATCTACCAGAGACTTTGTTTTCAACAAGTTGTTTGCTTGTGTACTGCGACTGCATGACTTCAACAAGGATATCTCCAGATCGCAGCCTTTTGATCGATTTAGGGGTGCCTACAACACCCTCAATGCCTTTATTAATGGCAAAAGGTGACAGAGTAGTAAGACTCTTGCCATCACCACAACTTGTTATCACAAGGAACCTAGGCCAGATGGGAGCGGCCTCTGTGTCAGAGCTAGACCCAGAGTCGCTCCTGAAACGTTTGCCAGTTAATTTAAGAGAATTTAGGGGATCCATAGTAAAAAAATGACATTTCATCACAGGTGCTCCCCACCCACCATGGAGCCCAACAAGGGGACATCAAAGGTAAGTGGAAAAATACATCACAAACCGATGCCAGGGATACACTAGTGATATACTCAAGGCCATTAAAAGAATCAATAACCCCGATTGACCTGATTAAGCAGCCGCCTTCTGAGACAACCACCCTTCTGAAACACACAAGTAAAGTCCACTTGGTTACGAGTACATGAAAAGTTAGCGCTATGTTAAAAAGCAAAAGTTAAAAAACAGTAAGGCGGAGATCTCAGGGCATGACGCCACCAGCCGATTGGTTGAACCAGGCCAATTCAACGTCCCGACTAGGTGAATTTGAGGCCAAAGTGGTGTGTTGTTAGGACCAAACCGCGGTTATGGCCTTCACTCAACCACCAGGACCCTCTCCTCCACCGACACGGGTCGCGACTCACGGCAAACAAGTCGTCCCTGTTAGTCGCCTCTTACGACATGCTGAGAAAGCATTGGGCCTATTCTACATCCCCGTACCCACAGGGGGGCGCACCAAGCGAGCCGAAAATTAAAATCTGCGCTCCACTCAAGGGTGACCTAACACCTCCCGTTCAATTCCACGGAAAGCAAAAACAGACCAACAGTCGGGGCTGTTATCTCCTTTTTCAGAGTATGTGCATGAAGGGCGCGGCTGCGGCCAGTGATTTCATGTTTTCCTTTAAAAAAGCAGGAGTCAAATCCATCAAGCCCCGGGAGTTGTCCCTAAAACAACTCCCTGCATAGCAAGTCCCTGGCCGTAGCTGACCATAGACGTTATTTTCTATGGATAGTAGTACTCTCAGTCAGTCTGTCAGCCAGCTCTGCAGGCTGCGACAAGTGTTTTGTTTACGTCTAAAACAACTCCCTGCATAGCAAGTCCCTGGCCGTAGCTGACCATAGACGTTATTTTCTATGGATAGTAGTACTCTCAGTCAGTCTGTCAGCCAGCTCTGCAGGCTGCGACAAGTGTTTTGTTTACGTCTAAAACAACTCCCTGCATAGCAAGTCCCTGGCCGTAGATAGCCATAGACTTTATTTTCTATGGATAGTAGTACTCTCAGTCAGTCTGTCAGCCAGCTCTGCAGTCTGCGACAAGTGTTTTGTTTACGTCTAAAACAACTCCCTGCATAGCAAGTCCCTGGCCGTAGATAGCCATAGACTTTATTTTCTATGGATAGTAGTACTCTCAGTCAGTCTGTCAGCCAGCTCTGCAGTCTGCGACAAGTGTTTTGTTTACGTCTGACAGTCAGGGTAGTATAAAGCACAGATGGTCTTGCACAGAACATGACATGACATAGGCTAGGGTAATACGCCACGATCAGCTCTGTTTTTACAAAGGATTTAACATGTTATCAGGCACTTGGCACTGCATTAACCTAACGTCAGTTTAGTTCGGGGTTGCTTGGCTGAACACTCGGACAGTCAGCTTCAGTTGAGTTTGATTGCATCTTTCCTGCCTTTCTCGAAGGGTAAAAGAAACCTTCTTTGCCTCACACTGAATATATAGACCCTAACGTCCTATGTGCTTAAGATATTAGGTCATAGAAATTAATTGAATGTAACGTTAGGCCTAGGCCAGCAATTTCTGACGTTACTTTTTACGCCGAAGGCATAGCCTAACGTAACGTAAGGCCTGGTTAGCAAAACACGGAATAACTGTTGAGACCTAAGTTATATGTCTAACTCTAAGCCTAGCTTAGGGGCCTAGGCTATGTTATAATCAATTCAGATTGTCAGTTAAAGTGGGCATGACACGGCCAAAATAACTTTTGTGTATTGCAAGATTGGGTACAGTAATGTAAAAGTATCATCTCACACACAATTAAAACCGGCGCAGTTCGGCATAAATAGAATTTGAAGAAAAACGTCCAGAAATCCAATTTCGAAAAATGCCGCAACAGGTCACCTGACTTTTATGACGCAATTGGCGGCACCCCGCACTGCGCTATGTAAGGACGCGTATCTAGATGTGAAAATAATGCAACGCTTTGGGAAAGTTTCATATCTTAGAAACTTCATGAAAAGGATTACATCACACTACCAGCCCAACACACAGAGCGCAAAGCGCGGAAAATGTTGGGGGCTTCGAAGCATATCATTGGCCAATATGTTCTCGTGCATATGCACCCATGTTTTAGCTTCCCTGCATATAATAAACAGCTTTGTTTTTGTGCAAAAAGAACGCGTTCCAGGCGCGCTGTACAGAACAGCTATGAGCATGTATGGACAGTCCATAACAAGCGCACCTTTACTCAGTGAGCTGTTCAGTAACGTTGCTATTGTGAATGGTAAGCAGTCACCGCACAACGACGCATAGTTCACGATGTGGTCACTGGTCACGCGCGCTGCCGTATAGTATCGTAGCACAGGTGTTTGCAATGGTGTACCTGTAGGGCCACCGATTTTCCGTGAAAAAAAGAGTCAAATTCCGTTACAGCAATTTCAAATTCCGTGAAAATCCGTGCAAGCAATTTGCCAAATCCGTGACTTTCTGTTTTGCATTGATTAGTGTGTTAGGCCAGTGCAGCCTAACGAACTAAAATCCATTCACCAGCCTAACGTCTAGGCCCCTACACATATACGTAATGGAGAAAAAAAAAACCCCAAACAACTTGACTTACGATTGTTTGAGTGTGGGTCCCTTCTTCTTCTTACATAGTAAAAGATCCGTATAAAATTATATCCAAATGATATGCAGGTACTAAATCCGATAATTATTCCACAATTGAAAGTGTAACTTGTCAGTTAGAACGTTATGATCGTTCGATCATGAACGTAACAACAGAGCAAAGCATGAAACGTGAGTAATGTGCGCAACAGTTTATTATGACGCACTCATGCATAGTATACAGTACATGATACAGTATAAACAAGAATCAGCTACAGGCAACGGGATCGCGGGAAAACTTTGCAAGACTGAGCAACATTAGACCTACCGAAGGCTAGTAAATGCGCAACTCGCACCTGGTCCCACATACAGTAAGCATCGGAGGGGGTGAATTTCAACAGTTTTCTATCAGATTGTAGTCTGCTTACTCTGCTAGAGCCATCCAGTGTTACATACAGATTTTTAAACTTTTTTTTTTCACTTTGCCCTCTTGATTGCAGACTTCTTTAGCATTCTGAGAGATTTTTGAAGTTCCGTGATTTTCCGTGAAAAAAGTAAAATTCCGCGATTCCGTGACAATTTCCGTGATCGCGGAAAATCGGTGGCCCTATACCTGCTTACACGCGTTAGCATGCACATGATTCGATGTGTAGAACGATGGGTGAGCTGCCTGGTACAGTGTTACTAACCGTGCCTCCAATGACGTCACGATCTTGAGACGCGCTCACATACTTTTTTTGGGCTTTTGGATTTCTGATGGCTGAGTCTGGCCTGTAAATGGGAATTCACAAGGTCGTATTACTGTGTTTATGGACGTAGTTGAGTCGGAAAAACATTTGCTTCATTTCAAGCTGTACCCAAACAATATTTACTGAGAAACGTACTTTGGCCATGTCATACCCACTTTAACTTTGCATATTGCTGTCGAACTGACGTTGGCTTTTGGTCCATTTCAATTGGTCGGATATTTTGAGGTTGGGCTGAGGTTTCTGTAAGTGTATGGAACAACCCATTTTGTCAGTAAGGGCTGTTGCGCTCAACAGGTTAAATTTCACTTCCATACACTCAAATCTGAACTAGGCTAAGTTCAAAATCCGTCCATTGACGCTTCATATGAAGCATATAACGGGTCCTACTAATTTTAGCCCGGCTCGCCCGGCGCTACCTAAACTTAGAAACTTAGCCCGGCTATACATGAGTGTACATTACAAAAGCATCGTAAATGTACGTAATGATGTACGATTAACTTGACTGCCTAAAGAACTTGGTGGCCGAAAAGTACCTTTTCAATGTTGTATTTTGAAGGCAAAAGTATGATTTTATTTATATTTTTTTGAACAAAAGTATAGAATGAGTCATTGACAATGTTAATTTTTATCAATCATAATTTTCAAAGATCATGTTCAGCTCAGGCAACTGGGCGTCCGAGGTTGGGGCAAGGGGGCACTTGCCCCCTGGAAAATCAAAAACTTGAAAAAAAAACTTGAAAAAAAAAATAACTAAACCTTCAAGACTACTTCTGTCAAAAGTCGAAAATCTCGCACCATTTTGCATCTAGGCTCCTTGAAAAAGACCAAAACTTTTCAAAGGGGAGGGACACCCCCTCCCCCAGGCCAGCGACAATCCTTCTTTGATGTGACCCCTCAAAGTGGTTACCCCCAGCTAAGGGCCTGTTGGTCTGATCAATTAAGTTTCGCCCCCCTCCCCCATGCTTTACAACAGCCTAACTTAACATATACAGTAATTGGCTTTTTTGGGCGGGGGGGGGGGGGGCAAATTTGTTTAATATTACTGTACGTGTGATTTACGTACCAATTTGCTGTTCATACGTCTGCTAAACAATTGAACTTACTACGGCGGTTGATTTGTACGTACAGTACATGGATAGCCAGGCTAAGTTTAGGTAGCGCCGGGCTAGCTGGGTGAGCCGGGCTGTAATTAGTAGTCCTGACTGCATATAACCACAATTTGTTTAAACTTTTGACCCCCATCGATTTTATATGTAAAGGGCATCTCGAAAAATGATGAAGTTCAAATGTCACTGAGCAGCTGAGTTTTTCTTTTGCCTGCCAAGGTCGTGCCCCATGTGCAGCTGCCCCCAAAATCCCGACACAGCCCCAGTGTACATACAGAATTTTTTACAACCCTCTTGGGGGTATATCTCTCATTGTTTGGGGAAAGGGGCTGGGCCTCAGGAAACATAACTCTTGCAATTAATCGCAGCATTGACTTTGCAGGTACTGTAAAAGGAATCTCGAAAAAAGACAAAGTTTAAATGTGCAAAAATGTAATGGACCACCTTTCTTGCCCGAAATATGGCCACATCGTCATTGACTTAAGTTAAATCTTTCTCAATCCTATTATTTGTCTTTCTTGGTTTATTAAATATCTTCTTACCAAATTGTCATCAGTGGTGCAAGTAGACGATGCATGTGCTGACGTATTGAATCGATTTGGGTATGTCTCCACGTGTGTATCATGTATGCATATACTGTTCTGTACTGAACAAATGGGATACAAATGTACAGTGGTGCCAGCGATTTTTTTGAAAATTTCCAAGATGCACATTATTCACCGTATTTAGTAGGCTCGGACCTAAAAACTAGGTCTAAAGTCCCCTCCCCCCCCCCCCCCATGCTGGAAAGGTATGTAATATGCTGATCCACGAAGCAATCGTTAATGACAAGAACTAAAAAGCCAACAAAACCAACACTCTAGTTAATATCAAGAAAGGTAGTTACCCATTATCACCACATCTCTTAACCTTCCTAAAGCTACGTTCCAGCTCTCAGTCACTTTTAAATGTGCCATCATCTGTTACCCTCTCTTATGGTGATCGAGCTTTTTCAACGATATCTGCCAAATTGTGGAATGACCTACCATCTTTTGTCAAGAACTCTTCTTCTGTTGGTCAATTTAAAACTAACTTGAAAACTCATTTGTTTACTTTGTCCTATTGATTGCCTGTTGTGTAGTTTTTGTAGCGCTTTGAGACTTCTTGTGTAAGGCGCTTTATTAGAGCTGTTATATTATTATTATTAAAGCAATCAAAAAGTGCATTCTCAAATGACTGTTAGGAGAATGGTCAACAACACCAACCCAAAACTTTTGAATTGACCTCCTTAGATCTGCTATTTGACAGCTCCACCCACTCTGAATTTAAAAAAAAACATCCCCTTTGATCAGTCCTTTCCATACAAACAAGATCATCCCTCACGCACAGTGAAACCCCACCCCTAATTTCCCTATGAGTAAATGGGTCTGGCCTGCCTGTAAACAACAAAACATGGGATATTAATCTCAGACTTGCTCTAAATATCATCGTTAAGTGACTCAGTGATTCCAAAACCTTGGGACTAAGAATCAGCTCCAAAAATACACAGTTCATCAAACTTACTTGTAAGGCTTCTGTCATTTTGAAAAACCTATTTTAAGCTTGTCGTAACCGTAACAAAACTAAACTTCTTTTAACAGAGTTGATGTCCCTGTCCTTCCTGTCCATAGTATCCCCGACATCTGGAATGAGCTACATGCACTTCCCTCTTCATGATGCTAGAAACAAATAGCAAGTTTTAGCCATCTGTAGTTGACCACTCTTAATCCAGAATATATCAGAGAACTTCCTGTTCAGGTATCTTAAGATCAAAAAGTTAAAGGGGTTTGAACCCCTTTAAAGACTGTTTGGTCAATAGAACAAGTTTGTTTTTAAAAAGGATTAACTGTTGCAATTAAAGAGATAAGCTTCACCTGGGAAAAAGCCTTTTTCTCGGGTATTATTGACTAAAATGTCCTGTTCAATTCTGGCAGCATGTGACTCCCTCTGCCCTCTCCCAATCCTGGCTTAAACAGCCCCCTTTTACAGCATTGTTATTTGTAACCAGGCAAACAATTAAACCCCAGAACATAAGGTGAACATCTCAGTTAGAGTCTGAAGACCAACCTCTCCATGTCAATCACCGAACATAATCTCTGTAATCAACAATTATGGACATGGCTAATTAGCTGATTATTCGTATGACTTCTTCAAAGGTGGCCACCAGCACCAGCTCTGACTGCAGTCATTGTTAAATTGGCATTGCATGTTATTAATAGCGTTAAGCAAAGAAACTTGAGCAGCCAAGTGGCCAGCCGAGCTAGCAAATCAATTAGCACGCTTGAAAGGAAGCAAGATGGATCACCCGGGCTTTCTTATCAAAGCCCGGGGAGGGATGTAACATTTCCCTAACGGACTTGTACGCAATATGATTAGTTAAATGCAACCCATTCCTAGCAAACAGCCCCTGCCTACCATGGAAAAAGACCAAAGATTAACAAATTTCATACTCATATCAGCACACTCCCTACTAAGCGACCTATTTAGATCCTCCAGCTGAGTTATTGAAACCCTCCCATCGAACCTCAAGTGGTAGTTGGTAGCATACCACAAACGACAATTTTCAGTCATGTACTGGCCAATAGGTTAAGTAGCTCCCTGTACCTAGACCTTATCAACTCAAATGACTCCCTAGTATTGTTTGTCCCAACCTGCAGCACTACAACAATCACTTTGTCCCTTAATATCATTGACCCTTTTACCAATATCCTGAATCCTTGCACCTGGTAAGCACCTTTTATGTTTGTCCAAATGGCAGAAGCCCCTGTTGATGTACCTTTCCGGTGAATCCCCACACAACACCATACCACAATCACCAACTAAGTTCTCACATGACTCTCCCCCCTCCCCCTCTGACACACTGTCCTCTCTCAATTCCTCCCACTGGTAAACACTCGACTACAACAGGTACCCCAGAGATAACAATGGTCCTATCACCCCCACCAACAAATGTTTGTTTTCTGTACTTAAGAAAGTTGGGCAACTCCACACTAACAAACAGTTGCGGAGGGGACATTTGGACACATTCATATCTACAGTACATTCGTACAATAGGTAAATGTAATGATATGTCTGCTCCAAGGGGAAGTACTAGTGATGCTTGATCCATCGCCAGTGAAATTTACTTAATTACCTCAGCAGTAATTCCTATTGGTCAAATATTCTGCGCGTTGCAGAGGGGACGTGCACAAATCAGTCTCAAGCGACCAGCATGCATCAAAGTAAAAGTTGTCTGATTTGAGAAGAGTGGCAAGGTGAAAGTGATACTGGATCTTTAAACCTATTAATACTCTTTCACCACAAACAGTTGAAATCTCTGCACACTGCTCAGTAATGATGAGGGGGTAAATTAAAATTGGGGGTGCAGTGTTGCGGAGGGGACAGTCAAATGTTGCGGAGGGGACGCGTGCAAATAACTGATATGTTTCCCCATATTTTGAGTATATTATGAAAATGTAAATCACTGATATACTACAAAAATATAATTTTGTTTCAGTCATGGACCATTCCTACACTCCTTGCTCCTTTTTTAACTTTAATGAAGACCATGGTCATCTTTACACTATTTTTGCATTAAGATAACTACTATTTGGAGTGTCCCCTCCACAACACACAGTTAGTTTGGACCTTGGGGTCTTTACCAAAGACTTAATCACTAGCAAATTTAACATTGGAGAAAATACCTTTAAATGCTGTCAAAAAGCATTAAAAAAAATTCATAATGCTATCTCCAGACAGTATGCATGACTAAGAAATAGGAGGTAAATCATTTTGGTGTGCTGCGGAGGGGACAGTCTACTAAGGATCGGTGTGACGACTTACCATAGCTTGCCTATATCCTTCCTAAAAGCATGAAAGTTTCTTAATATGGGTTCCAAGGATGAATTTGACTAAACCAAATACCAAAACCTTCCTTAGAAACTGGACCGTTATCCTCCCAACCCCTTTCATCCTATTCTGAATGTCCCCTCCACAACAAAATGTCCCCTCCGCAACAAAAAGTTGACTCAGACCACAGCCCTCATACAGCACTTCTATATGTTGTGAACGGTATTTAGCCAAAGTAGTCAATCATCTATAATAGAACCCACAATTTCATTTTGAAACAGTAAGTTACTGAGAAATGACAGGAAAAATCATATGCAAAATGTTGCGGAGGGGACATTTCACTCGGAATTTGTGCAACGTTTTACCTCTGTTCTCCCTTATCCTTCCTCTAGTCATCTTAGATCGAGTACTTACATATATCCCTTGGCCTTTCCTCCATAGCCATACACAAGTACCATTTCCACCATCTTTAGATAAAACACAGGAGGATGTCAAAATTAGGCAAAATATGTCCCCTCCGCAACAAAGTTTGCAGTGAATTTGTCCAAATTTATGCTTTTTTCTGGCAAAAATGATGCCATATCTCTTTTTAACCTTAAGAAATGAAAAATTTAGATGTTCTTGATTTCCAAAAAACAGAAATTTTTTGGTGAACAGTATTTGAAAATTGAGTGCCTTGGTTGACATTAGTGTGGAGTTGCCCAGTTGGCAATCCAAGTATGGGTTGTATCCTAACACCATACTTCTGTAATTTAAATAAAAGCTGGTTGTGGGTAACAGTAGTAAAGGCTGTGGAGAAATCCATGATAATCATATCAGCCTGTTATCTATTATTTAATGACCATGCAAGGTCATAAACAGTTCAAATCAACTGCAGTTCACGATAATGGTATTTTCTGTAGCCATGCTGCCTACTGGTGATTAGGCTTTCACGATATTTCCAGAGAAGACAGTCGATATAATCGGACCCATAATAATCGAAATTCGATTATAATCGGTCTTTTTTCTCCACATACTTTACTTGTTAAAAGTAACCCATTGTGCCGAATGCAGCGTTACCAAACAGTGTGCACTGTATATGACCTGTACATGAGCGCCAAATTGGGGCCCAGTCTAGCCTTACAAACTGTCACAAAATCTTTAGTTATTGGTCCAAGAGATGATTAATATACCCTCTCTCCATGATTTTTTTTCAATTATTTAACGATTACTTTGATTTTTACGATTTTTTCTATTGTTCGATTTTCTTCTCATGCAATAATCATACCGAATCTAAACTGGTAAAAACTGGTATCGATAAAATAATCGGTTTACCGTGAAAGCCTACTGGTGATGATAGAGTACTTATCAAAATGGAACACAACACATGAATGTGTGATATGCTCAAGGTTTTTGCAACATATGTGTAAAACAGGCCTATAAGTAGATGCAATGGTGCAATCCCCTTTTTTGAAGGTGGGGCCAGAAACATTGGCCCACAGCCAAGAAGCTGGTAAAGTACTCAAGTCCAGGGATTTCTGAAAAACAAGTTAGAGAGAAGGGGCAACCTCTCCTCTGCAGCCATTTTCATTACATGGGCAAGTATGCCATAAGGACCAAGGAGCTTTGTTTAGGTTTGGCTCATTCAACAGTTTAACAATGCCTTCTAAAGATGTCTTAATGTAATGCGTGCATTGGGATGTAATCAGTTGAAATGGGGGTAAACTGTAACTCTGTCAAGTAAAAACCTCCTTGAATTGCTCATTTACATAGAATATTGGCTTTCTATGTATTCCCAGATTCAAGCCTACGGTCAGATCTAAATGATGGTATTCCAACTGAGTCACATTTGAGGCTCTTAAAAAAGACCAGAAACATTTAAGTGAATCTGTACAAATTACAATTATCATGCTTTCTATAAGCCTTTCTTGATACACAATGTGTTATTTTGTGTAGAGTTTGGAAGTTTCCAAAAGAGGTTTGAGTATACACTTTGCTTCTTTCTACAGTAAGTAGGATCTTAATTCTGTACCGTTTTTCATACGGACAACAGGAGCTGGCATATACTTATCCATGACCTGCTTTATTTTGTCCTTGAGCCAAATATGTACTATATGTACAGGGCACCAAGAGGTGTTAAGACAAACAACATTGGCACTGAAGTTCCGAAGCTCAGCTTTAATAGAGTCTATATCAGCTTTATGAAAGCTGTAAACTTCCTTGGCTTTGTTTGATAATTTTAGGTCTTGAGTGTTTATAACAATGATGGGGACACCATCATGGTCGGAAAGGCCTGGAATAAGAGAAGATCATTCAACTTGTTGTGAGAAATAAATCCAAGATATTATTTACTCCAGTTGGTTCATTTACAATTCGGTGGAAACCAGTCTCATTAGTACAGATCTATGTCAAGCAGACAATTAGATAGACCAGTATACTGTGAGCTAGGTAACACTGACTGGCTTAAATGCAATCAATATTAGGTAAATTAAAGTACCAGCCAGGTAAATCTGGCCATGTCGTATTGCTTCTAGTCTTCCTTAGTGAATCACAAAGCTGCTCAAGGTAATCAATCGAGTTAACATACTTGTAGGGCCCATAAGAAGAACTTATCACAATTTGTGCAGCACCCTGGGATTTTGAGAGCGATTCAGACAACTTCCCAATCGGTAAGGTTGATTCAGTGAGTGGCTAGGAGGTTGCTCCCAGTAGCCACTAGGATGTGCCCTTTAGAATTGCCATAGCTTCTATACTTCCTGAATACAGTAATAATTACTAGCAAACAGTTTACTACTAGTGGCAACTGAACTGTTATGATGGGTTGCAGGTACCAACTATAATGTCAGGGTTATTTTCCTCAATGCAAACAGCCCCCTGTGGACTGGGGGTTGTAGAATATGCCCACAGTATTTCCTGCCTGTCGTAAGAGGCGGACTATAAAAGGGAAGGACTTGCACCATATTTGAGCTGTATGTGAAACCAAACTTGAACTTGAACCATATTTGAAACTATTTAAACTTTTACCTTTTTATCTAGTTGACACTGTAAAACACATTTGTGTTGGTGTGTCATTAAGTCTCATCTAACTAACTCAATGCAAACATTGAGTTCAGCAATCTTATTGTGAATGCCTTGAAAATTTATAACTAAGATTTTCAAACCATTCCTGACAAATTTAGAAGTAGGCCTAGACAGAGATTTCTAATTGGTAGTTGAGGAGAAATAAAGCAAGGGCAATCTTGGGGATTCACTAGTAATATTGTGAGCATCCAGAGAAAGGCAAGCAGAACTATTTGACAACTCCGTAGAAGAGTTAAGTAGAGCAAGTTTGAAAAAATTGGAATGCCACATTGGCAACAAATCCAATTTGCATTACTTTTGTCAGCAGTACCTTGGTGCACTGCAAAATTCATGTTCCTACAGTCAGCATGGTACCACCCTTGGCATTGATCACAGCATACAGCATGCTGACCCCATTAAGTAGTTTTCCCTTTGAGGAATATCCCATGGAAATATTTCAGGCCATGTGGGGGTGCATTTGTTGCAAACAAAATCCAGGTACACACTTCCACAACCCCCCCCCCCCATACTGCAACCATGTTGGAACTACATGTACTCTTAGAAAGTGTCATGGACTCATTAAGGTATTGTTAGTAAGCTGACAACACCAGTCACTAGTTAGAAATGCTGATCAATTTAAATTTTTTCTTTTATGTGATCCACTAATTGAGCATGATTTGTAGGTGGATAACAGTCCACTGGAGCTTAGTCTGGATTGTTGAACGTAAATTGTACTCATAACTTCTTTTTATTGAATCCTAGGTAATGGCTGCTGTAGAACAAGAAGATGAGCCTGTCCAGGGTGAGTCACCATTGGCAATAGAAGGGGACTCCCCTCAGGTTGAGGATGATGGGGGCAAGAAACCATTGCTAGAAACATTAGGAGACGTTGCCAAATTTTCATATCTGGCTACATTCACAACAACCATTGGATTGTTGTACCCTGAAGAGTGGCACCAGTGAGTCCTATAATTTCAGTATTTTTTGAATTTCTGATTTTTTATGTTTGGGTGGTTAGTAGTGAAGGTCATAAAGTCTGCTAGTTCTGATGTGATACTATTTTCTTTTGGAAATGGGTTTGAAAAAGATGTTATCATAAAATATTCTAGGAAATGCTTTTTTTTCCAGTTTGTGGGGTCTTTTTGGCGTAAATATAGTCATGAAAAATGGAAGATCAACTCAAGTCGTGTATCATGTGATACCATATCTAAGGAGAAACTTGTTATTTCATGTACATGGGCAGCCAGTATTCCGGATTAAATCAGATTAAAGATTATCATGTCCTTGTACACATACTGATTTAAATCTTTAATGATCACTAAAATATGCAATGACCAGGTACGTATTAAGAGCTATGCATGTACAGTATGATAGTCATTGCCATCAACCTCATCTAAACTTGGGTTCACCAATTTTTTCTCTCAATAATATTTTTACAAGTATGGCCAGTTCTTCCTGGCCATTAGCAGGTATTAGGAAGGATTTAAAGTTACAGCGTTCTAATGATTTAAGTAGGTTGTGGTTAAATATTATTGCTCTGCAGATATCACCAGTGCAAGATGCTCGTGATACATACTAACAAATTGATTGCTCTTGCTGCTTGACCTTTAGGTCAAAAGTTGTGTTGTTTTGAAATCAAGGCTTTAAATTTTCTCCAAAAATTATCTTTCTCAACACATAATGTTACAAAATGAATTGCCAACTGTCAACTCATCTCTTCCTTGTATCAACCTTTAGAAAATGGAGGCAAGATTGTATAACACAACTGAGAGAGCACCTTAAACTAGAAAGTGACATTGTTCATGTTATGGAGCAAGTGATTGATGGCAATAAGGGTGACAAGGACCAGGAGACTTTTGTCAAGAAACTACTAGAAGACCCATCCCTTACAGAGCCAGAGCTTATTCCAGAGGTTAGTACCATAACCTTTTAAAAAAATATCAACATTTCATTGACACATCCATCTAAATATTTTGAAGTTGATGCGTCTTTACCTTAAAATTTCTGTTTTGGTTTCCTGATGGGGTATGATCCGTTGTAGTTACCCTTCATAGACCTTGCCAAACAAGTTTTGTAGGTCTGGAGACTACCCCAAACCAGCTCTTCTGGGTGATGCCTCAAGAACAGTTGTAGTCCTCAACTAAAAATTTAAAGAGGGATTTGCATCATCCCAAGTATGACTTTTACTTGGTGGTAAGCCCCACCCATAATTGTCTTTACTGCTTCTCCTTGTGCAGACACAAACATAGTTCACTGATCAAGGCCACATCCTGGTGAACATAAAAGACCACATGTGTAATCAAAACATTCTCTGTGCATGCTGTGTAATATGAGCTGCTCTGTGTCTTTTGAATTTTGTATGAACTCTGATGTCAATCAAACTCTGATGTAAGTCACCAACTTAGACTTTTGCTTACCCCCAACTAAAAGTAATACTTGGGGTGATGCAAATCTGTCTTTAATACTGGAGGTCTCTAGGCAGGGCCTATACTGTTACTCCTATGGCCTTGGCCTCAGGAGCAGTGGCCTCAAGTAAAATATTGTATAGCTCTTAGTAGGCAGTATGTCCTAAGGAACTGAAAGGGCAGTACCATCTCCCTTTAGAAACATTTGCAACGTTTTAGGACAGTGCATTTACACATTTGTAGATTTACACCCTCAGACCCCCTTTTGGCATGTAAGGTGTAATTTTAAGGTGTAATTTTATTAGCAAGCACAGACAATCATATAATAATTGTATGACATGGCAAACAGCAGTACTTTACAGAGAATACTTGTTAAAGATCGTGTGACATGCCACCAAACAGAGCTGTTTCACTCGTCAGGTAAAGAAATATGTCCTCCAGTGAAAGATCCATTGGAATTATTTCAATATCTTTTACCGTTCTCAAAATATACGGCTTCAAATTTGGATGATTTCTGAAACCTATGCAAAAATAATGATGTGGAGTGGTGCACAGTGCTAAAATTTCTTTTGTAAACCCTACGTAAATTACCTCTTAATTACTGATCAGGTAGATTACAGTTTGTTGAGTGATATCAATGTTTCGGAAGGAAAGAACTTTAACTTTCATAATAAATCCCTCAGGGGATAACAATGCTACCAGTGTCCTTGAAATTAAGGTTGAAAAAACAAAGGCTAACATGTGTCATATATGGTATGCCCATCTTTCAATGTCACACATTTGCATATTTAGCTCATGTTTATTCATGATAAAAGTGTGAAATAGAAATGACCCTGTAAAATGGTCAATATTTGATGGATTTTAATGGGAATTATGGCTATTCTCTGGATATTTAATGCTTTTTACATCAAATATCCAACTATGTCATTTTCATGTCACACAAACTTTAAGTATCATCTGAGTGATGTTAGACATAATACAGCACATGTTCATGTTAGGTTTTGCACCTTATGACCAACTGCATGGTCATGTGGTTAGAGCATCAGACTTGAAGCCGGAATGTCTGGGGTTCGACTCCTGGCGGGGTCTTACCGAAGACTTTAAAAATGGAACCTACTGCCATTGTGCTTGGTGCTCAGCATAAGCAATGGAGTAGGGAAAACAAGCCAGTGAGCCACAACTGGAAAAAAGACCGTGGCCAGCCTGACTTAAACTAATTGGTTAGAAACTGAGCCATAAAATCTCATCTAACTCTTAACTCTTATGACAAGATGTTTATGTAGTTTTTATTTTCCTTCTTATTTGACAGGATTTGATGTCACTATCTCTAAAATCTGGGAGTTATGATGCGAGGACCAGAGTCATTGCCTATCACCTGTCAGGGCTTTTAGGGGTTGATGTTGAAAAAATTGTGAAGTTTGAACTGTCATTTGTGGAAAGATTCATCCAAGCTCAAGCTAAGATGACAAAGTGTGTGAATACTTTATTGTTTGGGTGTGTGGATGTGTGTGCATGTGCATTTATCTTGATGCATTTGAAAACTCTCAGAACATTGTTCTCTGTCTGTCTGTATTTTTAATGATATTTTATGCCTGAGTTTTCCCCTTTCCTTACATTCAAAGGGAGTCACATTTGATAATTTTTAGTACTAGAATGAAAAAAAGAAAGTGCTTGGTCCAGAAATTTACAACAGATGTTAGGAAAGATTCTTTGACAGTAATCATGTGTCAAGATTGGTCTGCAGATACAATTGTTGTTTGCAGTGAAAGTTTTAATGAATTATTTTGGTCATTCATGTTAGAAAATTGAGACCAACTTTGGAAAACATTCCAAAACTGTATGTTTTGTCGCAGATGTACAAGGTAGAAGTTATCATTGGCAAGTTTAAATAGTAAATTGTGAATTTCATTTTAAGGGCAGAGAAATTAGAGAATATTAAATGAAATAAAGGGTTTGAGATTGTTTAGTCACAGAATGTGATGTGAATCTAGATATCTTATCCCATTAATATGTGATAGTGACACTGACTCTAAAGAAAAAGACTTGAAATTTTCATGAACTACGATTCTGTCCTTTTATACAACAGATACAAAGAGGAGAAGGGAGTCTTAGAAAGATAGGCAACAGATATTTTCAAATGAAAAAAGGAAAAGATTGTGGTTGTTCTGTTCTTTGTAAATGAAGACATTATGACAACCCAGTTTGCTTTGCTAAGAATTTTGTAAAACAAGTGTTTAAAGAAGTATCTAATCATTGAAGTGGTGCTTTTTTATTTTAATTTATGTCTTCTTAAAATTTCAGAACCTGCATAAACTGGTTTCACCATAAGTTTCTTCTCATACAAAGTCACATGATGTATTGATTTTTACCTCCCTGTCAATAATTTGATAAATACTGAAAATTTGGTACAGATATATATCTCAAACTGTAGATTTTACCAAAATTTTCTTTTGATTTCATGATTTCAGAGAAGAGGAAGAAGAACAGAAAAAGCGAGAGCCAATGGGTACATTCCGTCGATATTTTGCCATTGGTGCAGCAACTTTAGCTGGAGGTGCCTTAATTGGTAGGCCATCTTAGAATCTCTTCATGCATTACAAGTTAGGCAATATTTTCAAAAAAAGAAAACAATTTGAGATTGCTATGTACAGATGGCAAAGGTACTGTAGTGTTTCTCAAATGGGGTCGCTTTGACCATGGGGAATCAGCCAGTAGACCCAGGGGTCAGTGGTGGACCAAAGGATGGGTAAGAGATTCATTGACTGATGTATGTATTTTAAATTTCTAAGACATGAGGCCTTAAAATAATGCAATCTTCAGATGCAACTTGTAGAGCCTGGGAAGTTTATTTCCAGCAGACTATTAAGCAGGTAGTTTAAGCTCTACCTAGGTAGTGTGTCAGAAGCAAATCTCTACACATGGCATTTGGGTTTGGTTAGAACTTTTAAGGCATTGATGGCATTGATGGAATGGTTGAGAAACAAGGGTATTAATAATTGGACTTATTATCTTAGGTTTTGTAGTAACAGTGGTGGCCATTTGATTTTTTCTTTTTTTTTTCATGGACAAGATGTTCTATCTCAATAGCCTGTATCAGGCAGGCTTTGAGTGGCTCCTACCTGTAGGGTAAAATTTTCATCTAGGAGCTTTTTACGTGCTTCCACTTACTGACTGGCATGTTTTATGTTAGTTTACCATTCCACAAGAGTGATATTTGCAGCAGATTGATTAGGATGTGCTAATTTTGAGGTCAGGGGGTGCAGGTACTTTGCAGTTTGAAGATTTGAGAGCTGTTTACAGAATTTAGTTTGTGTAGATGTAGATTAAGGTCATTAACTACAAAAGTTGTTTTCTTCATTTCAGTTGCAAAGCAAGATTACTGACAATTACTTATTTCCACTAAAGTAAAGGAGGTTTGCATTTGCTTTATAAAAAGGTGAATGAATAGCACTTCCTCTCCCCTCCTTTGCAGATGATTATACTTCTAAAGATCATCAATTTAAAACCAAGACAACACACCTGCTTGTATAAAGTTGGTAGAAAGTGTGAAAATTTTAGTTGCTGGCATCAAACTTTCATGTTGGGCTAAAAAATATATGGAAGATAATAGGAAGACTTCCTATTTAATGTATGAGCATGCTCACAACACCTTTGTACTGAAATGTATACAGGAAAGGAAGTATAAACATGACATGACAGTCCTTTTAGTCCAAATTCTTGTAGAAGTTGACCACACTTAATCAGACTTGCATTGTAACAAGGTAACAGAACTCCAGCTCTATCAGCACAATGTGCGCTCAAGCGAATAATGACATGCGGTGCTTAATAAGTAGTTCCAGTGGCTACTAGGGCTTGGCCGGATCATATGTCCGGATTGAGCACGGTTGTGAAGATACAACTCGCTACAACTCGCTGGACTAAAACCACAGAATGTGAAAGTTTACTGACCATCACTAATAAGACTTTCCCGGGCTGTGGGGGACTACTCGGGATTGTAGGCTTATGGGCATTTTCATGGCATGAAGCAGAAAATGAAATATGTGGCAAGTCAGGATTGTATTTTGTTGGATTCTGTCCATGCCTTAGCTCTTGAAGAACTTCTCCAGTAGACAGAGAGCTGTTAATTCAAGTGCTTTTATTCATGAAGTTCTGCAGAGAAAAAAATATAGTTAAAATTTTAGGTTGTCAGCAGAAGGAAGTATGTAAATAATTAGGCAATATGGCTCTTAAAGATGTTCACTGATTTGAAGTTAGTTTTGGAGGCTCTCCTGTAATTTTTAATGAGCAACTGTTGCCTGACCTAACTGCATGATGGGATACCCCAAGGAACCAAAGCTGGCAGGTCGCGCATATCAGTAGCTGCAGTGTGTTCAATGACCTAAGGAAGAGTATTTGTAAATAGGAAATGCCTAAGTGTGCAGAAAGGGATAAACACCATGATGTGGGATTGGGGGGGGGGGTGTCTTAACCAGGTAACTGCAGAATTAAAATATTGTAACTTTCATCCCACTGCAGAATTAAGTGTGGTGCATATATATACAAGTGTAAGAGTATCACATAGTTAAATGTTGTAACAAAGAACCATTAGCACAGATTGAAGAGGAAATTGTTTTGTTTCCATGGTACAGGTTTAACAGGTGGCCTTGCTGCTCCACTTATGGCTTCAGCTAGTGTGACCCTCTTCGGGCATGGAGTGGCCTTCTTAGCAACAAATGCTGGTGTCATGGCTATGGCATCTGTCTTTGGTTTTGCTGGGGCAGGGTTGTCTGGTGAGTAGATTTGATTTCATAATTCAATACCTCAGGTAACCAATGATGATATAGTAACTTCACAAGGATGATGTGTACTACACACGTAATAGTGACCATCATCCATTGTATACTGCACTCATGGATCTCCTGCAAAAATCAAACAGAAATCTAAGGAATCCATACATCCTGCCAAAATACAGAACACAAGTTTTTCAAGCTCTTTTATTTATCATGCTGCACTTATTCTTTGAATCTGAGCACATTAATTCTTTATTGTAGTTTTGATGTAGTTTGTTGTATTGTTTTATGTAGTAATTAACCTTTGTATTTTATAGATATATTGTTACTGTATATATTACCCTGTTACCTTATTTATAAATGTTTACATTTAAACTGGACTGAATGAATGAAAAAGAAAAAATTCATTTTGAAAGTTTGTTACCAGGTGGCAGACTGCTAGGTATAGCCACATATTGTAACATATCTTAACCCCCCCCCCTCCCTGTAAAAATCCATATCTGTGTGTTTCAATTTCAAATTGCAATGTATGTGCTGGAAGTGGTCATCCAGCACAGTTAGTCATATGATCATATGTTGTGCCTCTCAGCTGTGGAGTAATAGTTAGATGAGGTTTAACGTCCCAGTTTCCAACCAATTGGTTCAAGTCGAGACAACCGCGGCTTTTTTTTCCAGTTGTGGCTCACTGGCTTGTTTTTCCTACTCCATTGCTTATGCTGAGCACTAAGCACAAAGGCAGCAGGTTCCATTTTTAGCTCAACCCACGAAGTGTGGGTAGAGCTTATGTGGTACTGTAGAGGGAGAAAATGTCTGTCTCTCTGTTCAAAAGCTTTCTTCTTCTGCAATTGCTGGTGGATTTTTGTGAAATTTGCAGTGAAGGTGCCATATTAGGATGGCAATACATTTCGCTCCTAACTACATGATTGGACAAATATAAGTAGTAATTTTTGGCCATTTTTGATAATATTTCATGGTGTTTTAGAGGCCTCCATTCTTTTTGGAGTCTCACTCCTTGGATAATGTGGTTATAGTACATGGTAGTGAGCTTAAATTAGCCTTATGAGGAAGGGCATGCTCACCAACTTTATGAACAGCCTCAAGGCAAAAGCCTGCATGAGACAAGTTTTCAGTTACCTTGTTTTGACTGCTGTTGTGGGCATTGTTAGTATTTCTAGTAGTTTCCAGTGTCCAGTGTGCCCGCTATGTACAACATTAATTTACCATTATGGCCAAGTTCCCAGACAAGTATATGATCCTTCAGCAGTTTTAGTATCTATTACATAGCTCTTCTTGCTGTGTGAGGACATTGCATACAGAAGGGTCATTGTTCATCCAGGGAGTTGCTATTTGGCTTACCACCACTGATTTCCCTGGTCTACTGTAACTGGAGTAGTAGTCTAAGAATGTTAAAGGGGCTCATTGAGTTGATATCAACTATTTTGTGATGAGTTTGAAGGAAATCATTGCATGACAATGTTTCTAATTAGCCTCATTACTCATGTATCACTTCCTACAGTTACCAAAATTGTGAGAAATTGTAGTTTTTGTAGACAGGTTTTGCCTATGATTAATTCCTAATGGTAAAAAGTACCTGGTCACTAATTTGTAATAAATGATTTTAATCATTAAATTACCCCATCTTGGACAACTCAGTTGTGTTTAAGATGTGCAGAATCTGTGAGTTTGACCAATTACCATCAAGGTTTGAGTAAAACTCAACAGGTGTGAAGGAAGTCATGAATTTTGGAGTGAGCCCCTTTAAACTGAAGAGATTTGATCTTTGCTCTCTCAAGGCTCTGTGTCAACCAGGGAATCAACATTAAGGAATCAAAGTTAGAATTCGGAATAATTGCAATTTTAAAGTACACAAATCAGCACTACTTGGCAGCATTTTAAAGGCAATAGGCAGTCACCCCAGAGTTAGTATGCCCCGTCACTCTAGTTCATGAATGGCCTGTTTTGATCATGTGACAATGTTTTTGTTTAGTGAATTGTGAAATTCAAGGAGAATTTCTCCTTGCTTTACCTCTTGTCCGTAGTAGTTATGTTTAAAACGTCTTCAGAGGTGCTTGTAATGCAGTAAGAGGAGATTTGCAAGAATTTGCTGATTTTTCAAAGCAAATTTTGGGGCGACTGTGTACTGCCTTTAACTTCAAATGGATGGTGTGATTTTCATCCAGTACTTTGTCTTTGCTCACCAGTTTCATGGGAGTGGGGGAAGGGAAAACATTTGATAGCTTATTCTTCCCCCGCTGGTTATGCCACTGCAGTACACAAACTGGTCGCATTATGCACTATGACTCTAGTTTCTGATCCCTTCCCATATGGGCAGTATTATATACTGTAGGGATGAACTAGCTCAAAAGATTTTTCCCTGACACGGTCAAACTGCTAGATGAACAGTGTTTACGTGCTGGCCAGCCCAACATGAGTTTGGGTATGTATTAAGTATGGACCATGACTGTGTTCAAAATTAATTAAAAACTGAACAGGTCATAACATCAGAAGGGTTGAGCGACTGCAGCAATGCTGCTCCAGTTTAAGTCTTTGGTATGACCCGGCCAGGATTTGAACCCTAGACCTTCCGGCTGCAAGTCGGATGCTCTAACCACTTGGCCGCTGCAGTTGGCCACTCAGCTATGGAAGCATCTTTGAGCCCTTCTCATACTTGACTGTAACAAAACTTTTTAGTCTAAAATAATGGTCCTGCTATGTCCTAACTCTTACAGTAAAATGTATTACCACGTATTTTCTTTGACTATGTTGTGATTAAATGTGCTTTTGTGAGAAAATGTGTTTTGGTCTGATATTTGTGAACATTTACAAGTCAATCTTTTTGCTACATACACTAGCATTTTGTGCCAGTATAATTGGCAGTTGGAGTGTGCAATTGGTGGCACTGTCTAAGACCCAGTAGAGAGACATACTGTTAAGAACATCTTTAAGGATGGTAAACCATACTCTCTTAAGTATGTTGGAGTTGTGTGACATTTTAAAAATGGAATAGCTGCACCAGGTTTGTATATCAGGCCTTTAAAATTACATTACAAATTTACATTGCTCAAAGGTTGTGCTGATAAGCGTGGGCAGACATCTGTTATGTCAATACCAGTGAATGTTAGTCTGATGTGGATTTGTATTCAGGAATGGAGAATGTGGGTTAAATTTCAATTTAAGAAGATGCTCACATGTCACTTATATTAATATTAAAACTGGTGATAGAAATTTTGTGTAGTTAAGTTAAACTTTGGCCCACAGTAGTAGGCCACAACATAGCCTTGGCAGAGATCAGGCTAGACCTGCATTTTTTCAGGGTCCATGCATCATTCCCATACAGTAGCAAAAGAGTTAATAAAACTTTTTTTTCCAGATAAACAGGTTTTCCACATGATTACTAGTGGTACTTTCTTTTAGTTTTCACAGGGACTGTGGAGACAGGGGCTACAGGGGCTTAGCCCCCGCACTTTTTCTGCCGTGGGAATTTTGGGCCACCTTAAACTGGGATGATAGGCTTTTATATTCTTGAACATATTGGGCCACTTTGATGATTAGCCCCCCACCCCCCCCCCCCCTTCAGAATTGGCTCTGCGGTTCCTGCTCCATTCATGGTTATGCAACCTACATGTGATTAATCAATATGCAGCATTGCAGATACTGAATATCAGCTTTCATATGATTAACATAGTATGAACATATTTTAAACATAAACTGCTTTCTATCTTTGCAGGTTACAAAGTGAATAAGAACATTAGCTCAGTTGAAGAATTTGAATTTGAAGCATTGACAGAGGATAAAGATTTACATGTCACAATCTGTGTATCAGGATGGCTTACCAAGGAAAGAACAGGTAAGATGAAAAACTTGATAAAGGAAGGGGAAATTGGAATATGAAAGTTGTTCTTCAGACAAAATAATTGTGCCACAAAAATAAGCCATGGCGCTATAAAATCTGAGCTGTTGCATTGCTATTGGCACATTTTAAAAGACTTGATATATTGAGTGTTAAGTGGTTTGTGTAATTAGAAATACAACATAAAATGACAAGTGCAAGCTCAAACCATTTGCTAATCTCTACATTCTCTTACACTGCCAGATGGTTTGTACCCTGGTGCTCCTTCCTCCCCCCCCCCCACCCTCATCCCCTTTAACCCCATCTCCCTATACTATTTTATACACATATGACCCATGCTGTCCTAAGATCAGTGTTACATTGTTTATGAGGTTGCTCCAGTTGGCAATCAGGGTATTGCCTCAGGTTGTTTCAGTTAATGTAACCAAGTAATTCTTTGATAGTGAGGAGATTTTAACAAGTTTTTATAGTGTAGTTAAGATGCATATTGGCATTCTTACATACTGCCCTCTACAAAATACCTGTGAAAAGCTTTCCCATTTTCTACTTGATCCTGTGTCATAAATATCAGATTGAATATGTTGGTTCAACATCTTTCTCAGATAACTTCTACATGCCTTGGATGGCACTGGATAACAGCCAAGAAACTTATAGCTTGAAATGGGAATCCAAATACCTCAAGGAACTGGGTAAATGTATGGAACATATTTTGAATAAGGTGATGACAATTGCAGCCAAGGAGGCACTTAAATACACAGTACTAGCTGGTAAGTTAAAATATTTCTTGAGAAATAATGTGATAGTTTTAGTGTAGATGACTTTCATTTATAGGTTCACTTGGTGTAGGATGTACTGCCTTGCAGTTGAGAGGTCCCTGGATCAAATCCCAGTGCAAACACCTGGAAAATTTCAGGTGACTCAGAAATGCTGACTCAGCATAGCTGTTTGCTGTGGTGTTGAGAAGTTTCAAATGGGTGATTTAAAAATAGGTTTGTGTTTGTCCAACTGAGGGAGTTTTTTTCAGTTTTGGAAGTTGTACACTTTAGGTTTTTGTTTGATTCAGCTGTCAAGCAGTGCTGCCAAGTAGGATCCTCTACCTATTTCAACCTTTGGGAAAGTGCCTAAAGACTTGGGGTACTCTCTGACAGTTAGATGGGGACATTGAATAGAAATCCTGGGATTGAAATTGGGATAGATTGGTGCACTGACACCCCACATTCCCTCTTCAACTTCACCACCCCCTGAGCACTAGTCAAAAAGGGAAGGTGAATCTGGCAGGAGTCCATCCATCGCAGTCAACCTGTACAGCATAAGGTCTTCATTTAGCTAAAATGACTTCCTGACATTAAATTAGGATATTCTCAATTTTCTGATGAAATATCTTGGTCCCTGTGGGTCAAAATAATGGGTCGAGCCCTGGGCTTGATGCTCCTTGACATTTGCTCGGGCCCCTAAATCTTCAGTGGAAAGGGCCTGGTTGGCTCGTTTATCTCCACAGGCTTATTTGGGCACCAGCCCATTTCACATAATGCATTGCCAATGTTTGGACTGTTTTGTACACTAGCCACTTAAAAACCTGCATAACTAATAGTATGTTCCAAATCAGTGCAAATCACATCTTTGATGCATTGGTAACACAGTGGTTACAACTAAGAATGACCGTGCAGGCGTACACCTTATCAGTCATAAGTAATGTAGGCGGAGCCTCTCAAGACACAAACTTCCAAAGCATGAAGCCTCAGCAGGTTGAGGAGCTAGCCACCTAAGTGCAGCTTGGCTATACAATGCATACATACTACAGAGTGACCTGCTTATCGACTCTATATGAGCTAGATGGATCACTCCATTTAAACTTGATAAAACTGTTAAAAGTATCAATTTAAAAGGATGTGAAACCACAAATATTTCCTCAGAGATAATTTTTGCCATCTGTGACCGTGAATGCAATTTTTTTGAACTCCTGAAAAGGACAGACTTCAGCTCTGCAATACATGGTTCAGTTACACAAGTTTCCTACTGCTTGTTGCATGCACATTGTATTGTAGAGGGTATCATCGCAAGATACATTGTTTTACAGCATCCCACATAACCTAATTGGTCAAAAATGACAAAACGTTGTCCTGGCATTTATAAAGTACCCTCAAAAAACAATGTGCTGTTTATTGGAAAGTTTTAGCCAGAAGGGTTTTCTCCACTGGGTGGTTTTCTTTAGAGGAGCTTGCCATTGTCTAATATGTAATCGAGTGGATAGGCCTACTAAGAATCTAACCAGCACATGCGTATGTGCAGAAGTACACACAGAGCTACAGAACCAAACAATTCGTAATAATTTTTGTTAAAAACTACCTGAGAATTCCACAGAATTCTGTTAATTGTAGACAGAGTCGTCCTGGTAATAGTTACTTTAGTTTCAGCCAACTACTGTAGTAGTTTCAACTGGCTGAAACTAAAGTAACTATTTTGTTAAAAAATGTTACCCAAATGTTTTATTTCTTCTCTGTGATGTTTAGAAAGCATGATAGCCTTGATAGGTCTTTTTTATAGATAGGATGGCATCTTTGCTTGTCAAAAAAACTTGAATATTTGTGTTTCGCCATGGACATATTGTTACAAGACGATTATAATATTTCATGGCTTCAAGGCCACCCAAACCCTGTGGTGTTGCATGACCTAATACCACTCTAAACCATGTGTTCATAGCCGTGGGGGAGGAGAAAGAATAAATGGGGACCTGTTTGACAAACATAATTCAATCATGCCCCATGGTCCCTCTCAAGGCCCCGGCAGAACATAAGTATCAATGAAAGCACTCTTCACTGGGTTTTGCCTCAGATACCAGATTTGGTACTATATAGTATGCTCTGTGTGATATTTCTGTTTCTAACGGACTAGCGCTTCTGTTTCATTTCACTTCATTTGCCCATTAATGATACCATCTTACTAGATCACATTACATACTGATTATTTGAAGTATTTGAAGGACTGTCATGAAGATGTTTATTCTGATGATAGCTTTTGGTCCTAGATTTACTTGGTCCCTAGATTCCATGAGTTCGGGTCCTGGCTGGCTCCCAGTTTGAGAAGGCTTCTTTTGACCCAGTTCCCATACTTTGGACTTTGTAGATAATTCAAATACTTCCTCATTACCAAATTTATCAGGACGTGTATTTCCAGAATGAATAAAAAGATGTGAGTAGCTCTGTCTTATATTTTAAAATGAGGGTGTGGAGAGGGGGTGCATATTGTGATACTCTCATGTCAAAAGCCATGTGAAATGTCTAATGTTGAAAATAACGAAGTACATACTTGAGGCACTAGCCCTGTACTGGTGTTCTGTATGAACAGAAATTTGAAAATAATACAAAAAAAACTAGATTTTCCTTCCAAGTGCCTTCAAAACCTGCTCAAACCATCATTTTTACAGTGGTTGGCCAAGTTTAATAGGCAGAAAGCAGTTCCCCCAAGTTTAATTTCAAAATATGGCAAAACTTACAAATCTCCTCATCGCTCACAGGTATTTTTCATTATTTTTCTATATAAAAACATTGAATATTAAAGGTAAACCTTGAAGTAATTCTGCATGAATTTAACAAATGAGCAACAAAAATGTGTTCACACGATTGGTAGGAGCCATTCCTGAATTGGGATGGTGGGGTACACTAATTCATATTGGGGAGACTGCATTTTCCCTTTAAAAACTGTGAGTCCTGGGCATGAAGAGTGGCCTTGCTTGGGTGGTTCCTCCAGTGACTCCCACCACAGTTACAGCCCTGGTCATGTGTCTGGTAATGTGGTTGACATTGACTGTAAACACCATTGCAGTTATTGCCAGGCTTTGTACACCTGCACCTTACATACAACTTTTGCAAATGAGCTGTTACCAAAGAGTATGGCAATCATACACAAACGAACATTTCATGGGACATCTGTATCTTTAAAGTATTTCTACATTTGACTATCAGTTTTCCTTAAAAATGCATGTTTTTCCACAATTTCCTTAGGAAACTGTGGCAGAACACATAATTGGTTGCAATATTAAGAAAAACCTAGATGCATTCATGATGGCATGTGTATGTGTGTGCGTGTGTGCAGGTGTGTGTGTGTGTGTTTGTGACACTTTGCTCGTTAACATGATATCTCAAGAAGGGAAACTCTGACTGTTCTCAAACTTGCTACATAGATGCCCCATATTGAGAGGAAGGACCCTATTGTTTTTGGTGGGGGTGAAAGGTCACCAGGGGTCAAACTCTGAAAACCTTGTTAACACATTATCTTGAGGTAGGAAGCTTGGAGGAGTTTCATACTTTGTATGTAGATGCATTATGGTAAGAGGAAGAACCCTATCATTTTTGGTGGAGGTGAAAGATCATCTGGGGTCACCAGGGGTCAAAACCTGAAAACTTTGTTAACACGATATCTCAAGAAGGGAAGCTCTGACAGATCTCAAACTTAGTACATAGATGCCCCATATTGAGAGGAAGAACCCTATTGTTTTTTTGTTGGGATCATAGGGCACCTAGGGTCACCGGGGGTCAACCTCTGAAAACCTAGTTAACACAGTATCTCGAGGTAGGAAGCTTGGATGAATTTCATACTTTGTATGCGTTATGGTAAGAGAAAGAATCCTATCATTTTGGTGGAGGTAAAGGTCATCTGGGGTCACCAGGGTCAAATTCTGAAAACCTTGTTAAAAGAATATCTCGAAGTAGGAAGTTTGGATGAATTTTATACTATGTATGTAGATGTGTTATGGTAAGAGGAAGAACCATATCATTTTTGGTGGAGGTGAACGGTCATCTGGGGTCACCAGGGGTCAGACCCTGAAAATCTTGTTAACACAATATCTTGAGGGAGAAAGCTTGGATGAATTTCATACTTTGTATGTAGATGCATTATATTAAGAGGAAGAACCCTATCATTTTTGGTTTCGGTCAAAGGTCATTTGGGGTCACTGGAAGTCCAACATTGAAAGGCTTGTAATAATACGATATCTCAAGGCAGGAAGCTTTGATAGATTTCATACTTAGTATGTAGATGCGTTACAGTGATAAGATGAATCCTTTCGTTTTTGGTTGAGGTCAAAGGTCATCTGGGGTCACCTGGGGTCAACTTCTGAAAACCTTGTAAAATGATAACTCCAGGTAGGAAGCTTGGATAGATTCCATACTTGGTCAGTTGATGTGTTTTAGTGAGATTAACCCCATTGTTTTTGGTGGAGTTCAAAAGTCATCTAGGGTCACTGGGGGTCAAACACTGAAAACCTTGTTAACACAATATCTCAAGGGAGAAAGCTTGGATAGATTATATACATAGTATGTGGATGCATTGTGGTGAGAAGATGAATGCTATCATTTTTGGGAAAGGTCAAAGGTCATCTGGGGTCACCAGAGGTAAAAAAGCAAAATTTGTCAAGAATTCCCAAGAATATTAGATGGGTTCACCAGATGTCAAAAAGCAAAATTTCCCAAGAATTCCCAAGACCGTCATCTGGGGTCACTAGAGGTCAAACGCAAATTTCCCAAGAATTCCCGAAATTAAATAGGAACACAAAACTGTATTTTTCCAACACGTTAAGATAGCATTTGACCATTGACTGAAAGGTAAGGGACATCTTGGCTTTATTTGGAATAGAACATATACAATCGAAACCGCACTGCATTTTTGCATTCTGGTTTATGTATAAAACTTAACTCTGAGAGCATGATTGGATGTATTAATTTGGTCGGTGTTTGTAAAAAGCAGGGCTATCTGATTACATGTCGATGATTTTTAAACAGTTGGAGTTTTAATGGCAAAGAATTTTCATTTGGTGTTTTTTTTTACCATATTAAAGCCAAATTTGGCCAGTTGCCTCACAGAAAATCTGGCAACCCTACTGCTGACTAGGAAACCATTATTCCAGCTACTTTATTCATTTTTCCTGAAACCAACTTTAATAAGTTTCCTGACTGAAAGACTTAGTTGGTTTCTTACTCACACAGCCTGAAATGCATCATTTGAAAAGACATCCCTTTCTTTGAGTTGATGTGGTGATCTAGATTTCCTGTAATGTATGAGTCATTTATGAATGGTTATGGTACTGTATGCTTTAGAAAACCACACATTAACGTAAAAGATGTATATATGTTACAGCAGTTCAAGGGAAGTGTTCCTGTTAGATTTTTCACTCAGATTCAACAGTTCCATTTTGTTATACCGAAATACCACACTTCCCCATGAAACAGCAAAATGTATTTATACGAAGTGTGGCATATCTGTTTAGGATGTTTAGTGTGCTACCCAAAGACCCATTTCTGTGTCCCCTATATACTATAATAACATTAAACAAAGACACCTACACTATGTAGCAGAATGCAAACTTGCAAGAGTACAAGAAATTAGTCACAATTTAGGCATTGCAGAAGTGGAAGCATTTGAGCTGAAGTCAGCATTTCCACTTTAAGACATTGTTTTCATTTGTCAAGGGAATTTTGATGATACTCATGTACAGTAGGTATTATTTTAGGCTATTCAAGGAAGTTGTGAAATTGAATGAAGGAAGTCTGTCCTATGGAAGGGATTAGTTGTGAGTGCTTTCCTTAATATGTTCATAATATGAGAGATTTAATGTAGTGGGCTAAACTGTCATTCCCTGAAAAAGTCTCAGGCAAACTGAAAAAAGCGTCAGTTTGTCAGTAGCCCCTTTGCTCAATCCCATCCCCTGGCCCCCTTTCTCATACACTTACGATTGTGTTGCTACATGTTTTGATGCTGGTATGCTGTGTTGTCTAATCCAGTCTGTAAAAAAGATGGTGGGGCCTATTCATACGAAAATTTTTGTATGAATATGGGGAAGTGGAAGCACTATTCATACGAAAATTTTCGTGCAAAAGCTTAAAATTCCACTCTTTATGCAGGAATATGAGTCGATGATCTCAGATTAACATTTGGTTGGTTTTTTTGAAAACAAACTAGGCCTAGACCAGTTTCTGTTCTCTTGCTCTATATGGTGGAATTTGTCATACTTGAAGTAGCTTTTCAGACATTGGCTAGGTTCATCATACGATTGATAAAGCAGCTATAAGCGCATATAGTAAAGTGTCATACTGTTTTGTCAGACTCTGCAGTAAAACTTGATTACATAAGTAGGCTAAATCTTTAAGATTTAATGTCCTCTCATAGGCAAAAAAAAAGGTTGGGAAACAAATGGGACTGATGCAAATGTTCTCAAAACAACATCCCAGTGCTTTCTAATGGTTTGCTTTTAAAATCTTACTTAGGCCTACGGTCTGAGTATGAGTGCGTGTTTCACAAGTACCATAATCATACTCACACGTTCACGTATGGGCAAGGGCATACGTATGCAGACTGTACATCACCCAGAGCCATTTATATGGCTTTGCATATATACGCCAGTCGGCTCAAGTTTTCTTCATATGAATTGTGACTACAGATAGGCTTATTCATACGAAAATTTTCGTTTGAATAGTCACAAGGAAAAAAGATAGTCACTTTGTTTGTTGGGTGCAAATGAAAACTGTCATTCTTGTTATGAAAGTTGCACCATGCTTGAAGCACATACTTCTGTCACAGTGTCAAGGGCAGGTGACCCTATAAGAAATTTTAGGTTTGTTGAGTGGCACTTTCCCAAAACAACTTCAAAAATTACACAAACACATTTCTAACTAACAATTCTTGTATTGACTAGAAGTGATTTGGGTAAGTGATCATAACAAATTAAAAAAAATAGGCCTCAAAAATTAACTTAAATTCTTAAATTCATTCTTCACTCATTTCCCCTGACTGGTTGTACTATCCATGGTTGTCTGTCACGGTACTCAAAATGTCAGTCCCATTTCACTGGACTTAGGTTCAAGTTCATAAATGAATATAGAAAACAGTTCTTCAGTCTCAAATCATCATTCACTTTGTTTCAAAATCATACTCGAGACTCAGAACCTCATCTCATATAAATGAATATATTTGCTTCTATGAATAAGTTCACTCATTACAGCTTGTTCCTAGAGCTATTTTGTAGTTTGGTGGTAGCTATTTAGGCCATAATCCCATCATCAGGATAACTTCACACTGGGAAAACCAGATTTCTTAAATCTGGTTCTTAACCCCGTATTCAGAAGATTAATTTCTATCACGATCAGTGATAAGGCATCCTCTCATGGCCTGCACTGGTCAAACGACATGAACTTCACGTTCTCTTCAGTGGGAACCCATAAGAAAGGATACACCCTCAGTGGTGCCTTAACTTCACCTCCACTGGTATAGACACCCTCAGTGTCGTAAGTCACGCCAACTATGCCACAAAACCTTATACAACCTCAGAGCACAGTCTTTCTTGATAGACGGTTCTGAATACACGAGGAAGCCCATGCTACCCACTTTCTTTAGTTATGTAATCCAGAATTCAAAGTGTGAATAGTAGCTTACAGGCTTGGGGCTAGCAAACAATGCCTTACAGCTCACTAAGCCAATTTGGCATCTAGGCAATTATGAATGTATTAACATAAATTATCATGTTAAATTAGAGGTTTTATATCACATGGTGACACACAGTGGTACATCTCTTACCACTAATACAGTTGGTTCACTCACATTTGTGTTCAGGATCCTCTGGTGCCGCATCAGAATGGCTTTTTAGGCAGCCATACACCTCTTTCAGTGTTTTACAGTTGCAAGGGTTAAAACCACTGACAAGAAATACATATGGTTTTCTTGCAGGTGTCTTCCCCCCCCCCCCCCCATTTGGCATGCTTGCTTTCAAAATCACATAGCAGACAATATTGGTCATTAAAGTGCCTTTGGATAGACCAGTCAGCTAGCTGACTTAGCTTTTTTACTCTCCTTTATTAATAAGGTAATCACAGTGTGCAGTAAGTTTAGTGCAAACCAGAAATGATCTACTTGTTTAAAATTCAGCCAAACTTACCCTTGGGGTATTGGGGAAAATGAAATGAAGCCTGCAATAATGTGGAAAGAGTTTGCTCTAGTTTACTGTATTTGGTCATAACTGTTGAAAGTTTTTTTAATATTCATCTTTTTTCAGGGTTAGATGCATCATTGGCTCTTCCTGGTACTGCATTCCAGTCTCTTACTGCTATTGATAAACCCTGGGACTCTGCTCAGAGAGGAGCTGCAGAAGCTGGGAAACATCTGGCAGAAGTTTTATTGATGAGACAACAGGTAAATCCCACTCCATAAATTTACAAATTACAATCATGATCCACAAAATGTTCAAATGTGCCAAACAATAAGTAAGAAAGAGTAAGTTACACAAATATATGTGGATAATAGACAGTCTAAGAAAAGGAAGCACGGTGAAGACTTCAAACAAGAGTTTTTTACATTTATGATAAATCATATCTACAGGTTGAGATTTTGACTGTGGTTTTTGTGGTAAAGCTTTCCACCTTTTTAAGCCTAAACCCCTTAAAGAAAAAGGTGTGAAGTTTTTTTATAAAACGGAATAAACAGCCTTGATAGATAATATTGGATTTTATTTCAAAATTACTCCCAGGCAGTTTCACCTTGAGATCATGCAAGAAGTAAAATGATCATCATGAAGACATTAATAAATTAAAGATAGGACCTTACACTTTACTGAAAGACAGTGTATAGTGTCTTTTAAAGACCGTTCCTACCACGGTCATGTTTGTGTTTATTCAGTACAATTTAGGCAACAGGTGACAACATTTTACCTTTTTGGGGAACTACAGGATACTCAAAAATAGCTTTTTTTAAATCTCATGTCACAAAAATTTACAAAAGTTTGCAAAAAATGGTACATTAGAGAAAAAAATACTTAGTAAAAGATCACTTTTTAGGGTAAAAAGATAACTTGATGTTACTTCTTAAGCTCTGCTTAATTTCATTGTTTTACTTAGCCCATGGAAGGGCATTTTGAAGAGGAATTGATGTGGCTTATTAGAAACACCTGGCATGTGGCCTTAGCTAATCGCAAATTGATGTTAGTTGCAATGAATTGGTGTACAGTACGTGTAGGTTTAATTGAAAAGCGAGTTGAAATTATACACAGTACACTGTATAAACCTTTGACTACCAATGGACTACATAGGATTAGCACCTGATGTGTGATGGGTTGCCTTGTGGTATTAAAAGGCCAACTAACATTAAAAAGTTGATCCATGGTCCTCTTATAGAGACTGAGAAGTATTTGCATTAGTGCTTGTACTTATGAAAATTTAGTTTTTTCCAGGCATTTTGGGGCAAAAAATTTGCAAGAACTTAATGGCTTATGATGAAAATGCATCAGACATAGAAAACTTGATACAGTGATGTCTGTGAAAAACCCTATATAGGTGGAGCAAAGTATGTTACAAAGTGTGGGAAAATTTTAGGATTTTAAAAATTTCAAAGGGTTGAAAATGTTATGGTTTTGAGATAAAATAAACATTTCTTACTTCTCTTTTCCAGGGTAAAAGACCCACTACCCTGATAGGGTTTAGCATGGGAGCTAGGGTTATATATTCCTGTTTGAAGGAGCTAGCATCGAGGCCAGGTAAGACTGCATTATTTACAGATTATTTATGCTTGTATCCCTTTTAGCAGAGTCCATGTGTTGTGTTGACCTTATCTGTAGGGACATTCAAAGGAAATGTATCTTTTCCTTTGAACCCTTCTAGAAAGAAGCTACACATCACCCACCCATGTTGTAAAGATCAACAGGTGAAGAGGGTTATCGCATTCGAATATGTCTCCCTTTCAAGGATGTAACTACATCAGAGGAAACTTGGTGTAGGTTTTGCCTTTCGGCCTTGGAAGTTTGGGCTTGCAACATAAAAAACTTCTTTATCCCACACATTTTTGGATCTATTTTAACCTACACCTTCACTAAAAAAAAAAAAAAGAATAAGAAGAAGGAAACATGTCATAGGATCCTAATCTAATTTTAGTAACAGTGTCCATCATCACAGGTAATTGCAGAAAGTTTGCATGGAAAGTTGTCGTTTGGCTTGAGGTAAACACTGACTGTCACATTACAATATTTCACCCCAAGGTTGACACAGATTTCCCACTAGGAAAAAGTGTGGCAAACAAAAGCAGTGTAAAACACACATTTGGATAGCAAAAATCTGTGGCATGAAATTGACTGATGAAAATATGTGTCAAACTTGTGATTACATGGATTGGGTGGCTTCCATATGTGTATAGGATTCTTAAACATTGTTACCCATAATACTGTGTATAATACGTGTACCTGCGATTACCTGGTTTTTAGGTGACAAAGTGCTCATCTTAAGTAAAGTCTGATTCTACAAGCTTGTCCATCTTGTACTGACACCTAAATTTTGTAAGCCAGGAGCCAGCTCCTATTTTTGTGTATACAAGAAAACCAATAAAGCAGGGTCCTGTTTTGTAAAGAGTCACAATTGATCTGAAGTTTAATCTGCCGTGCAATTGTCCTTCTGAAATCAAACTTGTGATCGATCTTAACCCTTCATGAAACAGGGCCTTATGATATTATGCCAGAGTTATGTAGAGCACTTTAAACCTAGTTTATACTTCATATTAACTGTCACTTGAGAACATGGAATGTAGAGTGTCAGGAACACATTTTAAATTGATATGTGTGAATGACAAATCCCCAGTATATTGCTACTACAAGGACTGGTCGGTCAGTCGTGTGTAATTCTAAGGAAGTGTAAGGACAGACGGCTTCCAATATTGAGTTATATCTGGCTGAAATTATCATTGTCCTGCCATATAAAGCTTTCAAGCCAAGGCTGTGTAAAGCAAAGCGATAAACTAAAAGTTATGTGATTCAGTAATTGAAGAGACAGAAACAGTGGTCTTGCCTCACACAACTGAAAATCTTGAAAAATGGAAATACCACTTTTTTACAAAGTCTTCTCAACACTTTGGCGAAGAACTGCCGGACCAAAACTCTGGAAGGAGTTCTACTTACCAAAGGAGCTATGCCCAGAGGGACACCCAGACTTAACATGACCAACCTGTTAACCTTTAGACCTCTACATCATGGGTCTGTCATGCATGGCCTCATTCTAGACCAATTTTCCCAAATTTTTTGCAAGTGGTTTGTTATTGTTGTATGGCATTTGAACTTAAGCACTGGCAACCGCAGATATTGATCACCCTTTGTAAGTACAAATACAGTACACATGTGAATACAAAATCGTGAAGAAGGTTGAAAGAGGTTCAGTGGTTATTTCCTGTTAGGAGTTAAGAAGGGAAAAAAGTCATTTCTTTCCAAGTTTGGAAGTCATAAAAATTGTTCTGGATAGAACGGTTAACTGGAAAACTGAAGGAACCAATAACCAAGATTCTTGTTAGGCACTGGGCAACCAGTTAGACTTGACTGGACAATGTTTGGATGCCTCACTAAGGCTTCTGGCTTTCTGGTTTTTTTTTTTTTGGTCATCTGCCACTACTGGACAACTGCTAAAATATCCATTGAGTAGGCCAAGAGGGCTGTTACTTCATTTTTATGCTATGATTGTATGCAACTACAAAAGTATTCATGATTCACTACAGAGAACATCAATTGATTCAATGCAGAAGGGTGGTAATATTTATAGTATAATGACAGTCTCTTTTGGGGGCTATATGGCAAGGAAAGCCTGGTTCAAGATTTACCCCATGGTATTAAGGGAATAGCTAAAACAGCTAGAACTATTGCCAGTTCAGTTCCCCTCCCCATACCCTTCCCCTTTCCCTGCCCTGCCTCTCCCCCTCATCCTGTAAGTATTAATCTCTATTCTCTATTAAACAGATTCTGAAGGAATCATCCAGGATGTCTGTCTGCTTGGAACTCCAGTGATATTTGACAAGAAAACCTGGCAATTATTTCCAAAGGTGGTTGCTGGCAAAATATACAATGGTTACTGCAGGTAAGATGAAACAATGTAAGCATTCTCAAAAAGTATAAAAATAAAATATTCAGTTTTGCCCATGGTTGTAATACTCAGTTTATGGAGTTAATCCACAGTTTATGGAGTCGATGTACTGGTTATTATGTTAATCCTCAATAAATGGTGCTAATATTCAGTTTGTGGCGTAAGTTTATGCCAGAGTGTTAATCCACAGTTTGTGGTGTTAATTCTCAGTCCATGGCATTAATCCTCAATCTATGGTCTTAAATCTCACTTAATGATAACCTGGAGATTACCTTGCACACAAAGCTGTGCTGTTGTGCTCCTATTGAAAAGGCTTCCTACTCCAGTAAGCTCTCAAAATTGGGATGGGGAGGGGGATGTAGGAGGGGAGGGGTAGAGTAGTGATGTAATCATTGGAGCTACAAGACCTCAGTTACTGCATGATTACCACTTCATTCTTGTTTGAATTGGAATGCATAATCTAAATGTAAAAACTGCATTGCTAAATGACAACTGTCCTGGTACTTTTTGCTGTTTTATATTTTGTGAAGGTTTTTTCCAAGAACTACACTTGTCATCCCCAGCAATTTTTGGCTCCTCTGTCACATTGTCGTCCTCAATCTGAAACTGTCACCAAAGATATCTAGCCTCTCCTGTAGTGTTACTGGCATGATCATTGTTAGATATTGTGTTCTTGCATAATGGAAATAATTACCTACCAAAGCCTTGGCATACACCTCAAATCACGATGGAAGTCACATTTTGCAAATTTTTTTACCAAAAATACTTTCTACCTTACCCTTTTGACTAACCAAAGAGAGTCACTTTTTCATGTATAGCTGGGATTAAGGAAGATTGTTTTTTGAAGGCTGTTCGAAGGTCAGGTAGAAGTATCAGTAGGTGTTACTACTCCCTGTGTGGTTTGATTCCATCCCTTTAAGGTCATCAGGTAAGGCAGTAAAGGGGAAATATTTTTAAATCCTCCTTGTCCCTGAATATGGAGAAGACCATGAGGCATAGTGATGTACAACTTTCCAAATCAAATTGCCATTAGGATTTGAGAATTTCCAGCTCAGATTTGCATGTTTGCTTAATATGAGCTGAAAATTTAATGAAAACACCTATGGACTGGCTTATGGAGTAGAAAGCCCAGACTCATCAGTTACTAGATATAAATTGTTACTATTATTCTCCATTCAGCTATAACCCTTGTCATGGAAATTCAAAGTAATCCATTTCCCCATTTTTTTTTTTCAAAATTATTAAAAATGAAATGACACTCCTTGAAATACATTCATGAATTCAGTTCATGTTCTTTCTTTGTTTATTTACCTCAGGCAAGATAAATTCTTTTGACGTATATCTGTTTAATAATAAAATCGTGTGAAGAGGAAGTTTTCTCTGCAAACCTTGCAATGTTTGACTAAACTGAGCATTGCAAACAAATATAGGAAATGAAAATAAAAATGTTATCTGTTCTGACAACAAAAGTAAAACACTTCCTTTGGCAAGGAAGGATGTGCTTAGTTTAAATATTGGTTTGTGTATGTTTAGAATTTAGCTCAGTTTTTGTTTTCTTTCGTACATTTATTCTGGCTTCTGTCAATTTGATGCATTTAAGCTAGTGAATAGGAACCACCTGATTTTGTTACCTTTATTTTGAACTTTTTAAAAATTGAAAACATCAGAAAGAGAGAGTGAGAAAAGCAAAGTAGAGATGTGTTTTTTTTTAATAACTGTCAAGGAAACAATTACTAAAAGAATGCCTGCACAGATCACACACTAATGTCATTTGAATGGCCATTCTTTTCTAAATTGCAAAATTTTATAACTATTTGTCAACAAAAGAAAACACAAATGCTGATAAGCCTTGTATTTTCCATGAACTGAAACTGAACTTTAAAACAGGTGTCTTTATAGTAGGTTAAATGTACAGGTATTGGTTTCTCAGAAGTAATTAGATGTGGAGTCCATTCCCCAATGACCTGTGTTGAAAACTTGGTAGCTTCATAAATATATGTGTGGTTGTGGACTCTAGGTAGCACACTGTCCATTGTGGGGTATCTTTTTACTTCACAGTATATGTAGTAGAGTCTAATATTAGACATAATTCAGGCCCTGGAGGATAGTTATTTAAATAGTTTTCAATACTAAGTGACAGCGAATGTGGAGGAAGCCATTATGGCTTATAAGTTACAACTCCACATTGTGTGGCTGAGCAACTCAACAATTAATTCTGTTTCTTGTAAAAGGTTAGTTCAGATTGGAAACTTGTAGAAAATTCTGTAGTCTTAAACCCACAGTACTATGACCTTGCTGGGAACTGAACCTAGAACTGGAAATTGAACCCTGAGCCACCCAGTTGCTAAGCTTCATAGCTTCAAATACCACTGCTTTTATCCCTTCAGGCATAGTACTAGGTCAGCCTACAGTTTTGCTGCTTTAACACAGGTCAGCAAATACAGAGAAACTAGAACTTGAAACAATTATACAACTTTTGGAAAGCGAAACAGCATGCACCTCCTTTAAAGCCAAGCAGTTCATTCACTGAAAACAGCCTGAAAGGATAGGAGTAAGCTGTTTACGTAGCAGATTTTGTATGATTTGCTGCTACATAAGGGACCTCACTAATGAAGGGAGAGACCATACTTCCTGCTCTACTGATTAGCTGAAAAATAATTTAGCTGACTTTGGAAAACCTTGCAAATGGTAGTGTTGATTACTCAGTGTTACATACCTCAAGTCTGCATAGATGGAGTGGCATTGAAATTGTTGGCTTTGCATCTTTAGTATATAGAGTCAGTATTAAGGTTGCTAAAAGTGGTATGTTAAGAGGGTCATTAGATCTTGCCCCACCCCCGGTAATGCTCTTTTTTTAAGTTTAATAACCCAAAAGATCAAATTTTCCTTCAAAAGATTTATAAGTGCAGTGCCAAATGACATGTAAGGGCACATTATTAGCTCAACAAGTTGAGCTATTGTCATAGCAATGCGTCTGTCTGTCTGTCCGTCCGTCGGTCTGTCCGTCAACATTGGAAAAAAGGCTGCTGTCTGCAGGTGCTTTGACCGTTCCTTGTCAAAGTTAGTTTAGCTAGAACACATATCAAGGGCTTGATAATTATGGTAACAGGAAGTAGGTCAAAGGTCATTGGTGGCCGTGAGAGGTCAAAGAGTGAAATCACGCAAAAGCCTTCAACTCCTTGTGGTTTTGTTGGAATCTTTTCAAATTTGACAGGAATATTCAGTAAATGATTGGTCATCAAAGTTGTTCTTTTGAAGTAGATCGAAGGTCATTTGGGGTCAAAGAGAGGTCAAGCAAAAGGAGGTCAAACAGTGTAATTATGCAAAAGCCTTCAACTCCTGTGGGTTATGTCTGAATTTTATCAAATTTGGCAAGAGTGTTAAGAAGATAATGGGTCATCAATGTTGTATTTTTGAAGTAGGTCAAAGGTCATTTGGGGTCATGCAGGGGTCAAACAGTGAAACCACTCAAAAGCCTTCAACTCCAAGGGGTTATATCCAGATGTTATCATAATTGGTCAGGGTGTTTAGTAGATAACAGGTCATCAAATTTGTACTTTTAAAGTTGGTCAAAGGTCATCTGGGGTCAAGCAAGGGTCAAACAGTGAAATCAATCAAAAGCCTTCAACTCCTAAGGGTTATATCCAAATCTTATCAAAGGTAGCCAGAGTGTTCCGTAGATGACAAGTTGTCAAAGATGTACTTTTGAAGTAGGTCAAAGGTCATTTGGGGTCAAAGAAAGGTCAAACAGTGAAATGTTGTAAATGTGTTCAATTCTTAAGGGTTATATCCAAATCTTATCAAAGTTAGCAAGAGGGATCAATTGATAGGTCATCAGAGTTGTACTTATGAAGTAGGTCAAAGGTCATCTGGGGTCAGAGAGGTCAAACAGTGAAATCACTCAAAACCAGTAGGGGTTATATCCAAATCTTATCAAAGTTGGCCAGAGTGTGCAGTAGATGACAGGTCTTCAAAGTTGTACTTTTGAAGTAGGTCAAAGGTCATTTGGGGTCAAGGAGAGGTCAAACACTGGAATTTGCAAATGCCTTCAGCTCCTAGGGGTTGTGTCTGACTTTTATCAAAGTTGACAAGAGTATGCAGTAGATGAATTGATGGGTCATCAGAGTTTTACTTTTGAAGAAGTTTAAAGTTGTTTGGGGTCAAAGAGCTAGGGCAAACAGTAGAATCAAGCAAAAGCCTTGAAATACTCATGGCTGTGTCAGAATCTTATCAAAGTTGGCCAGAGTGTTCAGTGGATGATGCATAGGTGTACTTTGTGTTGATGTTAATTGCCATTTGGGGTCACAAAACATCAAATGGTGAAATGCATGCTTGTGCTTCTCCATAAGGGTTTATGTTTTGTATGATGTATACTATAGGAATCATTTTTTGACAGACCTGACAAATTGGGGTATAAGTAGCTTAATTTTGTCAACAGAATTACCTAAAGTATTGTGCCCACAAACACTTAACAAAAAGTCGCAAGCCGGACAACTCTAGCAGATATACCACTGCTGTGACCATTTACATCTATAGCACTGAAGTTCCTAGATCATGACAGTCTATGACTCCTTGATTTGGATCCCTAGTGAAACTACATAACATTAACTGTGTGAGAGAAATTGTAGTTGAGCTACAGCATCATTGATGCTCTTGTTCAAAATTTCTCATATGGGAGAATGATATCCAGGCAGTGTGACTTGTTGCTGCTGTGTGATTTGTACAAAGAAAGGTCTGTTTCACTCATACGATTTTAATTTTACATAAGGGTTTTTGGATTACCAAAAGTTGAAAGTTTAATGCCCTGCTAGTAGGTAATAATGTCAAAGACAAAACTTTGTGCCAATTACTGAAGCCACACTGAAAACAATGATACATTTTAAATGGTTGTATGTGATGCTGAATTTAGTTGTATTGTTATGTTGTATTGCACAAGTATTCAGTAGCTGATCTTCTATATGAGACAGGTTCTGTATGTCCAAACCATGTACAGGTTACATCGTGTCGATAAAAAAATGTTGTGTAACATTCGCCAAATACATAGAAATTGCCAGCAATAGTCATTATATGTCAACATCCTTCATATTACAGTGCCTTTGATTGTTTATAAAGGTCAGTATAAAGACTTAAGTGATATGATTCTTTGTTACTTTTCTACCAGGGGTGACTGGCTGCTACAATTCGTCCATCGTTCATTTTCGGTTGAAGTTACAGACATCGTAGGACTAGAAGCTGTACCTTTGAAACACAGTCGTATGGTTAATGTGGATCTCACAGACATGGTAGGAATTAAAGCTTTTTTCTGTAATTAGTCGCCATGCCCCTAATGAAACTAATTTTGTGTGTATCATGATATCCACACAACCATTAATGTACAAACTAGTGCAACATCTAAGCCAGTTCTAAGTCATTTGGATACTTATGTAAAGCACCAAGTGGTAATGTTTCGTACATCAGAAAATTGGTTAACTGCACCAGTCTAGACCAGCTTGAATTTTAACATCCAGATCATAGGAAAAAGTGGTGTGAAAGCACTAGGGAACTTCCATAGACCCTTTTCCAAATAGTAATTACAAAGGATTGTGGGATAGCATTTTGGTTTGCATCATTCTTATCCACAGTAAAATGCCATTGACAAAAATAAAAGCACACAAAAACTATCCCACAATCCTTTGTGACTGCTATTTGGAAAAAGGTCTATTGCAGAACCTTCAGAATGACTCTTTACTATAAGGGTATTAAATCTTTTTTTATGGCATTAAAAGTTGGTTTACCCCCCCCCCCCCCCCCTTCCCTTTCCTCTGGTTTTCACTTTCCAGGCTTGGAAATTCTTTTAAATCTTTAAAATGAAATAAGTAATGGAATATTTAAGAGAGTTTGTTAAGACTACATGCCTTCCTCAGGCCTTGAGTTTTAGATTTTCCAGGTGTGCTACAAATCACACTCCTAAAGAAATTAAGGAGTGTGGTAGGTGTGCTGTTTTGTTAAACTTTAATAGATTTATCTGAGTTCCCATTCTTTATCTAGGTGTGCAAAAAATTGCACTCCTCGCAGTGATTTAAAGTAAGTGGTGGTGTGTGATAGCACTCGCATGCCTCAAAAATTCAAGGCCTGCTTCCTTTTAAATGCGTGCATGTGCAGTGCATATTAATGAGCCTGGAGTTATCAATGAACCCGAACAAACTAGATAGTAGATGCTTTATGATTATGTTGTAAATAAGTCATCAAAAAGTCACTGCTGCATTATGATGTCTCTAGGGCGGAGGAATGCATGACAGGCATTTAAGTTGACTAAGCATATTTTAATACATCACTTGGGCCTAATACGTTTTGCTTTCACCATTAGTCAGACAGCTTGGAAATCAAGTTTTGGAACAAGTTATCCAATGCCTGACTTCACTTGATGGGAAAAGAAAGTTTTTTTCAGGGTGTGCATGGTTTGATGGTTTTGTAAGTCGTTACCACTTCAATGTATGAAAAAAGAATCTGAATAGCCCCACCCTTTCAGACTGTGTGTAGAAGCTTTACAGAAAGCCCTATGAATCTCAAAAGGGCATCTGGTGTGTAGTGGTGAGTAGCTGGCTTCAAAAGGCCCAAAGCAGTGTAAGTTGACTGCACATGATTTCAGTATTAAAATTTATCTGACAATGTTGTAGACCTTTTCTGTGAAAGTGATTTCTGTCTCCACCCTTGCAGGTCAAAGATCATCTGGATTACTCTGATAAGATGGACACCATTCTCAAACACATTGGCTTCAAACAAAGAGACAGAAAAGATCATCCTTACCTCACTAAGCTGGCCAAGATGAAGGCAGACAGGGAGGAAGATAAACCACAGTCTCCTGGAAAAGAAAAGACTCCCTTCATTGATACTAAGGATTTATACCTTACTCCCTCAAAAAAGAAGATGGATGATGCTGCAGGCATCTGGTCATCTGGAAGGACCAAAAGTCTGTCTTTAAATCTTACAAAGAATACAACTAGGGTTGATGATGTGAGGAGTCAGTCTATGGGGGCAATGACTGGGTCAGAGGAAGCTACAGATGAAGCCAAGGCAAATCTTGATTTAACCGATAGTGAAATCAAACCTCTGATGTCATCTCAGGAGATGGAGAAAGCAGGAATGTCAGAGATTGGAGGAGAGGGGCAGAAGGAGGATGGAGATACCGTGCCAAACCCAAATAATGAACTTAGTGATAAGGTACATAGTATAGAAATATAAGCTTAAAGAGACTTGTACCAGACAGAGCTTCTCAAAGAGGCTTTGCTTTTTTGTAGTGGACAAGTAGCTAGGGTATTGTACTTGTTATTTAAGGGTTGCTGGCTGGATTTCTGATTTGTTTATTACATTGTGTCCTTGGGCAAGATATTCTTTCTCAATTGCCTCTTGCACCTAGGGTTAAAAATGGGTACCATTGAGGTGACTTGTCATTTGGGTGCAGTACATAGACCCTTTTCCAAATAGCAATTACACAGGATTGTGGGATAGAAATTTCGTGTGAAACATTGTTTGCCATAGTAAAATGCCATTGACAAAAACAACGTGTTCCAAAACTCTATCCCACAATCCATTGTACTTGCTATTTGGAAAAGGGTCTATGGGGTAGCCACCTGAAGGGATTATCCCTTGGGTAGGTTAGTGTTGACTGAGTGGCAAAATGTGCCTTTGGTGAGGATGCAGGTCATCCACTTTGGTGCCTTAAAACAATTTATTGGTGGACCTGATGCTTTTGTTAGAGTTTTATGTTACACTTTAGTGCTCCAGACTGAAAATGTTTTGGTCTTGAATTTTTTTCAGATGTATTCAATGTGATCTTGCCTTAAAAAAGCTTTGCTTGATTTTACTGGAGAAAGCTGAGAAGAGGATAACAAGAGAATTGAGTAAAGTTTGAAATTTCATGGGTACAGGTTTTGTAAAGAAACATAATAGTTTGGTTTAAAGATGATATTGGTAATTGTTGTATGAAAACTATTTAAAGGGAAGTGGCTGATAAATATAACCATGTGCTTTAATCTAGGTGAGCGATTTGTGTTGGACATTGGGAGGGACATTGGGAGGGACATCGGTCAGAATCCTCAAAATGATCTTCATGTATATACATATAGGTACATTTGTGTACCCAGTTGTGTACATATACATATGTGTATACGTAAACGTATATGGAAATGTAAACGTATATGTTAGATGATGCTGGTTATGAAATGTGCTCGTAATCAGTGCAGAACACCAAAGGAGCACAAATCTTCCCTTTTCCTGGTCAGAAAAAATAGCATTGGGTGTGTGGTCAGAAGTCAACCAAATGTTAATATGCAGTTTTGAATCCAGCAGGCAATTGATTTGAGTGGTTGGCAAGGAGCATGAAACACCGGAGATAATCAGGGATAACAAGAAGGTTCCTGACAATGACATGAGAAAGCTAGACGTGCACACGAAAAGTGCCAAAGAAAAAAATGCGTACTTAAGAAAGCTTGCAGGAGTGCATGGGGATAACCCAATGAAGTACATTAATTTGAAGGAACTGAAATATTCAGTTGAATATATTATGTGCCTGTGTGCATCTAAGAGTAGTAATCACCAGGCATGTATATTGCAATAGATACCCACAGAACTCAGGGAAAAATTTGCTCTCATGGTCAATAAAGCTAAATGCTATGGCAAAAATCTGAGAGGGGATGAAAGGGATTCTGCCCCCTCAACTAAAATAATAGGGATCATACCTTGTGGGCCTAAATGCAGATTTAAGCAAATATTGGTGGGTTTTGCCAAAATACTAAAGTTACTCTGTCCTCCCTAACCAAATTATTGGAGGGGAGTATGTCTCACATATATATATATATACTGATTTTAGTTAATATCACTGCAGTTGACCAACTCTACGTGTAGATTTAGCAAAGGTATTAAGTTTTCAACCAGTTTACAGAGGGAATATATATTTGTGTGTCAATGCATGTCTTTTTAATCACTTAACATGCATTTGATAGGTGGATGCTCAAAGCGTGCAGCACAAATTCATTTTCATAACCTTTCCAGTCATCGGAATGTCTGATATTCACATAAATATCAACAAATATTATGGTGTTCACCAAAATACAAAGGTATTTGTTCCCTTTCCACCAAATTATTGGTCTCACACTCACACTCACAATATTAGCAAAGATTACGATCATTGACCAAATATTGGGGAAGGGGGGGGGGGAGGACTGTCCCCCCCAACCAAATTATTGTGGGACCATGTCCCACACACACACACACACACACACAATTGTTGCCCTTGACTTGAGTGTTTAAAATAAAAAAAGAAAAAGCCCTGTGGGAAATCATTGGGTAGATTCAGCTTTGTATCATTTTCAGGAAGTGCCTTTTCATGATGTTTAAAGCATTTTCTCAGATCTGGGAATGTAAAATAGTTGTCTTTTCCTGGGAACTGTGGCTTTTCTTCTTACATGTTAACATAATCTTAGATTACTCAGTACTATGACAGGAAGAAATGTAAAAGAATGTATTCTGTAGTGTTGTTCTTAAGAGCACTGTCTTCATGGTGAATCACGGGCAGGATTCGCTAAGAATTGCAAAAGTTTTTGCCTAAGTCAAATAATTTCAAACTGAGTAAGAAGATTCTTACTTGGAATTCACCAAACAAACAAACAAACAGATATGCTGTTTATACAGTCTGATACAAATATTCAGCATAACAGCAGTCAATTCATATGAACTAATCATGTTTGCCATCACATTGTGCTTTGTCACATTTCAACCAGTTGCATATTGTTACAATAACATGCAGGGTCTTCTGTGCTTACATGCGCAGTCCTAAGATGTGCATAACTAGCATGCCTATGTATGTGCTGCTATGGCTTTTTGTACTTACAACAACTCTGAAGCTTGTTTCAAAGTTAAGCACAAAATTAACACACTTTTCTTTCCATAAATACTGATGTAGCAACTAAAGCAACTTTTCTGTGCAAGTATTCTTTGTGAATATGGCCCCAGAACTAAGACCAAGGCCAGCTAGAGGGTCCTCTGAACTATTGCCAGTGAGAGCAAGCAATCTGACTTCCAATGTAGCTGTATACTGCAAAAAATTTCACTGTATGACAAACTTGGTGGAAAACACTCTTTAAACACTGGCAAACATGAAAATGAATTTTGGAGAAAAAGCTGCATTTTTCCAGTCACTGGACTTGGGTCAGCCTCCAACTGGCCTCACCTGAATTACTAGAGGGTATGAGGCAGAGGAGGCGGAGGTCTTAGATATAAAACTTCAGGCCAGCCCCAAAACCTTCAGCACTGGTCTTCTGGTATAAAGAAAATACTTTATTCAAGTGCGGTAGAGCAGCAGTATTGATTATAAAACAGTAAAATCTGGAGAAAAGAAAATGATCTGGAGTAGCAAGCTTTGTATTCAAAGTGTACCTCAAGTCAAGAATTACAAGTATACATACTTCATAGATTGGGAAATGAATCTTATACATCCAGTTCCCATTTAAGTAGCCTATGCTGGTGCTGAGATGAAATCGGTTAAAATATATTCTCTCAGTTTGAAATAGTCTAGTGCACAGTAATTTGTGATGTCACTCTTGAACAACTCACATTACCTGCTTTTTCCTCTTAAAATTAAATGCTGACATGACCTTGAACAAAATACTTTTTTCTTGCTTAACATTGTGTAAGGAGAGGGCTCGTGTGGTTTACATTACTTTATCAATAAGATATTTATTGTGTTTTGTCAAAGGTATATTGTCTTGAAGAAGAACAAAGACTATAGTCTGAGTTATACAACAGTGACATCACAAATTATTGTGCAATTTACCATTTAAAATTGAGCAAATAAACTTCAACATTTTGTATTCTAGGACAGGAATGTCCTTCAAAGATGGGAATGGCACTTTGGGACTACTTTTTGAAGAATTGTAACTTAAATTTTTGAAACTGTAGACTTGAGATACACTTTAATTCTGACCTGAAGCTCAAGTGTAGATTTAGTTTTTCTCATAGCAGATTGATTTTTACTTTCCTTAAGGAGACACTTTCTTTTTCTTGTTTAAAGTCTTTTAAAAGGGTTGTAAACCTAAATGGCATGTAGGGAAGTTACCAAAGCTGTGGTTTGAAAGGTTTCCGTAGTGAAAGCAGCCTTTTCTGTTGAGAGGAGGGTGTTAACAATAGAGGGGTAATTAAAGGGATTTGCCAGAGACAAAATTCAGTAAGTTCAAAAAATGCAGAAAATTTTTCTCTTTTAGGAGATAAAAACCGCATCTCAATAGCTTGTAGCATTTGGAAGATAATAATTTTCAAAGAAATGCAATTTTTTTTCAAGATGAAGTGCATTATGGGAAATCTGTGATGTCATGGCGGCACATTAATTTGACAAAGCATTGAATTTCTTTATGATGTTGATGCCGCTGTAGGGAATATTGAGCAACTTTGTTTGTTATGGCCTACATATGGTGTAGATTTGTTCTAAATCAACACAAAAATATATTCAGACATTCCAAAATTTCAAAAACAAACAGGACATTCGATTATAAAGAAAAGCAAAAGGAATCTGAGGCAATGTGTCCACTTTATATAAACATTACATGACCTGGATGAGGACTGGAGGTATTTTTGATTCCTTGCCGAAGGCAGGCAAGGAATCTATGCGATGGTGATGGCGTGTGTGTGTATGTGTGTGTGTATGTGTGTGTGTGCGTATGTATGTGTGTGTGTGACGCTGCTTGTAAACACTCTATCTCAAGAGCGGTAACCCCGGGTAATCTCATACTTGGTATGTAGATTGCCCATATTGAGTAGATGAACCCTATTGTTTTTGGTGCAGGTCAAAGGTCATTTGGGGTCACCAGAGGCAATTTAGTGAATTTCTTTTAGCAGCTGTAACTCGGTGTCTGTTGTTCCAATTGAGTCATAACTTCAGGATAAGATAGACTGGTAAGAGGTGGAAATATTGTAATATGATCCGCATTAATCTGAAAGGGTCAAAAGGTCAGAAAGTGATGTTTTGTTTATCTCGCCAACGAAACATTTTAGGGGGATGGTGTAATGGAAAGTTGTGTTCGTCTATGTGAAATACACGTGATGACGTACTTTGACCTCAGTTGACCTCATTTGACCTTTGTGGCTTTTTTGTGACCCCTGGATTCGTCTTGTTGAGACAAACCAAAAAGGCAATTATAGTACCCTCCTACGATGTTCCTAACTCTAGTTATTGACATTTAAGTGAAATGTTAGGAGTCTATGTGTTATATGCAAATGCGAGGTATGCGGTGTGATAACTCAATAACCAAGTGCCATGGGAGGATGGCATAATGGAAAGTTGTTTTCGTCTATGTGAAATGCATGTGATGACCTACTTTGACCTCATTTATCCTTTGTGGCTTTTTTGTGACCCCTGGATTCGTCTTGTTGAGACAAACCAAAAAGGCAATTATAGTACCCTTCTACCATGTTCCTAACTCGAGTTATTGACATTTAAGTGAAATGTTAGGAGTGTATGTGTTATATGCGTTGGAATGCGAGGTATGCGGTGCGATAACTCAATAACCAAGTGACATAGGGGGATGGCATAATGGAAAGTTGTGTTCGTCTATGTGAAATGCACGTGATGACCTACTTTGACCTTTTGACCTTTGTGCTTTTTTGTGGAGCCTGGGTTTGTCTTGTTGAGATGAACCAAAAAGGCAATTAAACTACCCTACCATGATGCTCCTAACTCAAGTTACAGACATTTTAGTGAAAGGTTGTGATTGTGTGTGCATAATGCATTGGGATGTGAGGTGTGTGGTGTGATAACTACCCTTACATAAAAACGTGTGTCAATTGGTTCCAAATCCTCAGGTTTTCTCACGTGTCTGCCATGGGTTTTCACAGGTTTTTGCAGGGAAACCTGTGTTTTCCCGTGAAATTGACACAGGTTTGCCAGTTGCCATACTTTGCCACAGGTTTGCCACAGGTTTGACATGCAAAATGCGTAGCAATTAAAAATAGTATTGACAAAGAATTCTGAGTCAAAACCTGTGACTTAAAATTGAAAGCAAGAAAAGGTGTGTAAACCTGTGTCAAACCTGTGTCGAGAGGGTTCCAAAAACACAGGTTTGCCACCCAGGAACACGCGTGATTTCTTTTGTTTTTCACGTGTGATCACGCGTGGTAACTGACACAGGTTGACACACTATTTTTTGTAAGGGTAATAACCAAGTGATAAAGGAGGAGGGCATAATAAAGGGGGATGGCATAATGGAAAGTTGTGTTTGTCTATGTGAAGCACACGTGATGACCTACTTTGACCTCATTTGATCTTTTGACCTCTGTGGCTTTTTAGTGATGCCTGGCTTTGTCTTGTTTAGACAGACCAAAAAGGCAATGATGCTACTCTTCTATAATGCTCCCAACTCAAGTGATTGACATTTTAGTGGAAGCTAGGTCATGACTGTGTGTACATGTTACTCATTGGAATGCTATGTATGAGGGTGCGATTTCTAGAACTGAGTAATCAATTTTTTATTGGAGTCACAAAAGGTTGACCTTATTAACACAAGGGCGGATCCAGGGGGGGGGGCAACTAGGGACAACTGCCCCCCCTATGACCAGTCTAGCGCCCCCCAATACAAGAAAAATGCGCCCCCTGCGTCCTAAAAGTTAAGTAAAAACTGCCCGAAAAGTAAAAAAAAAAAAAAAAGGTCCCCAGAATTTCGAACTGTATAGCTATATATAACTATGGCAATGGGAGTTGGTCTCCGAAATGTAGTCGGTCAAATTCAAGAGTATGCGGCCCCTGCATGATGTTGGCGCCCCCTTTTCAAACTGCCCCCCCTTCAGCTAAGGGCTGGATCCGCCCTTGTATTAACATGATGATATCTTAAGTATGATAACTGTGAGGGATCTCATGCTTGTCATGTAGGTGATTCATGTTTGTTACAATATATCATATGGCAAGGAATCACTAAGCCTTTTGGCTTTCTGGTTTGACAAAAGTAAGCACTCTTTTAATACGAGTTACCTGTAGTTAAGGAAGGAGTATTGCTATGGGGTTCGGAGGGCATGAACTGGAATTTTTTCTCTATCACATGAGACCCTTGTGAAAAGCCACTGGAAAATGCCTTTAAGCTTAATATCTAGCTGATGTTTCATGGTGTTTTCCTAATAAGTAACTTTTTTCACAAGAGTTACAGTATTTATGGATATTTTTAGTTGTTACTGATCTCTTAAACTGCCATAATTAATGCCTTTTCTCTTGTATGATTTTATATTACAAAAGAATTTTGTAAAACTTTATTTTATATGGTCAAACCATAGAGTAATCATAAAAACAGATTTCTTTCTCAACGAGAGAACAAAGTCATTCGTAGAAGATTTATATAGTCACAGATGTGATGAAAAATTAATATTAGATTTTATTTTTCACAAAGTGTTAATCCTTTTATAATTTATTTTTGAGATTTCAGATTTTATAAACTTGCTGTTTAAGAATTGGGATGTAGCTTTAACGACGTACTTAATATCAGTTTTGATCTGTACTTATTTGTAACATTTTTGAGGTCAGAACTACTGAGGTAATTTTGTATAAAAGTGTAGTGAGCATGCCAGTAATTGTTTGAAACAGACTGGTTACATGACAATTTGCAGAAGGGGTGAGTTTATTTTGGGTGGATCACATAAGTTTCATCTTTATTTTTATATTTTGGGGGTTAAAATAGGATAATTTTGTACAAAAAATATAGTGTACACGTAGCTGTGACACTTGGTGCTTCCATTTTAGGCAGATTGGTTGTATGACATTCCAGGATAAATCCTGAAACCTTTCTGAATGTTGGTTTCTTTGGATGGGCAGAAGTTTTGTTTGGGAGGGAATATGCATAGATTTAACATAAGGGTCCATTACTGAAATCAAATGTTTGAAAAAAAAAAAAAAATTGGGAAGGGTTTTGAGGGAAAAGCACAATGGTACAGTACTTGGAGAACTATGGTGCTGTGGATGTTTCCACTAAAAATAGCCACATCATGGTAATTTTTTGTCAACTCACATAATAACAATTATTTTGGAAAGATAGGTAAGACCAGTATTTGTCACTTCTTGCAAACTCACAAATTGCTAGAATTATCAGTCTAGACAATGCTGTAAGATGCTAAATATATGTATGAGGGGAATACATGGTTATCAGAATGCTGCCTTTTATGAAGGTGCAATTTACTGAAAAGAGCACTATGGTATTCTTATTTGAAAAGCTTTCATAGTTATGGTACGGCATGAATGTTTCATCTTAAAAATAATCCTACTCTACCAATTATACTATAGTATTGTAATTGGATGGTAATTTTTCCTAAGGGAGAGGGGAGGGTAATAATGGAAATTTGGGGATCCTGCAGAATAGTCTCATGAACTGATCGTTGATCACATGTAAGTATACATTGATTGCTTTGGGTTTGTGTACAGTAATTCTTCATGGGTATGGCTTTGTCGTCAGCTGATATTGCGATGTGCAATAACTGGGTATGGGTAAAGCTAGTATTAGTGATATGGGTCCAACACTGCTAAGATGAAGAACTTTAAGTATTAAAAAGATTGCAGAAGATAGCAGAATATCAAATAAAACTAGTTAAATAGTAAAGAATGAAGACAAGCAGTACTTGCAACTGAGTGTAGAAATTATAAAAGTTGAAAATCCATTCCATTGCCAACCAGACTGGGAAATCTCATTGTCATTTGGTTTGTTTCAAACAGTGTAAAGAGTTGAAAGCTAATGTATATCTCATTTCTCATACCAGTCGTCTTTCAAAACATATGAAATAAAATATTGTAACTTATTATTCTTGTACTCATATTAAGTATTACGTAAGCATTACATAATTTACTGGGAGTATTACACAAATATTACATAATTTCATTGGAGGAAATTAATAAGTACATGATAGTAGATACTGCTTTTTGTTTTAAATTACGTCATGTGCAGGTGGGAAAAGATGCTGCTTGAGGTGCTTCCTACTGTTTGGTCTGGAGAGATATATCATAGAGGCCCCCCTCCCCTTTTTTCACTTTGGAAAAATGCCTTTTCCTAGGAAAGTTCTAAGAATTAAGTAAAATATGTCAGTTTTTAAAGATTTTATTATTTACTCAGAAAATTTCTAAGTTTATCAGTTTCTTGAAGTATTAAGTTGAGGGATAAATGTTATTTTCCAAGCAGTTACAGTTTCACCACAGCTTAGTGTTTTGGCTGTTTTTTCTCATTCTAAAACTTGCATCTCGAGATTGTAATCATATGAAGAAGCATGAACCTTACCTAAACTTAAAAGTAAATTAGTTATTTCCTGCATCCTCAAAAATAACAATTTTCTTCAGCTCTACCCCCAAAAATTTTGTTATCCTGTACACCAGGTGTTACATGGTGAGAATTGACAGTCTGGTTCGTTGATCTTTGATGTGTTGGGCATTTTGTAATTTTGGACATTATCGTTACATCCATATAGTCCAATAGCCCATGGTATTGCAACTAGTTGGTTCTATAACCCATCAGTACTACAGAGACAGCTCTGTATGCTGACATCACTATGTTCCAACACCTCTCAGACAAGTTTATGTGAGGGTCAGTGTTAGGATAAGGGTTAGTTTAGGGTGAGAGCATTAGGGCTACATGCATAAAGAAGTTGGAACATAGAGGTGTGACCGATTTTTCAGCCCATTGGTCATACATTCAATGGTATTTTGTATGTAATTATGCGTAATATGAATGGGCCGTATGACCAATGGGTCATAGGACTAATGGGTAACAATTTTCACCATTAACTAAAGGACTAATGGGCTGTATGACTTTATTTGGGCTGCAGTCCCCAAATAGTATGAGTAGAATGAAAGACTGGCAAGTTTCAGAAAAAGATCAAGACATGCTGTTCAGAAGACATTTGATGTCTCTGTTGTTCTTATTTCCTTTAATCTATGCAGACAGAGGAAATGAATTTTAAGATGACTAGTAATTTCAACTTCACTGTGGGTCTACAGACTTCATAGCATTGTTATATGAGAACAATTGAAAGGTTAAAGAACCAAAAGTAACCTGTTGTCCACCACTCTCTATCAAAAATGACCTCCTCTTAAATGTTGTTTTGTTCCTTTTGGTTTAGGTTTTAGCATAAATTAAGATGTTTGATGAATTTTATCTTGAAAAGCACATTCCTCATGAAGTATTTTGTTTGTGAAACAAATTGTGCATTTTGTTCACATATTGTAAATATGATGGATTTCCTATCAGTTGTGCTGATTAGGTAGATGCTTTGTGCTAATACTGTATCTCCCTTTTCTCATTTCTGTTCTTGCTGCTTTGCTTTGTTTCAAAAGCCACTTAAATGTTTTACTCGGTGAAACTTCATCACCTATTGTACTATGACACCATCACATGTGCAATATACCACAACAGATGGAGTACTTTGTTCACCTGTACACAACTGAGCTACTGTCTTTAAAAGTTTCTTTCATTTTAATTAAAATTAGGCCATTGAAACCCATCCATTGACATGTGTAGGGAGACACACACATGACGAGAAAACTTCCAGTGTGCTTTGTCCTGAAAATCCAGTACGTCCTACAACTGACACAAAAATTAATGTGCCATGGTACCTTACATTGTGATACTTTGTCTTTTACTGCAGCTCTGCTTTCTACTTATTTTTGTTTGCTTTTTATCATTTTGGTAAAATTTTTATGTTTTAAAATTATGAAATAAATTTTGTTAAAAAGGTAGATGTTTAAATGTGTGACATTCACAAGTTATGTTTGGAAAGAGTGCAGCATTTAACTGTTAACAGTGCACAACCCCTCCCCCAGTCCACCCTCCCTCACTCCCGACCCATCAAATAATTGTGTGGGAAACTAATCTTCATCCTGTACAGCTCCTCTAAAAGTATCCACATTACTGATCTCTCACTTCAGAAGACAAAGGAAGTACCATGTCCTGATTTAGCACCTCCCCTCCCCCACCCCTGACCTATTGAATAATTGTGTGGGACACTAATCTTTGTCATCCTGTACAGCTCCATCCAATAAAGCATCTAAATTCCTGCTGGCTCACTTAAGAAGACAAAGTACCATGTCCTGATTTAAGTTTGCTAAATCTTGAGATGGTGTAGGTTATCAGAATGCACGAGTACAGCAACGAGTAGGGAAATGTCCCCAGCCCGTTTATGATTTTTTGAACTATCTTGACTTCACTTAGGCCTTGTTGTTACAGCCCCATGATATGAACCTGGCCTGTCTGAGGCCCTGCATAAACCAAGAATAGTAGCCAGTTAACCAATGCACTGGACTTAATGATTCAAGGATAGCTGGTCCATTTCTCCCAATTCATCACATAAGGTCCTAAGGCAAGGTGCTTCATCTCAATTGCATTTCTCCTCTCAAGGGTTAAACAGGTACAGTACGTTAGAGTTACTTCTCATTTAGCAAATACCTGTAGCCACCCAAGTGAAATCTGGTGACAGGTTTTGCCCTGATTGACATATAAGTGCCACACCTTTGATTGTGATTATCTAGACAGGAGCATCTTACAGATGTGAACTATGATTAGATAAGTATTATATAACTGCAAAGTGCAAACTTTTTATTGTACTGAATATTGAAATATCCTTATAACACTAAAGAGGAAAGAAATAACACAAAGAATGCACTGCTGTTTATATTCAATAACCTCAAAAAGGCTGATTTATTGTCTTAAACCTTTACACTGCAGTCTCAAAACAACTGAAATAGTTTCAGTTAAGAAATTTGTATATTTCCTACAAATATGTACAAAATTATTTTGTTTTATAGAACTCTACAAATATCAATTCGGATACATATTTTTTATGTCAAAACACCATTTTACATTCAGCACTTTTACCTAATGTCACGAAGGAACACATCAGGAATTACACCTGTTCACCTCTGATCTAGATAAAGCCAGTGTAATAGTTCATGACCAAACTTGACTTGCTTGTAAAATTGTTTACCACAACACCAAAGGTAAAAATACCAGCTTCTAACAGCAGCACTTAAATTCTGAGGTAAGAATACTCATGCCTTTGGCTTGAACATGCAAAAAGTTGCTTTCCCAACCCCTAACTACCATTTGCAACTTGAAGTACTACAGAATTTCAGTTTGCTCCCTTTGTCCACAAAACATCAGTTCACTCCATCAAACCTTCCATTGCAACTAGTGACTACGTTCACTCTGGGTCGTCGTAGATATCAATTTCATTGGTAAAAGTCCCCCATAATCGCACAAAAGTTTTATTAAATATTTCATAAGGAACAGGTCTGCTTAGCAATCAGACCACTCTAACCAGACGTCTAACCAGACCTCACAAAGGGGAGCTCAGGTGTAATAAAATCCTCATCTTTTCATCTCTTTGTTGAACGAAACCACTATCTGGCCAAAGAGGAGCTTTGTGCAGTTGATTACAAAAGAGATAAGCTACTCACGTCCACTCATTACACAGTTACATTTTCGTGTACAGTATAAGCAGGAAGTCTTAATTTACTTAAAGAAGGGCTGAAATGTCACTAGCAGTCAATCAACCATGTACACAGAGACCAAGTTTAATTGGGTAAGGTAACAATTACACAGTTCAAGGTTCCCAAAATAGGGTCTGAATCTCTAAGCAGGTGAGTTTGTCATGTTGAAAAGACTGCCAACTGCTATTTCATTTACAAAAGATAACCTCAAGGAACATTCAAATAAATGCACTGTGAGTCCAAACATACACAATACATCCTACATTCTGGTTGGTAAAATTTTTTGACAAAACTGAAATTAATGCAACCAAATGATTCCAAGTTACAAGAATTGTCATGAAAATTACACAAATGATAGCACAGTTGTATTTCTTGGAATATTCATATGATATGAACAGTTTTGGTTAAAAAAACTAAACTTTATGAAACCCAACTGAAGAATACACCAACTTGATGTGATATTAAGAAGAGGCTGCAAATTACATAGGGCCATCTTTGATCCTCCAGTCTAAGGGCCTTTTAAATATTCTTTGATTCAACCTTTCTACTCAGTGCATGAATAAAACCCACACACTTCATCTAACTAACCCAACCCAACCCCACATTTTGTTGCAAAAATTCTACCCATACTTGGATGTAGTTACTGAGCATCACTAGGAAAGACAAGCATAGGTATAGGAAGCTATCATTTTGCAATTATTTTCTTTGGCTTTGATCTATCTGCCATTGGACATCAAACTTGATGAGTCATTTTCTTGTCAAAACAAAAACAAAAGCAATCAAGAAAACAAAATCCTATGATCAAAGAGTGCAGACAACTCTTAAACAGCAATGCCAGGATCATGGTCACTTGCAGGGGTAACAAGTTGACCAGCTCGCAACATCCACTTAATTTCTTTTTTTTTTTTTTTGGTCTCAACAGAGAAAAGGGAAGAAATATGAGATATCTTCTCAGTAAAAAATAGCCTTCATTTATTTTCTGCTATACTGATGTAGCCCTCTCAACCATTTCCACTCCTCGTTCCTCAAGTACATGTTAGTGAGCATTCACATTACTTCGATTCCTTCTCTGATATGAACAAATTGTACTATCTTATTTCAACCAAAAATGAGCATTCCATCATTAGCATCATTCATGCTGAACCTAAACTGTTTCAGTGTTTATTTTTGCCACTTTCTCTGTTTCTCACTTTAGTGTGTGTGTCTTATCTCAATCCTGATGGACTTGTCATCAATTTTTTATTTCCATCCTTTGATAACCACCATAGTCCTATAAATATCACAACTTTAGATGGTAAACACATGACAGCAGGTGCTATCTCGAATTACGTGATAAATATGTTTGTCAATACAGCCAAACAAATTCTTTTCAATTTATTTAGTATTTGACAGCTGTCTTAAGTACACACAACCTTTTCATCAGTGGGTCTTACTGATGTCTTTTGAAGATCAAAATAGATCAAAGGTGTACATCTGTCCAAAAGATCCATACTAATTACCAATTAACTCAAAGAAAAAACACTGGAAATATGTAAATGGATGTCCGAAACAACACACAAATCAAGTCTGGTAGAAAACTTATTACCCATAATCTGCTTCAAAAATGTAAGTCACTTCAATTTCTTTTGTTGTTTCACAGTACAATGTGTTCGAACAATTCATCTTGACATAATTTTATCCCCAATTCTTGTTCTTATAGCTCTTTGTGAATTTGAAAAAAAGACCAATATTTAGCTTTTGCACACTATTAATAAAATGTCATTGTATAAAATTCCAAAAACAATGGAAGGACTTACAGACTGCCTTAAAGAATCAAAATCTAGAGCAACAATATCTGTTCCTTTCTCACATCATAAATGGCCTTAATTCAAAATCCTAACTTTGCTCTCTTGCAGAGCAAGCTAACTATTGGTATCACAACCCACACAGATTTCAATGGCACCCTCTACTGATTCCAAAGTACATTGTCTCAACTCTTAGTATGCTCTTTGTTCTTGCTGTCACCAGTTTTAAACTAAGTTCATTACAATACCAACTTTTTGTCTTTTGGAAACGAGCATTACTCTTTCTCGTAAAACAATTTACCTTCAGTCAGCTTGTCATAACAATGCCAACTAACTGTTAAAAAAGTTGAACCCATTAACAGCAACTGTGTACATCCATTCTATTCCACTGGCTCTTAAAAGAACTGCATTCCTACCCATGCGATACCCAATGAAATCCTCATGTTTAAATTACCATTAAACCCCAAATAAAAACTAAACAGTTCAGCTTCCATGTAACTCATTATTTTTCTTTGTAAAAATATATAACTATAAACATTTACCATAATTATGCAACCAACTAATGTGCATCTAAGCTGTCATTCACACTCCAACTGATCTAAATATTCATAAGGTTGTTTTGCATATTAAAATTTTTTTTCATAAACCTTTCATAGTCTATCCAGTAAGCTATGGAAAAATTTTATTTACAATTATAATGATAATAACAATTGTACACAATATTACAGGTTGAATATTGTACAGTTACCTTGAGTGCAACCGCTCCTTGAGCCGGCCTCAAAAAAAAAAAGTATAAGAAATGATACAAAAAGGATATGAAGCATTATGAATTACAGAAAAGATGTTAGATTTCTACATATGAAATGATATACAAGATTGTCATGGCGACAAAACAGCTGAAATAAGTGAGATTCCCCATGCACTTTAATACTCCCATATCTACAGTATGTATAACCCAAAATATTGTTATTACAAGAGGCCAATGATATAGCGTCTTATGGTAGTATTAACATCAATGTCATTGCATGAGCTTTTATGATTTCAAGCATTTCATTCCTACAAACTTTTGAGCAGACATTAACTGGGGAGGGGAGTTCAAGTTTTACCCTTATGATGGTTAAGTAAACATCTTTTTCCCCTCACAGCATTGAGGAATGACTGAGCAGCATACAAGACCTCATCACAATGATACTGGATTATATGAGTGCCATAAAAGTCTATTACAAAGTGAAGTATGTTTTGTCTTAACTCCCTAAAGACAATTTCCAATAATTTTAAGAATAAAGTTCAAAAATTCTGTTGTTAGCTTAAAATTATTTGTTTTACATGTTCAAATGCCCAAAGTGATTACATCTCTGTATTATGCAGTGAAGTAACTACACACCTTACTGTCTTAAAAATTAAAGATGAAGTTACTCTTCTTGAAAAACAAGACTGCTCACTGAAATTCCTGGTAAATACTGTTCTTCTCAAAACTTGTAGGTGTAAATACAAAATGCCATTCTTTTTAATCCATGGTCTTTCATAACCATTTAAGGAATGGAAGCATCATGAAAGATAAGGTACAATGTCAGTCCTAAGTCACAACTAGTTCTCTGTACCCTTGAAAAGAGCAAAAATAAAGCTCCCTTTCAATACCAAAATCCCATGTGTAAATGCAACTTTGCAATGTATTTCAAAGGCTGAGTGTATATGGCCCAATTTTAATGAACGAATATAATTTAAGAAACTAGTACTCAATTGACTTTATCGTTATTTCCACACAACCCTACATAATATCCGATCTGCTGTGGTGCATAACACACTCCACACAATCTACTGGCATACATACTTGAAGAGCCCTGTAATATTCTACAGCACAACCTGACTTAACATAGCCTTTGTCCTAACTCAACTGCCCTTTTCTACTTAATAAAGTAAAAAAAGAAAAAAACATTTCAGTATTTCAAAGACAGCAATTTTATTGCCCTCATATTACACCCAAATATTGTTTTTAGACAGAACCCAATGGTTGAAAAGGGACTATGTCCCTTCAAACTATTATGTTATTAACCATATAATTATCTCTATGTATAACTAGGGGTCCAATGGTCACTCTAGAACTCTCAATGGCCAAACTTTGCAACATTGACCCAGGTCACACTTTACAGCAAAAAGGCTGTGAACACCATTTGCAGATTTACAAAGATAACCTTGCCAATGAGATGCACACTACATTCTCTTTAATAGCTTAGAAGAAAATTAGGGCAGGCAAAGGCCTAGTGGCCCATTGAATGTGCATACAAGTACACGTATTAAACAAGAAGTGACTTCACAACATGTATGACAACTTTAATTTAAAATACTTTTCAATTTTAAAATTACTGTAACTTAATACCCATCTTGCTGGCAATTTTGTAACTAGTGTCTTTAACAATCAGAGTGTAATGACCACAGCACACATGGTCACGTATACAGAAGGATGTACCCAGCCTTGGGCATTGAAAAGTCGGGTACTCCTGAATGTTAAATGCAGACTCCTTTCATCCAGCAATTTGTGATTGCTAACAGAACTGATACAAAAATAGGGCTAATTCAATTTGTACTGCCAAATGTGCATAAAGCCACCCTGATTAGTCAATGGCATGTGCAGGTCAGTGAATTGTACTGTGCCATTAGCAGCATCTAGCTCAGCACATAACCAGCCAATACATTCAAATTCCCATATCAGAACAGAGAATGTAAACTGTCTGAAAAGGGTTGGCAAGCTACTGAAGTGTCTTCAGCAGTGGTGAATTGGCCTTTAGGCAAATTGTGTGTGTGTGAGGGGGGACGGGGTGTCAGTGACAATGAGGGGATAAAAGTAACACTCTGAAGTGGAACTTAAACCTTTTGTAAAAATGCGAATCACCACTGCAGTTTGAAGATTTTGTTGGCAGTTTGCAGTTTTAAGATTGAAGATTTTTTGTCTATAAAATGCCAAAAATTTCCCCAGAATATGTCAAAACTCAGGTTCAGTGACACCCCCCCCCCATCTTCAGAACCTGTCAATAGCAATGCTGCAGTAATTTACAAATATTGATATAAAATAGTAAAGGATAAACAGAATTTGCAAGCAATATTGATGGTAAGTACCTTACAAAATGTATACATTACCAAGAAGAAACTGCACGTTGGCAACTAAAAATTTATCAACAGCACAAACCTGTCACTTTCTCCACTGATAAGCTGTATGCATACCCTACTAATATCTAAAGACCTGTGAGATTACAACATGATAAAATCTCTTACTGCAATATAATTATGAAGCAGTAATCATCAAAGTGGCATTATGAGCCCTAAAAGGCAATCTTAACACTTAGACATTATGATTGCATTGACAGCATTTCTCCATTGATGACTGGTGTCATTAAGGAATTCCCCAAAGGCAACTTTGTGTCTAGCCATTAAGATGGCACTGACGTTTCTCCACGGAAGATTTATATATACTTCTTGCACAATGATTGAGCTTGGTGTAATGAAGGCTAGTTGACATGCAAAAAGCATCCATTATGAGACAATGAAGTTCTACATAATAAATCTCTGGTGGGAGAAGTGTCCTCCATATTTCACGGACAGGACAGTGGTGTTCCTGCAAAATGGAACACTTGCTAACCATTGTCCAACACAACATTCAAAAGTCATGATCAACCTTGAACTTAAGGCAAACTAAACTAAGCCACTTTTTGAGTCCAAATGTATCTCCTGGTGACATCCACCCCCACTTTTTTATGGAACCTGGAGCTCCTCAAGTTAAAGATCAGACAGTAACCAAATACAAAGAGTTACATAACTGATAAGGCAATCAAGGGATACCAGGAACTATTAAGTGGAAGAGGGAGGCTCTGGGTAATATTCTGCTGGGGGTCTAACTGAAATGATTTCACAAGTACCAGGAGTGGGTCCATAGGTGTATGGAAAGGTACTTCATGAGGGGAAAGGGGCTGAATGTGTTTGCCCTTAAAATTACCCTTATTGGCTAATAGTATGACATGAATTTTTGCCCTCAAAGTGCCAGTGCCTGAAATAGACATTTTTATGCCATGAAATGCACATTTTGTTATTTTCTGCAGACCCCATACCTCACCTCATATGCCTATGTTTGGCTCCCAGTTGACTCATTCCTTGAACATGGTACCCCTCAGCGAACTATCAAAGTAATTGTATTTCTAATCAGGTATTGTCTTCAGTATGGTGTTCTAATCACATTGTGGCACTAAATAAATGGTCAGCCTTTTAAGGTGACAAGAAGCAGAATTCATGAATGAAAACCAAGACACTGTTCATCCCTGGGTAAGATGATGTACACAGTACCAAACACATTCATCTTTCAAGCAACTTGCTTTAAACCGAAAGATCCTAACAGCATCACATATGAAGAAAATGGTAAGGGACACTTCTATTTGTTCTTTAAATGCCACTGAATGTTTAGGGAAGGATTTGAAAGTGGAGTTCAAAGCCACCTCGTTGGTTTCAAGTTAAGTAGGATTGGGCCACGATATATGGTATGTATCGTTATATCTCCGCCTGGAACTCATATCGCAATAACGATATGAAGAGCAAGTTGTTGCGATATCACTATGTATGGAAACTAATGTGAAATCTAAGCTGCACACACTAACTCAAAGCAGAAATTGCACTGACTTAACCGTGTGAGCTACAAATTTACATACTGAAATCATGTCGAGTGCACTGATAGGAAAGTTACATTTACGATAGTGGCATTCCGATGCTTAGTTGTGCAGAAGCAACAAAAGTATCACAAAATCATGATTACTCTTGCTAGCTCTTGCTAGGGGGCACAATGTGACCATGGGTATAGGCTTGGGAACTTTTCCCATATATAACATACACTTGTCAAGCCTAAGAGCTAGTTACATAAAAGTCTGAAGAAGAGAATCGTACTGAAAACTATGCCAGTGAAGGTTTCTAAAATATTGCATAGGGCTTCACACATGCCCCATAAATATTAAAAGGAAATACTTGCTAGCTGGATAATTTTTAAAGGGTTCTAAATCTGACCATCATTATGAGACCCCTTTAACACATGTATATTACCCCGTTTGCAATACCTACCAGAGAACTGACGCTGAAGGGAAAAGACTACATGGAAAACTTATGCAAGTAAAGCTTTCGAAAATATTGTAAAAGGCTTGGTGAGATTCTTTTACACATGTCCCATGTATAGTTTAAGAAATCTTTGCCCACTGGATAACTTTTGGAGGGCCTTAAATTTGACAATCGTTATGAGACCCTTAACCACGTCTATCTAGGCCTAACCTACACAGTAAGTGTAGCCTAGCTGATCGATCGACAGATCTTAGCTGCGACTTTTGGACTGAAATCTAGGTATTTCAGAAGATGAAACAATGTTGATAATATCAGTAAGCATCTATACTGGACTAATTCAGAAAATCAGGCCTAGAAAAATTTACTTGCATAGTATTGGCCCATATTCATACTTGTCTACACATAAACCAGTTAGTGGCGATAAATTGATACATCGCAAAATTTTGGGTGATATACTGATGACTTCTTCATATCACCCAGCCCGAATGTTAAGTGACTTGTAACTAACCCCAAGGCACATTCCATAGTATTGGCCCATATTCATTCTTGTCTATACATAAACCAGTTAGTGGCGATAAATTGATACATCGCAAAATTTTGGGTGATATACTGATGACTTCTTCATATCACCCAGCCCGAATATTAAGTTACTTGTGGTGTATATTCCTTGTCATTAGAATTAATCTGTCATAAAAAGTTAATTTGTCATAAAAAGTTAACCTTATAGTGTATACCCACACATAGAGAAAACAATTCTAAACACATTTACCTCTTGATTAGAATAGCCTCACCATCCTAGTGCCAGCATAAATACACATCTGATGGGACATTTTGAGGGTGGTTTTGTTTTGGGTTCCCCCTCTCATGTCTATTGATATTGGTGAATGAAGAGGCCCCGAAAACCTCTTCTTACTCCTACTAATTTGGCACACATTCTTCAAATATTGTTTACAATTAATCCCTTTCTGTTGACAGGGAAAGTGGACAAGTACAAAGAATGACAGAGAGGGGCAGGACAGAAGGCTCTGAATTTCAGCAAAAAATGTGGAAACTTTGCTAAGATCACACACTAACTCACACACAGCAGATGACACAGTCCCTACTCAAACAATGCTGTCCCAGTCAAAAGTGTCTTCCACTTCGTCGTTGAGGTCTGTGGTCACAGGGTGGACCACCACCGAAGGAGGACGGGGCATAGGTGGTATTTGCTGTGGTGATAGGTTCTGGTGTGGCATCCGGGGGCTGATATGGGGGGACATCCCCAGGGATCCTCCACTATTGTTTGGACTCAGCAGGTTGGAGTCCATTGTTGAACTGGATATGTTACTGTGGTGACTGCTGTTAAAGCCACTCCCTGGATGGAAAAAAAAGAAGGTCCCAACAACTTGTTAATCACCAAAATTTAAATAACTCTGAATTTAAGCTTAAATCTAGGGTAATCTTACCTTGGCAAGAGTAGTCCTATGATGAACAAATTGCACCTCTTTTATGATTTACTTTGTACACAGTTTGTTACTTTTGTATATACCTCAATAAGCATACTACATTGAGGGTGTCCCCTGATGATTGATTTGGGAAGTGGCTACTTTCTATCTTAAATTATTTTATATCACAATGAAAGCTCAACCCAACCACAGATTCAGATCCTTGACATAACACTTCAACTGACCATGTGAGTGCAAAGATGCCACTACGGTCAAATACCTATCTTCTTCCATATCACCTAGAAAAAACTGCCCCAGCCATGAACGTAAGGAGACAATCACTATATTAAGGCTTCTCTGGTTGCTGAAAGAATTGAATCAGGGAACTTACCAGATCCGGCCTGACTGTGAAGGCACCAAGGACAAACAAATTTATTTTTCAAACTAAACATGTCACACTAACCCAAAGGCACATTCCATATTATTCTTGATTTAACACCTCACATGACCACTCTGCATGAAGAGCATAACTGTACAGAATGCCTAAAAGACTGCCAAATGCGAGAGAAACTGGCTCAGCAAAAATGCCTAGCAAGACAATCTTCTTAGCTAGTTTCTCATGTGCACCCATGAATTTATGTGACATGTTTGCCTATCATGACCTTTGACTCAAATATTCGACATAATCCACAAACCTCCCCGGTTTAGGAATCTGCAAGCCCCGATATTTACCTCCAATTTACATATGAAACCCTGAATTACCAGCAGTATTACCTGGCAAATGAAAGGTATCTTAGTGGATGAGAACCCTCCAGCAAGCAGGGCTTCTCAATTCTTCACTTGCCTGCCAAAAGTCTATGTTGCAGTTTTATCACCTGGCTGAGAATTTGACCGTTTTGGCAATGGATTTTGCTGTTTCGAGCTTTTTTCTTCAAGATAGCTTCAAAACTTCCAACAATCATCACAAAGTGATTTTCGAATGAGTACACTCTTCCCTTTGGGTGTTTTTAGTGAATTATTCTGCCGCCCTTTCAGCCGCGTGTAGGCATTAGGCTGCTTTGACCTTGCGATGGTTAGGCCTTCATTAAGTAAGCCTATGTTAGACCAGTTTGCGAATCCTAGTGAGGGTTACATATGTAAATAGGTGGTAAGGAGGGGTGATGTAGATCTTATGTTTCTAGATACACATGGCACTTTAATCACCATGTGTATCAAACTAAAGCACTTGTTTCACATCTTTCTACCAGTGCCCATATATGCCTGCTGCACACGATGACAAATTAGCTCAGTAAAATGCCTCTCACGTCACTTGGCTTACTAGTTTCTCTCGTGATTTGTACATCGTGAAGGATGAACAACATATGTCAAAAAACATCATGCATCTTGGATTTTTAAGTCAACAGCCAAGAGAGGCAAAAGTTCCCATAAACTTGTCCCACACACATGAGAAACTAGCTGAGCAAAGTGACACTTGATGCATTTTGCTGAGCTAATTTCCCTAGTGTGCAGCAGGCTTGACTCCAATCTCACCTGGAGACACTGCAGATGATGTTGTGAGGAGACCACCACTATTTTGAAGCATCCCTGTCTGCTGAAAGAACTGATTCAGGGAACTGGCCAGATCTGCAAATTGTGATGGTTCCAAGGACCAGTTTTTCAAGTCAGCCTGTCTCATGCTTTCGTACAGTCCTACAAGAAAGAAAAATATCCCAATCACATACATATAAGATTTACTAAGTTTTCTTTTTACTGAAGGCACCTTTTCCTCATGTCAACATAATGTAATATATTCAACAAGAAAAAAACAGTCACAAGCCATCGTTTTCATAGGACACAGCAACAACAGCTTCATCGAATATTACGTATAGCTAAAACTTATCTTGATTTGTTTTAGAGATAGCTGAAATACAATATTGGCCCATGGCAGAAGACTTGCAACAAGTGTTGCAGATTCTGGTACACCTCCATTTTCTCAACACCTCCTGAATGAATTCACTTCACTCCCAAATAGATTTGTGGTGATGCATGGTAACTCACTGGCTTGTACTATATCATAATATTTGTTGAGGTTAATTTAGTAGGTAAATGCAGGAAGAGACTGGTGGGTGTTCTGTGTATTTTAGTTACATGAGACAGAAAGGCTCAGACTTTATTAAATTGCAGGTAGGAAGCACAACATTGTAAAAAACCATGCCACAAACTGCCCATCCTCATCTTGTTTGTTTATTGAGGTATCACTGTTCTTTTGTCTCACAATGGAGATGCCTGTTTATATGTTAGCTAACTTTTGGTAGTCCTGTTATTGTAAAATAGGTCGTGTTCCCACTCGATGCCCCGATGTCGATCCCCTAAGCTCAGTCAACTGGAAAATTTTGTGTCCAACCCCAAGAGTGTTCCCATTCAAACTCCTGCGCAAGATCTGATCGCCTTCTCTGGTTCAAGCGACAGGAAGTTGTGTCATTGAAATTATGTCTGCTGGTCATGTTTGTTTACACAAGGTTGTGTGGCATGGGATATGAGACTACGGGCAAACTGTGCTAAAATAGTACCATCTGCAGAAGTATGTCATTTGTTTGCTTTTATCTCAGGTCACCTGGATCCTCCATTGTGTTTCCACTAGTTTTTTTGATTGCCTGCGCATAATCTGATCCTCCCCGAAGAGGCGATCAAGCTCTCGAGATCTAACATGGGGAGCGAGAGCCTTCCCACTTGCAAATTGATCCCCTGCCCAGGGTCAGATCCGGATCTGATCTCCTGCTCGGATTCAAGTGGGAACACACTCATGCTGTAGTTAATACCATTATGTATGCACATAAATTTTGCTGGTATATGAAACCATTAAAAAAAGATTTCAGGGACACTATTTTAATGACTGTTAATTTGAAATATGATACAGAAAAGTGGATGGTATCTTTGAGTGGAGAAAAAATGTGAGGCAAACTGGAAAGAAAGATAACGTTTGCTATGAGTTTTAGCAATCATTGGTAATTTTACCGTAAAGCACAACAAAAATTACTTTACAGACTCTATCACCCACTTAATAATTTATACCTCCAGTAGTGGCAGCTTTATAACAATAGTCTGTGTATACCACTGAGCTGTGGAAATTCTGGTAAGTTACTATATAAGGGGCAACTAAGACCAGTGACGACACTACCGTTTCAAAGGTGCAGGAGTGGCAAATTAGGGGTAGGCAGGGGAGCAAAAGAAATTACCGGGTTCACACTAGTATGTCAGCTGCATACAGTGTTACGTTTAGGTAATGACTGTCCCCAAGTGGGGGAGTGAAATATGTCATGGCTGTGAAGGGGAAGCGACTACCTTCCACTGTAGTTTAATAGCATTAGTTGTGTGTTGGCAATGAAATGCAGGCTTCGGAAAGGTGCAAAATTTTTCATGAAAGATTGGCTTAAAATCATACTCTTGCTACAGTACTCTACACACGCCCCAAAATGTTACCTCCTCCTTAATTTACAGATTTAAATGAAAATGGCTTGAAACCTTTCTTGAATCTAATAATGCACATTTTCCACACAAAAACTTGTTATTGTGATTAAGTTTAAGTGTGTATATTAGTATTATTTTTGTATAAGCTATGCCACACTCTTTGATATGTGAAAGCATTCTAAATGCCAGCTATTATTACTGTCACTACTGATACTAATGAGCCATCTGTTTCTACACTATTACTGCCTATCTTTTCAGTTGGATGAATTTCTGCCAAAGCATCAACTTTGTTGGCACATTCACCCTAAACACCATAACCAAAGTTTTACAAGATTTACAAAGCTGTGGCAGTGTATGAAAGGCTTTCAAAGAGCCAAGTTGGCTTTAAGCTGTAACAAGTTCATTCTCACTCCTTCACACAAAAGTGATAAACTTTTATGTAAAGGTCAATGAAGCCTTGGTGAAATTTTATGGTCACACTAGCTTACAAGTTACTGTAAGATGTTTCCATTGACTGGCTCCCTCACCCTCTATGCCCTTCCCAATTCACACATCATACAAGAAGTAAAAAGAGCACTAAGACTTGAAGACAACAAAAGACAGGAAAAATCAAAAGGATGGTATGAAAAAAAATGAAAAAAAAATTTGCTCTGAGCAGTATAACCATTCCTCCACTGAAATTAATACCTACATTTTGCATAATAATCAATGATATCTTGCAGAAATACTATAAAACACCAAGACACCTGAAAAACAATTCTAAATATCTAATAGATAAGTGACCACATGTAGGTAAACTGTCATTGTCATTGTCATTGTGCACAGACAATTATATTTCTGTGCACTACAGAGTCGTGCTTACCCAAGTCCCTGTTGACACACACATGTACTAAGTTCCTATACTTATACAAAGTCATTTGCTAGTGACTCCATAACTTCCCCTTTTGGGAAACAAAAGAAAACTCAAGACGTGGCCCTTAGAGTCACTTTTCTGTTTCTTACACAGCCCATTACAATTTCTAATGCAAGGTTTGCTAACAGCTAATAGGTTTTTTCATACACAAAAGCAAAAATACCATAGGTTAATGGCAGTATTGGCATTTCCTTTAGATATTTTTCACACTAATGAATTGCCTTTGAATGTCATGTCAGGTCCTTATCTCAAACTGCTTCAAGGCTTTTGACAGTGTGTTCATTTCAGGCACGCAAACTTGATTTTCATGCAGAACTATTACTCACTGTGATATTAACAGACCAATTACTACGAAATCAAGACCATTTCCTGTAAACACATTCTGAGGTCAACAAACTGATATAAAGTATTCTGTGATATATTATAGTTTCCTTACAAGGATGGTTCTTTTAGGTTGCTGTTAAAAAAGCCAGCCAGACCTTTTACTCTGAGTCATAAAACATTTATCCAGCAAAAGGTTTATTCTGTCCGTGATATAAACAGACCATCTAGATTACAGTGGTATTCTCTGAAAGAAGAATCAAGTGTGTGTGTGTGTGTGTGTGTGTGTGAATGAGGAGCTAAGGGCTGTAGTACTTGAGCATACCCCAATAGGAGTCTGAAAAGAGTGGCAATGGGGACAGATACAGCACTTTTTTTAAAAGCCACAACTCCATGGTAAAGGAAGAGGTGGCCAAGAAGGGGAAAATTACTATTCCAAATAAATAGTAAATGTAATGACAAGGACACAAATAGAGTGGGACATGACTAGAATGGACAGTGCATGACTTTAAATCCAAGCTACAAGCTAGGTGGAAGAGACTCTTGTAAGTTTACCCCTCTTAACCTTTTCCCAACTCCATCAACATAGGTTAGTTAGTTAGATGAGGTTTAACAGCCCAGTTTCCAACCAGCTGGTTCAAGTCCAGCCGGCCACGGCCTTTTTTCTAGTTGTGGCTCACTGGCTTGCTTTTCCTTACTCCACTGCTTATGCGGAGCATCACGCACAACGGCAGTAGGTTCCATTTTTAAAGTCTTTGGTATGACTTGACCGAGGAATCGAACCCGGGCCTCCCATCAACATAGGATAAACATTTATCATTAATATGAAATGTATGCATTCAAACTCAAAACTGCTAGTGATTTAATCTTGATAAGTGAAATCCACACCTACCACATAAAAAATGAAATGTATAGAAATTCACAAACTTCATTAATATTCCTTGTACAGATCACAGTAAAAGAGCAAAAAGAGAACTTCTTTTGTCCTTTCTTACTTCTCTCCTACCTAACTTCCAATTCTTCAGGCATCTTAAGTTTGCAGAAACTAGCATACTTCATCAAAAATATATGCCCCCTTGCAAAATCTTGCTTCACAAAACCAACCGAATCATTCATTGAACTCTTAATGCACTAATCAAAGCAAAACAAATGTAAAATGTTCAGTAATTCTTAAGTTTGTTTCTAAGTACTGTTTCTGATTAATGAACATGGAACCTACATGTTTCAAATAAATGCTAGGAGAGGCAAAAACATTACCACCTTTCAATTCAATTGTTTGCCAATTGTCAAAAGATTTTTGAAATTTGTCACACTACTCAGTTCACAGAAATGGGGATTGCAGTACAACAGATACATATTGAAAGTGGACTTTTTAAGTCTGCATTTCAACAAGTTTCAAGGGCAGACTGGAGCCTGGCTAAACACAAAGGAAACAAACAGGATACTCAATAACTATGAATGTAACATGTTCCCCTGCAACTTATCAATGTGGGTAGTTTCAAGCTGGGCTTTTGAGGGTACGGTTTTGAAACCACACACCTCAGTACGACTATGCTCACTATTTGGGCTACTAGCGCACTGTCGTTCTCCATCCACTCAAAACACATGAAGATTTTGTGTCTTTAAGAGCTTTTTTCCAGATATAGTGCCTACAGTCTTCCAATGCAATTTCACTTTTTTTACAAAAATATCCCAACAGACATAAAAAGACATATTTATCTTTTTTTTATTACAAGTTAACACTACCTACATCTAAGACTACTGAAATGCTTATTTCTACAAAACACTGCAGAAGAGAGAAGACCCTTACCTTGAAACTGGGAAAGGTCAATGTCATTCCAATGTGCAGACTTCATGCTTTCTTTCAAAAGGTCGATGTTCTGAAGCCAGTCAAAAGCAGAATTATTTAGGCTATTCTGACCTGCAATGACAATGCAATTCTTATTTTCTTATTATTACTGTTTTTCTTTAAACTTCACCTGGAAATAATTTTCATGCCAATATGCAGAAAATTGATACGTGGCAATGATGCAACAGCTGACAAAAACGACAGAATTTTATGTGAAAAGGAAATAAAGTGAATAGAAATCTTGTTTTTTAAATGATTACAAAGTGTATTCAGAAGCAGTAGAACAAAATGAACCCCAATCTTGTGGCATACACACAGTATACAGTACCAAACCAGTATAAAAAGCTAGCGAATCCAAGAATACTACTGGTACCGTTTGTCATAAAAGCAGAGTGGATGACAGCAATGTGTAGTATATTTACAGTTTGATGAAGCAGAGTGGGTAAAGGCAATGATATTTGCAGCAATGAAGGTTTCCTGGAAGATCTTGTGTTCCAATCTCTGTTGTGTTAGAATAAGGTGTGAACTCCCTGCATTCCGACAGAGATGATTAAATTTCATCAACTGCTTAACTGGTTGGCCGACTGTCTGAAACCAGTTTACATTGATGAACAAGCTTCACATACATTTAAAGTTTGCTAAGTTTAGTACCACAAGTTGCCCAAACAGGGTTTTCACTTCATAAAAAATTGAAAATGCACACAATTGTGTTGGTAACCTCTAAGCATCGTCACTGATTTAATGCGTTCACATACTGTATCAACAGTTTAGCAATTACTCTGAGATCCAGAAAGAATATAAGTGAAACCACAGACCCTTTTCCAAATAGGAATTACAAAGGATTATGGGATAGAGTTTTGAAGTGCATCGTTTTTGGCCACAGTAAAATCCCATTGACAAACACGACCCATACCAAAACTCTATCCCATAATCCTTTGTAATTGCTATTTGGAAAACGGTCTATGGGCATCCCCTGTAATCTTTTTGAACTCTGAACTTATTTCTACAGTGATTCAATTTTATTCAAATCAAATTCCTTTCATCTTCATTCAACAAGAACTATACAAATATGACCAATATGACTACCATCTGGGTCTTTTCTTGGTCAAGTTCTGAACCTTCAAAGACACAATTCCTTTTTTCTTCCAATTATGTCAAATTATTAAAGTGACTTCACAATAAACTTATAACAGAATGCCATTAACCACAAGATAAGGGAACACACCTTTCACTTCTGGAGCAGTGCCCTAGCTTCGCTGTTTCACAGGGGCGGCCCGCCCCGCCCCTCTTTTCGCCCGCCCTGCCCCTTCTCTTGACTTCCTATCCCCGCCCTGCCCCTTCTTTCAGCCGCCCTTGTAATTTTCCGCTCTGCACTGCGCCAAATTATTGAACGCCAAATTATTAAAACGGCAGAGACAAGACAGGTGAACACGTTTATATGTCAGTGGTTATGCTTACTATTGATAGAAACGTACAGCGTGTTCTTCACATTGCAATCTATTATCGAAGCACCATGCATTGACCTGCGATCCCAAAGTTGTTTGTTCAGCTTGTAGCTACGGAATACGACAATGTTGTGTGTCAGAAGCCCGGAGATCCGCTACGAAGGCTAATTCAACGACCAGCCTTCAAAAATTCCCCATACGTACAGTGTGGAAAAACGCTCGCATCTGAGCGATCTTTCTCACGTGCTGTACGTACTGTAGGTTAACGCCTGTTGTCTCGAACTCCAGTCTCTCAACTGCACTTGCGCAAATCATACCGCTGTTCGCCGTACGCCAAACTCAGCATCTTATATTTAGGAAAAGTTTCTCGCATATTTATGGCATAATTTAGTAAAGTTGTCTACGCTATTTTCTGGGAAAAGGTTGCAAGAAGCTAAGCGAGGTCTATACAGTATGCACTGGCTTGACATGAAGTAGCGAAGTTGCTGGGCGGGTTTCGTAAACCAGTTCAGTGTTTACAAAGCTTGCAGCTATGCTCGCGGACTACAACCAACCAATGAGTGCGGGCAGCTAGGCTAGCTGGGGCCCAGCAGAAGGCTACTCATTACATGTAAAGATGGCTTCCCCAAACGCTCAGTCTCACAGATGTAGTCTGAGTTGCATGGTACACGTGTACACATAGTACACAGGTGAACATCGTTATCAACAAACTATTCAGTGACTTGATCGCGACACTGCTCCGTTACAGCGAAGTCACACATTGCAAATGGGTCAACACGAATACTTATACGCCCCTTGTTCCTCCATTTTAGGGTAGGGGGAAGGTTGAATGCAGCATAACGGAGAGAACGTTCATGATGGGAGATAAGGTGGAGGCATAACTGAGCAACAGTTTTATGTGCCTGAAATTTAGAAGTTGAATGCAATGTACACTTCGCCCGATTGCATGATTGCATGATGATCGGGGCTCTTGTATAAAGTTTAATTTAAATGCGAGGCATTTTTACAGCACTCGAAAACTTTCATACAAAGCAGTAACTACATCTAATCCGCATACACCAGTGAGTGACAAATATATGTAAATGGCGGACGTTGTGGACAGCTACCTGACCTCATATTTTCCAAGTTTACAATTAGCCTATAATAGCAGTGCTGGTATAAAATAAAAGTATGAAAATACTTTAGAGTCGTGGGAATTTCACTTTTTATCGTCTTTAACAAACACGCCATAACCTCAGCTAAAGCAAGCTACTGAGTTACTTATTAATAATCAGTCCTGCGAAATTTGTGTGAATGACAACATTTTACTGACTGACAGATTATGTAATCAATCATGGACTGTCATAGATGCGATCCCACTTTCCTCGGCTGTGTATGCACTGAAACAATAAATTCTGGTCTTTCAAAACTAGCGGTTTCGCAAAGGAGTAGGACTACTGTAATATGACATTCCACAAAATGAAACAGGCTGTCAAGTGAACACTTCTGGGCCAGCGATCACATGGGTAAAACCTGGGTTGCCATGTAAGATCCAGATAATTAATGGGTGATTTCTTAATCACAATCACCACGCTACGGGAGATTGGTAAGAGGTGAAACAGGGTTTAAATATAATTCAGTGGTTTCATGTTGAATTTTTGAATCGGCTCGTTTGTCTCAAAAATGTACGTATGTACGTGTAAGTCAGTAACAACCAGTGTCTCTGAAGACACATGAGGACCTTAAAACAATGTACTAAGTAATTTGGCTATCAAACATTGATATATTCCCAAATGCTGCTGCTTCAGTTTGATGCTGCTACACTTGATAATAATATGACTTTAATGTTATGAAAATATGTTGTTGTTTTCCAGAGAAAAAGATTTCATATATTTTGTGTAAGCTAACAAAGGTTATTTTGTATACTAAAACTGCACATCATTTGCCAATAATTAGAGGGGGATGTGTAAGATAAATTTCACTTTCAAAACCACATGCCCATACAAACAGTATGTAGTCTGTAGTATTAATTTAGTAATTAATATGCAGTCAAGAAATATTAAAGGTAAAGACAAAATAATACATATATCTATCTTACATTCACATTTTTCACTTGGCTAAAAACTTAGGGTCTGGAATCTGCATATTCTGTGGCTTAGATTCTTCCAGTCTATGGGTGTTGAAAGGTAAAAAAGACCATATTCTGGGTTGAGAGAGAAGCTAAAACCCAGGAGCTTCCGGGGGCTTCGCCCCCTGGTCCCCCACCGGGGCGCTGCCCCTGGACCCCACCAGGGGCCCTTCGGCGGGCCCCTGGACCCCCGGCCAATGGTGCGCGGCGCTTCGCGCGCGCAAATCCTGCCCTCCTAATGTTCCTCCCCCCTGCCCCTTTTTCACTGAAGCTAGGGGTCTGTGGAGGGATCAAAAAGTCATTTTAATATTACTTTGCATAAAAAAAGATGAGATAGAATGGAATTACCAAACTGAATTAAAGGGTAAGATTTTCAATATTGCAATTAAAATTCAACGGCCTCAGCATTTTTTTCTTTCTACAAATGAAATCAAAGAATTGATGAGGCAGAACTGATGAGGATCATTTACATATGACATCAAAGAATTGTACTAACTTGCTATTTTGATACCAATGCAATACAAGAAATAATTACAAATTTGACTTTTAAATTACAAATAATTAAGCCCAGGATGTTTTCCTTCAGCACTTGAAAAGTGCCTCCAGAAATTTAATGCCTGGGCTGCCCATCAGATGCAATTAACTTCAATACTGTGTTGTATGGGTAGAAAATACAGGGAAGTAATCACCCTAGCCATCTGGTACAAGGGTACCTTACATCACAGTGACTTCAAAAATAGCAAAATGATTCATTTTGTGATTATTTCATTCTCTTTCTCGGTTGGCATGGCATTTAACCAAAAGCAAATGAATGGTTCAATCATCTGGGGAAATGATAAATCCAGCATGGTGTTTTTTCCTCACGAAACATTTTTTAAGGAGTTGGGAAGTGAATTAAGACCCACGTAGCAGAAAATCATGTCAGAACCTGGGTACAAAGGTTACCTATGCAAACACCATTCAATACCTGTCATTAACAACCCTCATACCGCTTTAACTTGATTTCAAGTAGCCTGGGTCAACCGTTCATCAGTTCCAGCTCACTTGTAGATGTATGCAGGATTATGAGCAGCAAAAAGATTTTCTCTGTAGCCATGACTATGTTATTTACCTTGAATGGTTCCAAACAGAGCTGTAGCTCAATAAGTTCAGCATATAATAACTACAGTATGGTTTCTTTCTATCTTCCACAGTTCTGCCTCATCACGAATATTGATGACACTGATCAATTCAGAGCATAGACCTACTGGCACTGACCTTCATGTTCACATTATATGTAAAGCAAATAGTCTTAACAGCTTACAAATGACACATGGACAAATGCTACAAAACTCAGCTGGTGTGGACATGTGGTAACAACATACTTCACCACCTTCCCCACCTACATTGCACACACCTACCCCCAGGGCCAGGGGATGGTACACTTCCTGCACATGGCCCCACTACTCCAAACCCTCCTCATACTGAACAATATTCTTTTTGCATGAGGAAAGATCTATGACAGGCAAAAACAGAACTTCTGGGGTTAAAAACCCACTATTTTTCTGTTTGGTTAAACAGAAAGCAAGACATTGGATCATACAGTAAATTTGGGATTGTCACACATTTGAAGTGGTGAAATTAAAGACAGGTTTAAAACCTGATCGAAACAGGTAGTTCTATTTTCAAGACAAATAGAAAAAGAATTAATTTCAGACAAAAAAGTTTACAACAGTTTTAGCATATCAACTCACTGAAGAAATGTGATGCAGCATCATCTCATGTACAGAAAGTCAACATTTTTTTAGTTTTTCTGACCATATGGCAAGTTTTCCACACCCTAACACCCGTAATTCAACATCTTTCAAGACCAAAAAAAAAAAAAAAACGGGTTTTTTCCACATATTTCCCACTACATGGTTACCCAGAAAAAAGGGCTATGTCAAGTCTTGGACCGTCTGATGGTACCATGTAAAAGAAGTCTTCCCACAATTGGCTTCCCACATTGTGCTTGGTGCTCAGAATAAGCAATGGAGCAGGAAAACAAGCCAGTGAGCCACAACTGGAAAAAAGGCTGTGGCCGGCCTGACTTAAACTGGTTAGAAACTGAGCCGTAAAACCTCATCTAATTTTAATCCCACAATTGGCATGGGGGGGGGGGTCTGTTAAACAGTAGAGTGAGGGACATAAGAGTAGGGGTGGGGGGATGAACAAAATAGAGTGGGGCTGGGGGGATGAAAAAAATATACATGCAGGCATATGGACAAAGTTCACAAGAACAAAACACACCCACACACAAACAGATTTATGTGGAAGCAGAGAAGCTAAAATATCAGAAATGTTGGAATGTTTTCTCATGTTCAGAGCAAGACACTAGTCTTTCCCTAAGAAATATAAGAAATATATTTGTAACCTGAAAGTTACAAGGTAAAGACAAGGTGCTATGTCTCTACCCAAATATACCATCTGGCCCCAAATGTTTAAGTTCTCATGCTGATGCTGCCCTGCCCCATTAGATGGATGAATCAGACACTAAAAGATGATAATTTGTTTGTTGCTTTCCAAATTTTCCTTCTACCCTTGCAGCTGTAATTCTTCTACTGCCCTCACTTTATTAGGAGGATAAATTGGACATTGATAGCATGCCTGTCATGACTCACCTTCCAATCCCCTCCAAAAATGATTCTTCTGGTGATGATTTACTGTGAGAGGTGAAAAAGTTTTCAACATTCATATAAAGTTGGTCACAACAGGTTTTCAAAGGATACCAGAATACATACAGTTGGCAACAATCAACAATAAGAGGGCCACATTTGCTCAAAACGTAATGTTATGCTTTCAGGAAATCCTTCAAAGGTAAGTTCTGTCATACCAATTGGAGAAACCTTATGTCATCCCATTTATCAAAAAATAAGAAACTGTGCATTAAAATTTCTGCTTGAAAACATTTGGACATGAAACACTGCTCACAGCAAAAACAATACCCTGTTGTGACCAGAGTTTCTGTTTCAAAATGGAACGGAAAGTGTGGTTTCCCTCATCCAAAATTCATGAGTGGGGGATGGAGTATTTGGTTTACTTTTTTATGAGGTCTGCTGTACATGTGGTTAACTTAGGCCTTCAAAACGGTCTATTATGTAAAAGAAACGTTATTTTTAGCAATTTGTCAAATTTGCAGAAATTCTGAAACATGTCCTCATGCAACACCATTTGTAACTCAGGAATTCAAAAGGTCTGATCTCTCACTAGGGGAAAACAACTGGGGTCACCCTTTATGACAACTGGAATCATGATTCAAAATTTCCTCTTCTCTGCTGCTATTGAAATTACAAGGTGTAGTATGGTTAAATACATGAATTAGGGGATAAATGGTGTCTGTAGTTGGTGGGGGTTGCAAAGTGTAATGAAATTTAAAAATAAAAAATTATACCATATGTATAAGGACATAAATGAAGACAACAACAAGGATGAAAAGGGACAATTAGTTATTGATTCACCATTTTCACTTTGAGAAAGTCATGTTTATGACTACAGAGCATGAATACTAAGTACGAGTATTTGAAATGTGTAGACTACACCATACCTGACATGACAAGATCACTGATTACTAACAAAAAGTCTAACAAGGTACATAGTTGACAAACACACAACAAAACAAACCAGCAGTTAAGTATTTCCTCTCTGTAACTAGCCCATTCTCACCAGGCTACATAAACACCTCCTTTCGTAGACATATACACCTTTATTCCCACTTATTTTCAAACACAGGAACATGTTACCAAAACAGTTTTGAAAAGGTAACCAATTATGACAACACATTGGTACCAGATTCACAGCTCTAAGAACATACTTTTTGACTGGAATTTCTTTCAGTTTCAAAGCTTTCATTAATTAGCAAGTTTGAGTACTAGGAATTTTGAAACAAATTTCACTGTTCAAACCTGTAACTCAGACCAGATAAACGTGAACTTCAGACAATAAGGTGCTGCAATTCATAGTGAGAGATGGGCTAACTAAAGAGCCAGTCATATATAACATCCAGAACACACTTACCAGTATTGTATTGCTGCTGTGGAGAATGCTGATGTTGATGTTGCTGTTGATGCTGGTGTTGTGGGTGTTGATGCTGGTGCTGTTGATGCTGTTGATGTTGTTGATGCTGATGCTGGTGTTGGTGTTGAGGCTGCGGACTGTGGAGGTGGCTGTTGTTCAGCTGGGAGCAGTTGGACCCACTGAAGTTTTGAGAATGCGTAGGGACATTGAGATGAGAATTGTCCCCTTGCTGTGACTGTTGGAATAAATTCCCAACTGAAAAAGGAGAAGGAAAGGTATATTATTTTAACAGTGTATGAGCCACAGGGCCTGCAACCCTCCCAAACTTTAGGAAAAACCTCTTCTTCTGGCTGAGTTTTGGCATAAACAGGCATTTCTACCACAGGGGAAATTTGGTGGGGGTTGATTTTTGCTGGGGGGATTTTTTTTTATACAAGGACATAAAGAGAAAAATAATGCAAATTTTACTTGCCTCTTGCAAAATTTGTATTTTGAAGTCATAGTGACAGTCAGACTTCATGATTTCTGCACAAGACCTCTACCATACCCCTACCCTCACTTCACATCTTATATTTACAAAAATTACTTTTCAAAGGACATGCATCAATGGCAATCTAGTTCCAATTAAGGCACCTCACATACAGTTACATATTAAGGGATACTGCATTGTAGTTGCAATTCAATGTATCTACAATTGCCATACACAACACAACACATTTGTATCACCCACATGCAATGCAAATGTGTTGATAGTTCATACTGTACAAGCATGCACATTAATCAATACAGCTATTCTGTTTTACAGATCCAATCTTGATTTTTTTTTTCTCTCTTCCTCTCTTTTTTTTTTTTTTGTCCCTCATTCATCTACACAACTGTACGGACAAAAAGATCTGAAGATTAAAACATTACCATTTCAGACACTACAACAAAACTTGGTTGACATACATACCAGCTTCTATTCATTATCATTACACAATAATCTGTATGGATGTAACTCCACGCATCCTTCTACAGATGTCTCAAAAGCTTTTGTTAGTTATGATACTCATTTTGAAACATCTCCAGAGGGCATTCTGCCAAGTCTTTAAATGTCAGCCATTCATTATCAATGTACAGCACTTGTTACATCTTCTGTTTACCCTTTTTGCCAGTCCACGCTGCTGATAGAAATCAATTACCTTTGCATGGATGCACCCTGAGTAACCGTGACCCCTTCAGGGTTGTTTTCTCTACGCTACTTTATATCTTTTACAACTTTTTTTCTTTTTTTTCCACTTCTGAACACAAAAGACATTTGAATATTATACACGTAAGCTATGGTAAGCAGACATAACACAAACACGACAAAAAATTTCCAGTGAACTGACATACAACACAAGGGTATAATACATCAAATTCTAGGATGCTTCAATACGTACACGAAACAATATCTTGTGGTTCCCACAGTTTGTTAGTCAGTACATGGGAAGGCATGTCTTTGTCATACCATCAATTTACAAAAGAACAGCATTTCATGCAGTTAACAGACTGTGTCTGGTTATATACATTGCCAACACTTTGGGACTCTTCATGATTGGTGAATAGATGAACTGTTATGACCTCCTTTACACTGACTTGAAACACTTTACATACCAAATTCCAAAATCCAAATCTCACATCTCATATTTTGAGCCTATGAAGGGCAAGGGGCAGGCTGCTAAAGAAATGGCAAACGAAGCCGACCCAGTGGGTAGCAGTGGCATATCATCTCTGAGTACCTGGCTTAGAATGAGTATAATTTGCATAAAAGATATGGCAAGGGGGATGTTCCTGGGACATGACTGCATAGATCAACATAGGAAAATCTTCACTGGGTACTGTCATTTAGGTGTTAATGTTACTCACTAACATTTCTTAAAATATGCATGGGACAATAATTTGGAAAGCTTTTCTTCTGTAATTTTTTTTTTTATACCATTTGTCCTCTTCAGTCAATTTTTTCGTACAGCTTGCAAATTCGGTAATACACTTACAGTGAAGCTAGGCCTACATGAGATACAGTGCTAAAAGTACAAGGTGTACTCTACATCATAGATTTAGATCTGGATTTAGAGCCCTCCAAAAATCAAGTGAGCAAACATTTATTAAAATATTTATGTGGCATGGGGCATGTGTAAAAGACTCTTGCTAAGCCCTATGCAATATTTTTGAAACCTGTACTTGCATAATTTTTCCATACAATATTTTACCTTCAGACGTATTTGTACTCAACTCTTAGGCTAGCCTAACATAAACTATACATAGGAAAATTTGTCCAGCCTATACTGTGGTCATACTGTACCTCCAGGCAAGATTTACTTCTTGATACTTACGTTACCTCTGCAATCTGCATGTACAACTAGGCATCAGAGTGACACTATCATAAACTTAACTAACCTTTAAGTATACTCAACAGAATTTTAGAATACAAAGTTTGTAGCTTACATGGTTAAACCAGTGCAATTTCCGCACTGACCAAGTGTGTGCACCTTGTAAAATTGAAGATTTCACAATAGTTTTTATATATCCTGATACTGCGACAACTTACTCTTCGTATAGTTATCAAGATTGAGTGAGTGAGCTCCAGGCGATGATATATCAATATGTCGTACATCACCCAACCTAACTTTGTCATGCATTACAGACACTCACCTTGTGAAGACTCAAATATTGATTTGTATAAACTCTTGAAAGAGGCACTTAGGTCTTCAATGTTTGGATTCGAATCGAACAGTCTCTGACTTGGATCTGGCATTGGTGGCTGTGTTGTTGTAATCACTGGAAGCTGACCTGACATCTAAAACAGAAAATCACAAAACTTTGACACAAGTTTGAAAAGGAAAAGTAACATTTAGTGACTATAGATGATAGAATTTTGATTGGGTATATTATTTTTATTCCTTCAGATGTTACCTTTGGATTGATTCCATGATTCCAAAGGAGACAGGGCATTTCAGTACTTTCACCACTATGTGCAATCTAATCTATCCCACAATGCTCTTCCAAAGAGTAGCAAAAGAGCAAACTGTCACCAGCAAGCAAGAGGAGACACTTTCCATTGATTCCTATGTGTAAAACTAAAAATATTGAACTTAATCCAATAACCGACTTCTCTGATCTTTCGAATCTCCTCGTATGTCCCTTACAATTTACTTAACAATACATACACACCAATGTTTTTTAACTTATCTTGCACATGAAAAGTAACCCAAGAAGCTATCCTGCACGATTTGACAGTTCGATGACAAAAAAATATTTCACCTGAATGAAAAGAGCCATACATGAATTGGAACATGGCTTTGCAGAAGATGGTGGCAGAGGAGGTGAGAAGAGGGGTGGGGTTACACAAGTTTGTTCACAGTGGGGCAACTAAACTGTTCCTTTGGAATAATGTAAAGTGGACTTTACCTGTTGTTGCTGCTGTGGTGAATTTGGAATGTTAACCTGGTTCATGGCTTGAACCTGTACTAGGCTACCAACACTGCTATTAGAACTGTGAAGCCTCTCCTCTGGGCTATATGGAGATGCCTAGGAAGTGAAGAAAAAGAGCAAAAAACAATCAGATTTGAAAAGGTTCAAAAGAAACCAAAAATGATGTAACTGTAATTAATCATGCCCCATCATCAAAATAAAAGAGATACAACTTTCAAATATTACAACCTTTCAGAGTGTTATTATCCCCACTATGAGATAAAAATCCCTTTTCCCACTGAAAGTGACTTTCAGGCCCAAAACTAGACAAGATTGTGGAGAGGGATGAGACAGCTTCCAAGAGGGTGAAATGTTTTTCAGACGGGGGAAGATGTGTAAAAATGGGAATGGTACAGGTTAAAATTTCTAGGGGGACAAATTTTTTTCTAGGTGGGGTCTTCCCCCCCCCCCAATACAGGCTTGCAGACCACAAGGCTGCAACAATACTAAGCTGGTGCAGTGAAAGAAACATAATGGCAATAAGTCTATCACCATTCCTCAACAAGAAGCGATCAGTGGCATATGCAGGATTTTGTCAAGGGGGCAGGGAAAGGACCATCCTCCAAATTTAACTGAAGGGGGCCATCCACAAAGGACCTAAAATTTTGTACACAACCAGCCTGTGTACATATGTAGGGAATAATGTTGAGGGGGTCACGGCACAATGCTCCTCTTCCCCATTCTCCCATAAATTCACCCTTCCCCCATAAATTCCCCCACACTTACTGTGCCAGTGAGAGTGGCAGATTCTGGCTAGCTCATTTCATCCTTCTCTTCGTAAATGTTTCAAATTAACATGTTGTATTTACAATGGTAGGTTAGGGCATATTATGTGAATCTATGCCAGAGTTACAACTGGAGTATAAACACCACTACAGAAGGGTTTCACAACATCACATGATTGCCCATCCATTTTGTTTTGAAGGGCAAGATCGTGCGTCTCTTTGGTTTTGAAGGGCATGTGCCCATTGTGTCACAGCACTACCTATGGTTACATGCCTTGCTCACGTGCTGTAGAGTTAGAGTAAGAGTTAGATGAGGTTTTACAGCTCAGTTTCTAACCAATTGGTTTAAGTTGGACTGGCCATGCCCTTTTTCCAGTTGTGGCTCACTAGCTTATTTTCCCTATTCCATTGCTTTAGTACCTTTACTGTGTGTTTTGCCAGTCAGTGCCTGGGAATCCCACTCATGTGACATCACATAGAATCCCTCTATACTTAAAGTATCTGTATTTTCAATTCTTTCTCCAGTGAAAAAAACTTCAAATTTTACTGGGAGCTTTTGACAAGCTTAACTGCCACTCAGTCAACAAACAACCCAGTCTCACACTTGGCATATTTGTTTACATAGACTAAGTTGCAAATAAAGAATACAGAAAAACAAAATTTTATGTTTGTATCAAGGTGGCAGAATGAATAAAATGTAGCACAATTGTAGTTAGATGGTTTTATCTAGAATACGGTTCAAAGAGTGCATTGTGAATGACATCCAGGGTTGTAGCTAGGCCACTTTTTAGTGGTGGGCTACAAGTTAACAATCTATGGGTAAAAATGGGACACACTGAGAAAATTGTAAACCACTGAAAATACAGGGGTGTATTTACTGGCTCTACAGTATGTTATGTGAGGAAAACTTAGCTAATTAAGTCTTTCAAAGCCAGTTAAAATCACCATATTTACTACATTTGGTAGTGGTGAAGTTCAATAGCACTAAGAGGAACTGGCTGTTTCAGGCATATGGCTTTGAGTGTGAGTGGGGTGCACTGATTGGCAGTGCCAGACATGCCTGCCCAGCACCACCCACCATACCTCAACTCTGGTATCATCACTGGTTATGATATCATTACAAGTCATGACTCCTTTCACCTCCATTTCTCAAAGCAACAAATACTAAGCTACTCCCACAATATTCAAAGAAGTTCCCAAATCAGTCAGCATTGGGAGGTCCCACCCCAAACTAATTGTGAATCCTGCCTAATTTCCATCTGTTATGTGCAAACAAGTCTATAATATCTTCCCTCTCCTTAGATCCCTTCCCTGGATGCCAATTAATGTGTACCACACTCAGAAAATCTAAGACACGCACCTGATGTTGTGGTCAAACAAGCTAAAATACTATCTTCAGGGGCCTGTAAGTCCACACGATGCCTAGGTGTATTTCTCCCATTTCCTAAGCAATTACTAGTACAAAATTCTACAAGAATATCATATTCAGTGTTGCACATGAATGCAAAGCACTCAGCTGTATGACTATTAAAAGCCTACAAACATATCCCAACAGGCCTACCCACAAGGATACACTATGGATCTACAGTGCTTGTTAATAAATCTGTGCACAACCATGCCTGGATCTAATGAGATATACTGATAGCTCCAGAGTTTCATGATTATGTGAGGCCTTCCAATCATTTACTGGGTAATTCATTTCACAGAAATTCCATCAGGGATTTCCACCAGCATCTGTTGATCTTGAGATAAGTCAGCACAGTATAACATTATACTACACACCAATGGATAGAGCAACAATATGATCAAGGCCAGTGCTGCGAGGTTGATATGGTACATATTTAACACAGCAATTTACAGTGTGGTTACATTACAAAGTTTCAACTGGGGTGCAATGAAGGGTACACCCACACATTTGTCTTGCTTATTCATGATTTGCCCGCAGGTGCAACTTTATGCTTCACTTGTAATTTTCAAATAATGTTTACATAATGGACATTAAATTTAGGCACATACCGGTATACAAAACTCGACTGCCAGTCTGCCTTACACTTCACTGTGTAGTATCTCTCTGTTCTACAGTAATAATGTGTGCATTATGCTAGTTTAAGGTAGTGTACTGCAGACCTTATGTGGCACTGTTAAACTGTAGTTATGCAGCCATTATCTACATGTTAAAACAATGGATTTGTAAATGGTGAAGCCTGAACACTCAATGACTGCAACAGTCCAATTCCGCATGCACTTTCAATTTCAACAGCACTCGGACTACGTTTTAGACAATTCCACATAAAACAGCACAAGGAGACAATCTACTGTAAGTAGGGTGGGATTTGTGTTAAACTTTGCATAATTTACAAATTCAGCACATTAATCATCATTTAAATGATTTATAATGCAAAAGCAATACATTAGGAAAACACTTTTACTTTTAACTTCTTTTTGTAACAGCCAACAATTCACTTACTGAACAGTTTTTTTTTTTCAAGTACTGTTTATAATACTGTAAAATTGCACTGAAGTGAATGAAACAGCTTTGAGAGATCAAGAGTTTTTACCTACTGCATATACTTCAATTGACACACGTTTGCATCAGACAGTCCATATTGATAAACAGCTGAAGAGGATATGCATAGATAGAGGTCAATTTAAATGACAGCGACTCTGAGCAGTAACACAAAAATGCAACTTACATGAGCAGTAATGCAAAATTATGTACAATTAAATGACTTTTCACTATATACTGTACGATATCCACATACTACAGCATTGTTCAGAAACATATGGCTGTACCCAGTACAACATCCTGTCCATGCCCAAGGCCTATCTTTTAATCACTCATAATTATGCCTAGATATACTGCAGTTCCAGCAGCCTTTCACAGCCCCTCAAAATTATGTGCAGCGTCCTACAGAGGGATTTCATGCGACATCACGAGTGAGATTCCCAGGCACTGAGGGGCAAAACACACACGCAGAAATCGTACTTACAGCACACACGCATGGCATGACCATTGATATTACTGTGACACAATGGATGCGTGCCCCTCAAAACCACTAGAGACATGCAATCTTGCCCTTCAAAACCAAAAAGACGCGCAATCACGAGACGCAGTGAAACCCCTCTATAAGGGAGCTGCAATGCTCTTAGTTTCTGGACCATTGCACTACAGTGAAAAATGCAAAATGACACACATAGTATAACCCAAACAAAACTATAAAAGTCAGACCAAAGTATACTTACACAATGCATATACTTACACAATGCATATACTTACACAATGCATATACTGTACAAACCAAATTTGAGGTGAGTAGTACAGCACATACTAATATACTTGGCATACAGTATATATATTTACCCATACTTTTCAGGGACTAATTTATCCAGCAATGCATCACTTAAAGTACTACAATTTTTAATATACAAACTGGTCAACCTGCTAGATGACAATTATCCAAAGTGAGCACCAGTCTTTTGTATCTAGATGCAAGGGTTTCCCCTCATTAAATGATAGCAAAAACACTAATCCTACATGATGCAAAAAGGCTATCTTTCTCACATACTTATGAAAATAGATTTTGTACTCTTCTTCCTATTCATAATTTTGTAAGTTGAAACATCGCAAGGTACTAATGCAAAATGTTTTGTACTCATGCTCCTTAGAAAAGTACAAAATACACAGGGTTCACTGGCCATTTGCTTTCACAGCAGCCAAAATCCCCCTCCCCTTCCTGAAGACACTGACGGGGTAAAATACAAACCAGAATGCAAAACTGCATTGAGGTTTCGATGATATATGTTCTATTCCAAATAATGCCATGACGTCCCGTATCTTCCATTCACTGGTCAAGTGCTACTGTATCTCAACGTGCTGACAAAATAATTTTAGGTTCATATTTGATCTACAGTAAGGAAGTTTTGAGAAATTTTGAATTTTGACCTCTGATGACCCAAGATGATGATCTTGGGAATTCTTGGTAAATTTTGCTTTCTGACTTCGGGTGAAACCATGGGAAGATCTTGGGATTTCTTGGGAATTTTGGGAAATTTTGTTTTTTGATCCCTGTGGCCCCAATGACCTTTGACCTCCACCAAAAACGAAAGCATTCATCTTTGCACCATAACACATCTACATACTACATCTATACTAAATCTATCCAAGCTTCCTACCTGGAGATACTGTGTTAACAATGTTTTCTGTGTTTGACCCCCAGTGACCTCAGATGACCTTTGACCTCGACCAAAAAATGATAGGCTTCATCTTCTCACCATAACGCATCCACATACCAAATATAAAATCTATCCAAGCTTCCTACCTGGAGATATGTTAACAAGGTTTTTAGTTTTTGACCCCCGGTGACCCTAGATGACCTTTGACCTCCACCAAAATACTAGAGATTATCTTCTCACCATAATGCATCCACATACCAAGTATGAAATCTATCCAAGCTTCCTACTTGGAGATATTATGTTAATAAGGTTTTCTGTGTTTGACCACCTGTGACCTCAGATGACCTTTGACCTCGACCAAAAAATGATAGGCTTCATCTTCTCACCATAACGCATCCACATACCAAATATAAAATCTATCCAAGCTTCCTACCTGGAGATATGTTAACAAGGTTTTCAGTTTTTGACCCCCGGTGACCCTAGATGACCTTTGACCTCCACCAAAAATACTAGAGATTATCTTCTCACCATAATGCATCCACATACCAAGTATGAAATCTATCCAAGCTTCCTACTTGGAGATATTATGTTAATAAGGTTTTCTGTGTTTGACCACCTGTGACCCCACATGACCTTTCACCACCACCAAAAATGATAGGAATAATTTTCTTACCATAATGCATCTACATACTACGTATGAAATCTACCCAAGCTTCCTACCTGGTGATATCATGTTACCAAGGGTTTCAGTGTTTGACCCCCGGTGACCCCAGATGACCTTTCACCTCCAACAAAAATTTAAGGGATCATATTCTCACCATAATGCATCCACATACCAACTATGAAATCTATCCAAAGCTTTCTACCTGGAAATATCATGTTAAAAGGTTTTCAGTGTTTGACCCCTGGTGACCCCAGGTGACCTTTGACCTCCTCCAAAAACAAGAGCATGCATCTTTGCATCATAATGCACCCACATTCTAAGTACGAAATCTATCTAAGCTTCCTACTTGGGGATATTGTGTTAACAAAGTTTTCTGTGTTTGACCCCCTGAGACCCCAAATGACCTTTGACCTCCACCAAAGACAGGAATTATTTTCTTACCATAACACATCTACATACTACGTATGAAATCTATCCAAGCTTTCTAGCTTCAGATATCGGGTTAATAAGGTTTTCAAGGTTTGACCCCAGTGACCTCAGATGACGTTTGACCTCCACCAAAGACAATAGCATTCTTCCTCCCACCATAACACATCTGGGCCATTCCACATGACGTAAGTCCCAGCATTCGGAGGAATTTTAGTGGAAAATCCCCCCTATGGACCATGAAAGGAATACTAGTATTCCAAAAAGTACTTTTTCCTAAAATGTCATAAGATATCTCTCTTCTGAATTTCACAAATCTTCAATTCCACCCTCGTGCTATGAACAATAGCGCCCTCAATAAATGTCACGTAAGTCACTCAGAGAATTGCAATTTTTCAAGTTGATTAACAAAAGGTGAGAATCCTGTGAAGTGTTAGGCAGGAAGGGATAATTAGGTCTAGGATTGGTAAAAGAAGATAATAGTCTATGTAAAACAGGTCAAGTTGAGTTCTTAGAATTTTTTCGTGAGACAGTACAAACAGATGTTTGTCGTCACGTAAGTCACAAAATGGCGTCACGTAAGTCACAAACAAACAGTTTCCAACTAACAAGTCATTTAGCTTGTTACAGGAGACACATTATGCTATACATCTGACCTAGAATTGTCATTTTGTATCTAGAAAGACAGGGTCAAAATAATTTCACTCCAATGCGTTTAAAAAGAAAATGTACTCTCCATAGCTGCCCTTTGACGCTTATATTGCCAGCCCTAACTTACAAATAATTGTTCCAAAAAATATTAATTTCAATCGAGCTATTTCCTCTACTATGGAAAGAGTGCAATAATTCTAAGAATACGGCGTTTACTTGTGTTTACATTTTCAGAAGTAGTACAGATAGAGACAAAGAACTAATCTTAAAGAGATTTTACAATTCACATCTTTTTGTGCAGAAGTACGTGCACTGCTACAGAAGTCTTCCATTTTGTGTGGCATTTCCATATGTGCTAATTGTGTAACAGTGGTATCATTGACTGATCATTTCTGTTGTCTTTCTCTTTTGCATTTTGTTTCTTTTTTTTTTTTTTTTGTTACTGTACAGTAGCTGCTGAAGACTGTTGACAGAAAAATTTCCACCAATTCAGTTTCAGTCTTAAAAGTTTTTGAGAGCAATTTTTACCAGAAACTGTAAACTGAGAGAAAAATTAGGTAAACTGTGTGCTTTAGATCATTCAGCATGGCCAAGCCAGAAAGCTGAAAGGAGAGTACTGGCAGATGTTATCAAAGTCAAGTCAGGGCATTTTTAAATGTGATTAGCCAAAAAATGGCTTTGTGAGCATGACATAATAAAGACAAATGTAGCCAACAATAACTGTAAAGTCTTGTTTGACCTATTCATCAAATCTAGGCCACACTCTCATTACTTGTACAGGGTCCTCGTAATTCACTATACATGACATGGCTCACCTAGGGGAGACCTGTAAAAATGAATATGAGAAGGGCCAAACAGAGGCATACCTACAGTATACTTTTTTGTCATTCAGTGTATCAGCAGATAATTACATTCCATGTAAGTTTCCATTCCCTGCAACTCTTGAGAAATCCTTGCAACTTACTGTAAAATGGCCTTGATGAGAATGGTGATGATTGTTGGCAAAGCTGAACTGTACTAAGAAATTTTCCATATTAAGTGATTTTTATGAACATATTGCAATGCATTGCATCCCTCCAAGGCTAGTACAGACAAAGACAGCCCTTTTTCCTTCCCCTCTTAGTATGCATCAAAAGGACAGTCAAATACATACAGTAGGGTTTTGTTGTGGTGCCTGCTACTGTGCTAAAATTATCTGAAAATGGCATTTAAAATCTTATAATGCAATATTCCACAGTTTAGAAAACATGATAAAAGTGTACTGTACTGTGCACTGTGTACAGCCACTACATGACCTCTGAGTGAAGAGTAGTGAGGATACATAGCAGTTTAAATTTGCTGGATGTGTTTTAAACTAGATTAAAAATTTGATGTTGGGTAATTATTGTACAGTACCCTACTAGCCTGTGCAAGTGTGTATATTGCATTCATCAGAACCACAAGGGGATTGAGTCTCCACCTCTTTGAATGGTACTATATCTTCTTGATACTCGCTTCCATCTGTATGATCTAAACATACTAAATGGCATTTCAAATTCAAGACAGAGAGTGCAATAATTTGTTTCATTGCCATTTTGCAATTTAAAAGAATACATTCTGGCTTCTCTTAGGTTTCAATGTACCCTGGTCAAAATCAAATGCCATACAATTTGGCTTCATCACTACAGTTCTGAGTGTGGTTTTGAAAATACTACACGGTGGCTTGAGACCAAATCATGGGACTATTAAAACACCTGAGGAGTCTTTGAAGTGCTAGGATTGGTTAAAAATAAGTGATTTCTTATGTGCATAGAGGGGCAGAACTGCCAACTATCATTCACTTGTCATATTGTGTTAAGGTGCTAACTTGAAACTGTCACGTAAGTCACACCACCCTTTGTGAATTACGTGACGTCACGTAATTCACACTTTTCAAACTTTAATAGAAAAGAAGTTTTGGAATCAAATGTTTCCAAATGATGATAAGTTACTTTAACCCCCCAACCTACCTTTGCATATGTATTTCACCATTGTCTCTGGCATTGCCTATTTGTTGTAAAAAAACTTTTGCATGTTTTTTGTCACGTAAGTCACAGTGACAATGACCAGATTTAAACATTGTGTTTGATCCACATAGCTGATAAATTAAGAGTGCAATGCTCAAGAAATGAATAATGGGATAGCTTTTCAGAGCTGCAATCAAGAAAGACATGTTCTATTTAGTTATTTTGCTTCATTTTTCTTCAAATTACCTTTTACCTATAATTCAGTATTTTAAGTGTTCCATATCTAAGACATTCTTTGGTGTTGGCACTTTACAAAGGAATGACTGAATCCATGAAAGTTTTACTAAAAGTGAAAGTTGCACCTGTCTATTAATCTTTAGAGTTGAAATTACACACCTAGTACTGAGTTCTAATTTTACCCTATCAGGACCACTTTTCATGGAATGGCCCATCTACGTACCAAGTATGAAATTTATCCAAGCTTCCTATCTCGAGATAATGCAAAATAGATGTAGCAAGGGGTAAGTATGAGTCTGCGAAGGGAATTGCAGGGTTTTACTGCAGTGACCATATGACCTTTGACCCCCAAAAACGATAGGGTTCTTCCTCTTACCGTAACGTATCTACATACTACGTATGAAATATCCAAGCTTCCTACCTCAAGATATCGTGTTAACAATGATTTTGGAGTTTGACCTCCGGTGACCCCCACCAAAAACAACAGCATTCTTCCTCTTAATATGGGGCATCTTATGTACCAAGTTTGAGAACCTTCAGAGTTTCCCTTCTTGAGATATCGTGTTAACGAGTAGTGTCACAAACACACATACACATGCACACCCACACACATACATACACACACGTCATCACAAATGCATAGGTTTCTCTTATCATCGAAACCAAAAATACTGAATATTGCAAACATCTAACTCTTCCCTCCAATTAATTGCCAGCAAACACCTGAATGAAAAAATGTATTGAGGTTTCGATGAACTCATTTCTGATGACCCTAGATGACCTTTGGCCTTCACTACAAACAAAAGGGTTCTTCCTCTTGATATAATGCATCTACATGCTAAGAAGTATGAAGAGTATCCATGCTGCCTATCTCGAGATATCATGTTTAACAAGGTTTTCAGAGTTTGACCTCTGATGACTTTTGACCTCCACCAAAAATAACAGTCATTCCTCTTGATGAAATGCATCCACATAGTATGGGAGAGTATCCACACTTTTTATCTCAGGATATGCTGAAGTTTTCAGACTTTGAGCCATAATGACCCATGATGACCTTTGACCTCCACCAAAAACAATAGTCCTTCCTCTTGATGTAAAGCATGTACCTCCTAAGTATGGTGAGTATCCATGCTCCCTATTGGGAGATACTGTGTTAACAAGGTTTTCAGACTGACCTCTATGTCACCTCAGATGACCTTTACCTTCACCAAAAACAATTGGGTTCATCCTCTCAATATGGGGCATCCACACAGTATGAGAACTTAAAGTTTCCCTTTGTGAGATATCGTATTAACGAGCTAAGCGTCACAAATGCACACATATAAACAAATGCCATCCCAACTGCATATAGGTTTCTTTTTTATCAAAACCAAAAATCAAGCCTGTAATTCTTCTTTACAAGTTTTCTTAAACATGTGACTTAACAGTTCTGTATCTCATCAGTGACATGATATTCATCTTGATGACAGGGTTCTAGATCACTATTTGGGAAAGTCCCTACTTATTTTTACATGACTCACATGGTATATATCTGCTTATTCATGTCGACTTAGCTGGGTACAAAAAAGCACAAATGCAATTGCAATTAAATTTCTTGAAGTGACAAAGCAACATCAGCATGCTGCCTAGATTTTCATTCCCCAGTCTCCACCTCTTCTGCACCAATAGATGCTGCAGGGACTGCACTACACCCCTTCCCACATAGAAGCAAACCCACAAGGACTTATTTCAACTTCTTTCTCCATGCCAATGCCCTACTTTCCTGGAACCTAACATTCCATCTGATCTAATTATTCTCCTCTGACTCACAAGTGTTTGAAAAACACAACACAGCCAAGACATGATGGAGCTACCATGAACACTGTCTGCCCCTTCAGCCTTGCCTGGAAACCATATAAATTTTCACTGGTGATTTCCAAATCTGTGAAACCTTGACAGGAGGTGAGCCATTCTTGATGCTCTAATCAAACTATCTGCACTGCTGCATAGATACATCTGAGAGAGGGGAACAAATACAATAGGTCGACGATCCTCTGCCACATTTAAATGTCACACTGCTTCACACCACAACAGCAAGCATGAGGACATATGTAACGGGAGCTGGATGAAAAATGATAAACTAAGATATCTGTGATTCCCTTCAGCTACCTCCAATGTAATAAACACTGCAGACTGGTGTTTCTTTCACCGTTCGATAATACACTGTACGACACATTGAGGGGGTGATTTTCTGATGACATAATACAATTGTCATCCAGTGAGATTTTTTCAGCTGTTGTTGCCTATCATGTTACTACCTGAGCTGGCTCAAGGCTACAGGAAGGTGACATATATAGCATTTGAGGAGCTCCTAACAGGGGTCTGTACAGAACTGCTATTACAAATGCACATGCTTGAGAGGTCGGACAAAATATGGTGACAACCTAACCAGAATGAATGAAAGACATGTAACTAATAATTCTAAAAAGATTATCTGAAGTTGAAAACAGTAACTAACCATGCATGGACACGGCAAAGAAGTGAAAGTTGGCCCTTTCCACAATATTGCAGACCTGTACTTTACGAGGCAGATCCAAAAGAATGACCACAATATACCATGGTAGATGGGACTGTCCAATAGCAGTATAAAGGTAATAATTCTAAAAAGATCATGTGAAGTTGAAAACGGTAACCATGAATAGACCCTTTTCCAAATTCCGATCACAAAGGATTGTGGTACAGAGTTTTGGTGTGCGTCATTTTTGTCAATGGCATTTTATTGTGGCCAAAAACGATCACAAAGGATTGTGGGACAGAGTTTTGGTGTGCATCATTTTTGTCAATGGCATTTTATTGTGGCCAAAAATGGCACACACCAAAATTCTGTCCCACAATCCTGCGTAATTGCTATTTGGAAAAGGGTCTATGGCCAATGCAAAGAACTGAAAGTTGGCCCCTTTCACAATATTGCAGACCTGTGCTTTAGGAAGTGGATCCAAAAGAATGACCAGTAACATACCATGGTAGATGGGACTCTCCAATAGTAGTATTAAATAGGGAAGTAAAGTGGGAGCAAAATAGACTGTGCTTTCATCCTCCCCCCACTCTCCCCACCTCCTCCCACTCTCCCCTCCTCCCACTCTCCCCACCTCCCCCTCCCCCACCTCCCCCCCCCCCAAAAAAAAAAAAATATCCACTGACCTGAAGATACCTATTTTGCATCCATGTTTGGTGGAAAGTAAATCTCAGATAAACATTTGATTGCTGGGTTTACAGTACCATACTTTACAACTTTGCCTTTACATGACCTTTAATTGAGTAAGTGACCTTTGACCCCAATAACATATGAAGGCACCCATGCTGCATCTATGAAATATGATTACAACTAAGGGACAAATTTTCAAACAACTCAAAGAAACCATTTGTTTTCTTATCACTACTAACTACTAACTTTCCATGACATTTGACCTTTATATGTGAATTTTGACCTTATAACAAAATAGAGGTATCCATTTTGCTCTTATACTGTATTATAGTTCCAACTGGTCATTGGACCATCGAGTGGACCATCGAGATGTGGGCAATGCAAAGAGTATGCACACAAGTTTGATGCACATACACATGAAGGATGCAGCCATAAGGTATTTCCTAATGGATAACCAAATAAAACAGCTGGTAAAATGGAATCATACGTATGTTTCACAATACTTACCCTATCATTTGTTTGCCTTTTTCTCATATTCCTTGGATTAATAGGCTCTTCTTTTGGACTTGTGTCAATTGCCCAATATGATCCCTGCAAAGAAAACAGACATACACTCACTTTGTTTAATTCTTACGTGCTTATGGACAGTTCTTTTACAAAATCAACCAAATAACCTGGTTTGGAAGCCTATGAACTTTGACACTTACAGGTCTTCTATTAACATAACTGCTTTATTGCTATCTGGCAAAAACTAATTACTGCATAAAACTCTACAAAACTTACCTGTTTTCGAAGTCTATGAGCTCCAATACTCACCTCCTATATACGTAATTCCCCATCTTGCATGCAAGCACCATCTGATACTGACTTAAGAATGTCTTAGGAAGAAACTTTCGAAATCCTCTAAAAGGGGATGAAAACTCTTGATTTGCCAGACAGTTGCAAAAACACATCTTGCTCGACGAAGGGCAAGCTGGAGAGAGGAAGAGTGGTACTACCATGCCACCCTCTAGAGTGGGAGGGCGCCATCCCGGTGCTAAAGAATTATGCCAGATGGTGCTTACAGGCAAGATGGGGAATTACGAATGTAAATAGGAGGTGATGAGGAGCGAGATACCATATGAGCTGTAATCAGCTGTCTTCCATGATTTAATAAATTTGCAACACATGGTTTGAGACAATACATATACTCTGATAGAGGGTAAAGTAATTCCAATTTGACTGACTGCATTTACCTTCTACCAAAAATTCCAGAAATGTGTCTCAGTCAAATGACAAACCAATAACACACCCCCACAGGAGTCTATTGTGCCAGGTGTTACTTATTGTACCATATATAGGGTATACAAGTGACAATTATAATGTAAACAGTTCGTCTCCACTTTCCACCCTGAAAGTCAGACACTACTTTCAGGAAAAATACCCTTCTGTATTAACCCAAGTCCTGACAAAGCCATAAATAATTCACCAAAGGTCCACATGTTTCCATTTTGTCTGCTTTTCTCGGAGTGAAGAATTTTTTTATTTTATCAAGTCAGTGAATATGTATGAATTCCCACACATTTTCTCTTTTTAAATAAGAGGGCTATGTTTCTGACAACAGCAGGAACTGAAGCAGGAAACACATGTGACTCTTGAACAGAAAGATTGCAGTCAAATATGTGTGAGTACTGTACATAATATCTCTCTGGTAGGAGCTGAACAATTTCCAATCCAAAATTTCAGGCCTTCTCTTGAGCAGTTTCTAAAGATGTTTAGTCAGTAAAGCACAAGGCTAAAAAGGGCCCACAATAAGAGCTTGGTGCTAGCCTGCCTATCTCTGCACCAGGGGTGGGCCAATGCACTAGTACTGTAGTTTGATCGACAGGTGCAAGTTAGAGCAGGCCTTACATTTTGAGGTGTGCAAATGCCATCGCACACCATCACTCACCTCAAATCACTGCAAGAAGAGCGATTTTTTGGACACTTAGATAAAGAATGGGAACTCAGGTAAATCTATTAAAGTTAAATAAAACAGCACACCTACCACACTCCTTAATTTCCTGAGAAGTGTGATTCAACAAAACTTACCTGGTTTCAGAGTCTATGAGCTCCGATACTCACCTCCTATTTACATATGTAATTCCCCAACTTGCCTGCAAGTACCATCTGGCATAAGAACAATTAGCACCGGGATGGCGCCCTCCCACCTCTAGAGGGCGCCGTGGCTAGGCCACTCATCCACTCTCCTCTTGCCCGTCTTCGTTCTTATGCCAGATGGTGCTTGCAGGCAAGTTGGGGAATTACATATGTAAATAGGAGGTGATGAGGAGTGAAATAGACTTGAAGCACACCTGGAAAATCTAAAACTCAAGGCCTGCTAGAGTAATGAATACTAGTAGTACAAGATTTTCTTTTAAATACATTCTGTCTTCTGATTAAAAGGTACAAAACCATTAACATACAAATTTTCACAGATGTTCACATTATGTCTCACTCCTTACTGTATGTTTCAAGGCTACAGATTCGTAATTTTTATTAATATATGAGGAAGAACTTAAAATACAATAGAGAAATTTAATTTTATATTTTTGTTGATTGTGTGTATTGAACATGGATGTCTGGAATCTTGATGTTGTTCACTGTACATCAGCATTCTACATTATGTATTCATTGGCATCTTTGTGAAAACAGTGCTAACTGAAACAAAGTCGGGGTTCAAAATTCTTTGAAGCACCAGAAGCCATGGCCTTCAGGCCCCCCTCACTTTGCTTGACAAAGTGATCACCCTCACAAATTGCCAATACTGAAGGCCATAGTAGCCTTGATACCTCCATCATTTCTCTTTAGTGTCCTTTTTTTTTCGTAGTTTTGGCCTTGATTCCTCCAGCCTGCTTGGTCTCAGCAAGGGGATGCAGAATCACCAAAACTCACTGGTTTGGGAGTCTACGAGCTCTGAAACTTACCTCCTACATAATTATGTACCATAATTTACGGTTCTAGGCACCCTCTATTGATAGGGGATGCTGCAGTGCTATTAGTTTTTTCCAGACTGTTATTGCAGGCTATAATGGTACATGTGTAAACAGGAAGTAATGAGGAGCAGAAACAGACCGGCAGCTCCCTTACCCAACGGAGAGGTATCTATTTGCTCAGCCAATTTAGTAATAGTGGCTTTGATACCCTCCATCATTTCTCTTTGGTGTCCTACTTTTTCCAAGTTTTAGCCTTGATTCCTCCACTTTACTTGGTCTCAGCAGGGGGATGCAGAATGGCAGCTCCCTTACCCCACGGAGAGGAACCTACTTGCTCAGCCAATCTAATAAGGCTTCCCAAACAGTGTACACCCAAGCGAAAAGGACTGCATCCAGTTTTGGATGCAAATCTTCCACTGAATAATATGACTTATTCATGTACTCTCTCATTATTCATGTTACTGCTTCTAGTGAGGGAACATGTTTCACTTGTGGTTTATTCTGGTAGTCATTACACTGACAGCCTAGACTGAGACCTGGGAAGTCACACCATTACTCTGTTGCATAAACACCTGTGCAGTGGGTACTACTGTACCAGGGAGTGGGTACTGCAAGAGCACACCAACACACAAACCACTGTGCATGCATAGGCTACTGCATGGTTTAAATTGGACCAGAGGTTGCATTTTTTTGAATATTCACTAAAAATCTTAGTCATAGGGCCGCATATTTCTATGTATATCAAAAGAATTTGTTTGGTTTTCACTTATGCAGGCATTACGGGTAAGACTGAACAAGGAATATGCCATACAGCCTACTATACAACAGCTTCTTGGCCTCAGCGTCCTGACAAATTTCTGCCAGCAGTTTTCATAATGTGGCCTTGCCCTTTCCACTTCCAGTTCTTACCTTTGGGCCCAGCACAGGGAACATATAGTCCTTCCTCACAAACACTTACTGTAACCGTATGAATATCTCATGCAAGCCAATACACACTCTGCAGCACTATGTAAGTACTACAAAGTAAACAATTACAGACAGATATAAGAGATTTCCCCCTGAACTAAGAAACTTTGTACTATGTTTAGAATGAACTACACCCATAACAGATAATAGTGCGGTACACCCTAGACTAGTTCTGGGTTAAAGTAAATACCACGTAGTACACAGACCTTGACAATATAGCTGCACTTTGACATTTCCACTAGACTGATCGGAAAATAGTGTTTGCACTTGCTGTGAACTGCAAGCATCCTGAGCCAGGTAACATGGTTACAGTATTGATATAAAGGAGTAGTAATCTAACTTACAAACAGAATGACTGACATATTGTTATCTTACTCAATCTGTAATGTACACTGATCACTGCAACCTGAAGTTACTTAAAAACAACATTATCAATGTTATTCAACAGTATCATACCTATGTACACATAGATAGGCGGTTTAGAAAAGCTGTTTGAGGTGTTGTTTTTTAAAGGAGAATTACACGGCATCATGAAGGCTGGTCATTCCCTGCAGAGCAGAGATATTTTCTCACATACAATTGGCTTTATAAACACACTTGCTGGTTTACAAAGAGATCCTGAGGCCAGAAAGGCAGGCAAAGTTTGTTGTCCAGTTTTTAATACAGGGTTCCTGCACCTACAAAGCAATGAAATTCCAAGACTTTTCCAGGACTAAAAAACCTTCAACCCATAAACCATCCTGAGGGAAACTAAACTTATGAAACAGAAGATGAAGGAAGAGTACTAAAAGGGTCTATATTTTAAGGGTAGAATCCAAACTCTTAGAAAAGGTTCCAAATATAAGATGAAAAAAGGAGGCCAGAAATTAATGTTGACTTGATATTCCACTGGCCACGAAACATGGGCAACTTCAAGCATTTCGAGAGGAAGGAAATGTGCCACCTAGTTGGGATCAATAGCCAGTGATACCCCATAGTACATGGTAAGTGCCCAATAGCAAAAGCAGGGGTGGTAGGTAGGTGAAAAAATCTATGATTATGCTCATTTTCTATGAAAATCCAGGATAATAATACTGTATGCATGGTATCTACACTTACTGCTTAAGTCTTTACTTTCAGTCCTCACAAAATTTCACAACTTTTCCATGACAGCTTTCATTTTTACAAATTGCAATCACTTTTCAGGGCTTAAAAAAGTGAAAATAAAATTCCACGTCTTTCTTGATCATAGAAAAAGCTGTTACAGTACAGCAGTAAAGGGGTTACAAATAGGTTCAGAAGTGCATTTTAAAAGTAACGTAGGGTACCTGATCCTGTCCTAGAAATTGGTTATCTCTTGTAACAATGTGGTACCAGTGTTATGGTAGAGTGTCGCATTTTTAGGGAAGGGTTAAAAGTACACAATTTTCTTTGCAAACAAGAACGTTAAAATTTTAGTTCCTGCACAAAATCTGAAAAGCTAAGGCACACATAATGGTAAGCACTAGAGCTTTGAAGGAACTTAATTTGAATTCATAGATCCACACATATAAGTCATATAAGTAATATTACCATCCCATTGAAAAGTACTGCTGTACAAAGAAATGTACAATAGGTCTTCTACAATAGGTTAAGCCAGCCATAAAGTTGTTCTACGTGTACAGCTAACCCCCGCCCCCCTATAAAGTTATTTTTGGTATGTGAAAAAACGCGGTTACAATGAAGACCACCAAAGTACTTTTGCATGGAGAGTTCACACCTGTGTAGTGAGTACATGTCCAATTCCAGCTGGCTTGATTTGAAAGGACTATCAGTACAGAAAATACTTAAAGGTAATAGGCAGTCGCCCCAGAAGTAATTAGAAAACTCAGCAAACTTCTTGCAAATCTCCTCTTACTTCATACAAAATTGGTTGGAAAACTGAGCTGTAAAAACCTCATCTCAACTCTAACTCCTTACGTACTTTACAAGTACCTCTAAACATATTTGTGCAAACAAGAGCCTTCAAATGATGCTGTAGCTCAACTCACAATTCTCTCTCACACAGTTAAATGTTATTATCGTTTCACTAGGTATCCAAAATCAAGGAGGTCGTTAGACTGTCATGATCTAGCACACTATAGACTGTCATGATCTAGCAACTTCAGTGCCTATAGATGTAAATGGTCACAGCAGTGGTATATCTGCTAGAGTTGTCGGCTTGCGACTTTTGTTTAAGTGTTTGTGGGCACCCCAGTAACTGTAGGTAATTTCTGCCTGACAAGGAATTAGGCTACTTATACCACCCAATTTGTCTGGTCTGTCAAAACGATCCTATAGTATACATCATACAAAACATAACCCTTATGAGAAAGCACTAGCATGCATTTCACCATATGATGTTGTGTTACCCAAATGGGCAATTAAACATTAGTGTTTGGCACCGGGTCCAAAATTCGGAACCAGGTACCGAATCGATGGTCAGTCGGGTCACACGGGTACCCGAAAATAAACTTATGTTAGGCTACAAGTTTGTTCTAAAGTCATAAAAAGTCATAATGAGAAAATTTTTGCTTTTTGCAAGTTGATATAATATAAACACCAAACGTATCTTACGTATGGGCATGGACAAGTGTTTCTTAGCTGTGTCCGTGATAACTTTTGCCCAGGAAAAAGTAAACACGTTAGGTGTTCCTGTCACACATGCAATTCTATGTTTGGTGAAACTTTGGATCCAGGTAGCAATTTGAGAACAGGGTCCTGACATCATGGTCGGGTACCCGGGTCACCCAGTGCAAAACACTAATTAAAATCAACACAAAGTACAACCTAGGCCATCATCCCACTGAACACGCTGGCCCAACTTTGATAAGATTCCGACACAACCATGAGTATTCACGGCTTTTGCTTGATTCTTACTGTTTTCCCTAGCCTCTTTGACCCCAAAACTTTAAACTTCTTCAAAAGTAAAAACTCTGATGACCCATCAATTTCATCACTGCATACTCTTGTTCAACTTTGATAAAAGTCAGGACACACCCCTAGGAGCTGAAGGCATTTGCACAATTCCAGTGTTTGACCTCTCCTTGACCCCAAATGACTTCTGACCTACTTCAAAAAGTACAAACTTTGAAAGACTGTCATTACTGTACACTCTGGCCAACTTTGATAAGGGTTGGATATAACCCCTAGTGGTTGAGGATTTTGAGTGATTTCACGGTTTTGACCTCTATGACCCCAGACGACCTTTGACCTACTTCATAAGTTTAAATCTGATGACTATCATCTCAAGTGACACCCTCTGGATAACTTGGGAACTAAGATTTGGATATTAACCCTTAAGACTTCGAAGCGCACATTTAAAACATTTCACTTTTTGACCTTCTCTGACCCAAATGACCTTTGACCTTACTTCAAAAGTACAAAACTTTGACAGCTTGTCATCTATTGAACACTCTGGCTAACTTTGATAATATTTAGATATAACCCTTAGGAGCTTGAAGGCTTTGATTGAATTCAACTGTTGAACCCCTGCTTGCACCCCAGATGACCTTTGACCAACTTTAAAAAGTACAACTTTGATGACCTATTATCTACTAAACCAACCCACGGACACAATTATGATAACATCTGAAATATAACCCGCTAGGAGTGAGAGAGAGGCTTTTGAGTGTTGGCGTGCGCTCACTGTTTGACCCCTGCATGACCCAAATGACCTTGGACCTACTTTCAAAGTACTAACATTGATGACCCAGTATTCTCTTAAACTCTTGCCAAAATTTGATAAAATTCAGACATAAACCCATAGGAGTTGAACGCTTTTTTGCGTGATTTACACTGTTTGACTCTCCTTGTGCATTGAACCTCTCTTTGACCCCACAAAGACCTCTTGATCTACTTCAAAAAGAACAACTTTGATGACCACATCATTACTGAATATTCCTGTCAAAATTGACACGATTCCGGCAACACGCACTCAAGACCAAAGAGAGACAGGCACATGCTGTAGGTGGTGCTTGATTTCACTCTTTGACTCTCACGACCCCCAATGACCTTTGACCTAGAGCCTAAACCTGTTACCATAATTATTCAAGTAAGCTTGATAGGTGTTATACCCACACCAATACTTTGAGGAAGGAACGGTCAAAGCACCTGCAGAACAAGCAGCCTCCGTTTTTCCAACGTGAGTCACACGGACAGACAGACGGGACAGACAGACAGACAGACGAAGACACAGACAGACGACATTGCATGACTAATTAGCTCAACTTGTTGAGCTAATAAATGACACGGATAGAACCCAAAACAAAGGTAAGAACGTAGTCACTTTCCAGGATTTGACCAAACGTTAGTAACAAAAATATTGTCACATGATGAAAAAGAGCCACCATAAAGTAGGATGAAGGGGTATAACTGATTCTGAGGGGTGACTGCATTTTCCAATAGCCTACTACAGCTCTTGCATGGAATCAATGGACCACATGTGACACAGCATCACAAGGTTTAGGTAGAGGCTCAGAGTTGTTTTGAAAAGGGGGCCTCTAAGTCTGGACTGTTGAAAAAGAAATAGCATAACTGCCAACAGGATTCCCTCCATGGCAATAAGGTGTCAGGACATTACCTCAGTTCCCCGAACCTCTGAAATGGCCCTACGGTTCAGACAAAACTGACAGAAGCCCTCAAAAAACAAAAACCCCACCCCACCCCCAGGGGTATATTAAAGTTGGTGGAGGATAGACTCCATCTATGTAAAATGTAATGAATCATTTTGTGTCCAAATTTCACCTGATGTGTAAATAAATTCTTGATCACAACAGCTAGATGAACACTCTTGTAAGTCACTTACAAAAACACTGCTACCCAAATATTTTTGCTTCATTTGCATATAGCAGCTTTTTGCCAGCAAACAGCATCTCTCAGGGTTTAATTTGAATCCATACAGTTTGATCATGAAGTGCTTCTTAAGCCTGCAGCTATCTTCCACTGTAGGCATAGGACTGAAACCACTCCCAAAAGAAGTTACAACACTTTGGCAAGGAGCCAAAAAGGACAAAACAGCTTCCCACATGGCCTGCTACACTTATAGGAAGGTAACATCTCTAACAGAGGGAGCGTGTAACTCTAATGGAGAGCTGCTACAGTACTCTGACGGGAGGGCTGATACTCTTCCAAGGCTGGAAAAGGGCAATAGGGAGCTGACAACAGTAGGTCCAGGGGTGGACTGCACCTAGGCCAACTGTACCTGTAAAAAAATCTTCACGTTCCAAAGGCAAGCTTCTGTAAAGACTGTACAAACTTGAAAGTTGCTGAGGACCAGGGGCCAGTGGCCAGTAAGTTTGCATAGGTTGCAAAGTCCCCCCCCCCCCCCAAACATGATTAAACCCTGTCTGGCCCTAAAGCATGAAAAGTACTGTAATAAGCCTTTGAAATGGGAAAAAATAAAATAACCTGAGCTAGAGTTGCCAGGCAAAAACTGGCGTCTCTTGATGTATTAAATAGTTACTAGCAATATAGGCAGTTTTGCAGTTACACTTGATTTCCAACCATTTAATATCCCATACCCTTTCAAGGGATATTCTGACTTTCATTGGTTCCACTCCAACCTATTTTCAAACTTGCTCCATTTTGCCCTCTAGCAAAAAAAACAGAAACCCCTCAAAGGAAAAAGTGGAAGAGCTGTTTCCACCTGCCACAGTTCACAAAATCTTTCTCTGCGCACTTTTTGTCTACAGTGGTTCTGTGTTCGTAAATGACACCCCAATTGTCCGAATAACTTCAAGTTATTTGCTGTGATTCCTCATCCACCTTAAGGGGGACATTCAAGTCATGGAATAGAGATATTAAATTTGTGCGAGTAGAATTCTTCAAGCAGACTCTGCAGGTCAAATTTCAGTTCACCTGACACTCAGTGACCCACAATGTTTCTACACAGAGGTATTGACTTTTACCAAAAACTAGTTTTCCAAAACTGAGGCCCTGGCTATCATATTTGGGTAGTGTGCAACAATTTATGGTATCACTTTGAAAAGCTCATACTGTAAGATGAGATTTTCCGCAGAAATGCTATCCCTTCTAAATGTCACATTAACCTTCTGCTTCACACATATTGTACAGGACCTTCACAAAACAGCATGACCATTAGGAAACCAGTGATCCATCGCGTCACTGACCATCTTTCACAGATGAGTAAAGCCTTCTAAACTGACAAGTTAATTCTACAGCAAGATGATACCTTGTCTGATATGCTACCTCAAAATCAAAACCAATACACCTGTTGGGGACACCCTGTTCAATCGTACTTCACAGAGAAACGAAAAGGGGTCACCAAAAGGTGTACCAAAAATTCTTTAGTGATGTATAGCGACAGTATGTTGGGCCTCCAATCCATCATTCATTCTTTCATTTTTCCTACACATTTCTGTAAAACAAGTAATTATGACTTTTTCCATTATTTCCAAGAAATGGGTGTCACAATTGGAAGCTGTTGACCTTTCATTCAGAAAATATGTAATAAAAACTACTTGCTCTTTCCACTGTTACATATAAAAAGATGTAAGCACTCTGTTGACACAACTTGGGACATTCTTTGTTAAAGGTGTTCTATTACAAAGAAATGAACTAACCACAGAGCTTGTTCATTGATTTACACTTTTATGAAAACAAGGAATGGAATTTACTATACTCGCTATGAAAATACCTTTGCTACAGTATCTCTTCTAAGGATGTAGTTTACCAATTCCATGGCCCTTTCTTTTGATATACAAAGTCTATGTGATGGTTGAGTCTCTCCCTGTACCAACAACCAACTTTGTCACCATATCCCTCTGGGCTTAGTACAAACCAGCAGGTAGGACTAGGACTGTCACTCTAAGGGTTTGTAAAATATATCCATGACACCAGGTACCCTAAGACAGTGCTTATACTGGGATGACCCCAATGGGCTCATTAAAATTATACTGTTCCAAGTAAATAGCAGTGTTAATTTATGTTAACACCAACAGGGTTATTGTCAACAGGACACCAGTTTTGACTGAAAATGAGCAGGGGAAATCTTTTTTTTTAGCAATTTTTTCTAGAATTTCTTTTGAATTTTAACATCTGTACCAAAAAGGGCAATGAGACCCAAGAAACTAGAAAAGGGAAAAATCCAGTCACTCCAATTTGGATTGGTGTAGTCATGCAAGATATTCATAAAGCTCTTGTGAAAAATCCATGTGACACTATTTTTTCTCACTGGATTCATGCAGATTATGTTGACTCCTTGGTTTACCTTGAAAAATGAAAATTGCAATATTTACGTCCTGAAATATCATGAAAGATACAGTACTAATACTAAAAGATACTTGGAATGGGAAATGCAAAAATTCAAGCTGTGTTTCAAAATAAGTTTGGGCGCAACTGCTTATGCCCTTATGCCCTTAAAGCCAGTCTAAAATATCCATTGAAATTATGTTTCACAATGCTGGGAGCATTTTGTCTTATAGTGCATTCCAAATGATTAAACAGATGAGTAAATTCAACTTTATTATTTGCACAAAGTATGTAACACAAATGCATTGCACTTTTGGCATTACTGTACATAATTATAACAGACATGTTCCACTGATTTTATGAAAATTACTCATCTACAAGAAGTGTTGCTACTGTACCCCTTGTCAAACATCTATCCACCTTAGGTTCCTAGGAAAAAAATCACAAGGGGGCAGATGGTGTTTTGCTCTGAAAGTTTGCCTAATTAGCAAAAAGGATGACATAAACTTTGCCCTATACAAAATGTCAATTTTTGCCATTTTTACTCAAGGGAGATCCCACATTACCCCTCCCTCTGCCTCTTATACCTCAGGGGGAAGAAGATGAGTAATAAAGTACTGCATTTCTGTCAAGCCAGAAACACTGTGCCACTAAAGCTTGCCAGGACCTTACTGCAATTAGGTGGGATAAAGAGGTAATAACTAATAAAGGAGCGAAGTAGATGCTCTACATTTCCATGCAGCAGGAAAACAAAAATTATTCAACTAGAATTATGTGTTTTTTATTTACACACAAAGAATCTTAAGTTATCTTCATCTTAACTTTTGAGTGGGTGGCCATAAATTGTTTTCATTGTCATTGTCACTGTTTCACTACCCTTTTCAGTCTGACATTTCTCCTCTAAAACTGGCTTGCTGCACACACCTTTGCAAGGTTTTCTTCTTAAAGCCAAAACTGAAGGCAACCTCTGTAATTTTATTTATCTATAACAACCATATGACACGTACGATTCTTGTCAACCATGAACCTTGAAACCTGGGCAGGTGCTGCCCCTGTGCAACCTCTTTCACTCAAAAGTAGAGTACTATCCAGTGTCAACATCAACTTGACCTTTGTAATATTTAAAACTAAACCTGTGAGCATATGCTGCCAATTTGACTATCCCTCTTTAACATTGTTTTTAATGAAAAGCAGTGGTTTTTTTTTTCTCCTTTTTTTTCTTCATTTTTGCACTTTTTCACAAAGGACTGATGACACAAGATGTTACCCACACATAAAAACAATCTGTTAGGAGAAAAGCTGACACTCTTTCCTGATATAAACTATAAATGGGACCAACTAATGTGCAAAAAACTTGACCTTAGAGAAAACTGATGCAAGAAAATGACAAAATTTGATCCTATAATCAAGTCACAAAATCCCAAAGAAGAGTTGCCCCAGGGGCATCGTCTCAGCATTTCTGCCATGCTCTGTTGTGATGAGAGGCATAGGAACTGTATATAAGTAGGTCAGTGTTGTGAGGGAACCGTTTCTGTGACACTTTGTCCATCACACAGCAGCAAGGAAATACAAGATGTTCTAAATGAAATTACTCCTGATGTCTTTGCATTGATAGAAAACCATTCCTGGAGGAGAGGACACAGGCACAATGCCATCAACAAAACAGTGCAATGAATAGGGTAAAGCACTCCCCAGGGATGGCATAAAACTCATAAACTGTAAATATCACACTGCAGGGCCACAAAATGATTAGTGCTTAAGAATGTAGGACAGGGTAAGGCATTATGCTCTTTTGCACATGGCCTTCTTTTTCTCCTCACAAAAAACATAAGTCTGCACTCACAACCAGGTCTTCTGTCTTAAACATTCCAAAAGTTGAAGGGAAATTGCAATCGCTCAATTTGATATAGGTACAGCGAGGCCCCTGTACATTCCTAATTACAGGGTTTATGAAATTGTAATTCATTTGACGATCCATTAGTTGCTAAAAATGTTGACATTCAAAAACTCATTACTATATTTTGCATTTGTGAAAGAAAATTTAATAATCACAGATTTTAATATTTAAACCATATGTCACCAATTATTTGGGGTAACTGCCTCTTCCAATTAAGCCATTAATGAAGACACACTTTGTTGCATGAGTTCATGATAAAAGAACTATGTGTACTTGTACTCTTACCCACAACTACACACAATACACTATACTCATGACCACTGAACTTTACACAAACCAAGTCACTTTTATCAATCTTGAGTTCCCAAGTTTTGGGAATAGCCTGTGGGCCACTACTAAGTGTAGTACTTAAAGGGAAATATTGCATTTGTCTGGGCTTTTAATGAATCTATCCTAGTTTTCCTTGCGATGGGTCCCGTTCAGATGAAAGAGAGGTAAACTAAAGAACCAGTAAAGCCAAAGGCGTAGTATTCCTTGCCGAATGGGGATTGCTTTGTTGCACTGAGGTTTATCCCTCAAATTAATCGTTCTTGACTACAATTCATTTTTATGTTTTAACAATTTGAAAAACTCTGCTGACCTCACATGACCTTTAACCCCACCAAATATAACAAAAAGAAAATCTGAAGTGTCTGAGAGGATTCAACTCCAATGGATCTTGGAATCTTGAAAATTCTTGGAAAATTTTGCTTTTTGACCTCTGGTGACCCTAGATGACGAATCTTAGGAATACTTGGGACTATTTTTGCTGTTTCGACCTCTGGTGACTCCTGATGACTATCTTGGGGAATTCTTTGCGAAATTTCACTTTTGACCTCTGGTGACCCCCCATATAACAACCCTGGGATTTTTCCTGGGAAATTTTGCTCTTTTGGCCTCTGGTAACTCCAGATGATGATCTTGAGAAAGTCTTAAGAAATGTGATTTTGACCCCAGTGACGCCAGATTGCAATCTTGGGAAAATTCTTGGGATTATTTTGCGGGGGCTTTTTGGACCTTCTGGTGGACCCCATATAACAATCTTGGGAATTTTTGCTTTTGACCTCTAGTGACCCCACATTAACAATCTTGGGAATTCTGGGAAATGTTGCTTTTGGGACCCCAGTGATGCTAGATTACAATCTTGGAATTCTTGGGAAATTTTACTTTTTGACCTTTGGTAACTAAGATGACCTTGACATTCACAAAAAACAATAGGGTTCTTTCCTTACATCATGACAAATCTATATACCAAAATATGAAAAATGTCGGTCATTCCTATCTTGAGATATCATGATTATGAGCTTTTCAGCTTTTTACCTCCAGTGGATCTCAAATGACCTTGACCTTCAACAAAAACAAAAGGCTTCCTTCCTGCCAAAATGACAAATATATGTACCAAATAAGAAAAGTGTACGGTCATTAGCTATCTGGAGATAATCGTGTTTACAAGCCATTAGAAGGTTTTTGCAGTTTAACCTCTGGTGACCTCAGATGACCTTTGACCTACTACCAAAACACAATAGGATTCTTCCTCTCAACATGACAAAATCTATATAGGCTATTCCCATCTTGACATATGGCGATTTCAAGGTTTTTCGCGTCTTTGACCTCTAGTTTGACCTCAAATGGACCTTTTGACCTCCCCAAAAAACAATAGGATTCTTTCTCTCAACATAACAAGTCTATATACCAAATATGAAAAGTGTGTGTCATTTCCTATCTTGAGATACGTGATTAACAAGCTTTACGGCTTTTTAACTCCCGGTGACCCCAAGTGACCTTTCAACCTTCACAAAAAACAACAGGGCTCTTCTTCTCAACATGGACAAATCTACATTACCAAATATGAAAAGTGTCGTCATCCTATCTCGAGATATCGCGATTAACAAGGTTTGTTGGTTTTGACTCGTGGTGACCTCAGATTGACCTTTGGACCTCTACCAAAATTAATCGGGTTCTTACTCTTCTCAACACGACCCCAAATCCATACAGACCACTTCCGTATCTTGAAATATCGTGGATTTCAAGGTTTTCTGTCTTTCACCTCTGGTGACCTCAAATGACCTTTGAACTCCACCAAACAACAAATAGGATTCTTTCTTCAAAATGACCAAACCTATATATCAAATATGAAAAGTGTCTCGTCATTCCTTATTTTGAGCTATCCGGGATTACGAGATTTTCGGCTTTCCTACCTCCGGTGACCTCCAATGACCTTGTGCACCTTCACCCCCCCAAAAACAATTAGGGTCCTTCCTCTCAAAATGACAAAATCTATATACCAAAATAGTGAAAAGTGTCGGTCATCGCCAACTCAAGATAGTGCGATTACAAGCCATTTTTACGAAGGTTTTCGCAGTTTAACCTATGGTGACCTCAGAGACCTTTGACCTCTACCAAAAACATAGGGGTCTTCCTCTCAAACATGACAAATCTATATACCAAATATGAAAAGTGTCGGTCATCGCCTATCCAAGATAACCAACGATTACAAGGTTTTCGGTTTTTGACCTCTGGTGACCTCCGATGACCTTTCGACCTCCTCCACAAAAAACAATAGGGTTCTTCCTCTCAACATGACAAATCTATATACCAAATATGAAAAGTGTCGGTCAATCCTATCTTGAGGATATCGCGATTACAAGCAGCGTCACAAACACACATACACACAACATACACCACACACACATACACACAAACATACACGACATCAAAATCGCATAGATTCATTGACTGCCTACGGCAATGAATCCCCAAAATGTTTAAACCCTCCGAGCACTAATTCACGAGTAGTTACCCTTTTTGTAACAAACGTAATAGATTCTGTTCACCCAAAACAATTATTGCCATTTTTCCCCCCAAACCACACCTTCATCCACCCATGATTTGAAATCACCCATACAAATCATTTCTATCGAACTGCGTCAGACAATAAACAGCGCCTTCTACAAGGCATGTACAAAAAATTCAGTAGAAAATACGAAGGTAAGTTACAGTACAGATACATTACTCGGGAATATTACTACCATTATGTCTGTATTACTGAACCAGGAGTTTCTATTTGGACAACCCTAATGGAGCTACGTTATAGTACCCCCCAGTAGGTGGTCATCAATCCTCTCCTGGCTATTACTCAATACTCAAAGTTACAGTGATTCAGTAATTCGAATTGCAGCCATTGGGCGAGTTACTTGTCCAAATGGACAACCAAATTTCATGTAATAAAACGGATGGCACCAGGACAAAAGCTTAAAGACTTCCTTTAGACAACAAAATTTTTATTTTAGACAACTAAAGTTCACTCTGGAAAACCAAAAAGGCAGACAGTTGTCTATGCACAAAAATAGAAGTTGTTTAAATCGAGGCCTGAGGTTAATTGTAACTTGTTTAAAGTATCAGCATTAACCAATCAATGAATATGTGGGCCTTTGTAAACTAACAAGCCTACTGTTGAACTACGGCGGTTCACCTCTTTGTTTATTTCCAACACTCCTCCCAGTCAAAAAGTCAAGTTGGGGCTGTAAAATACCGGGAAGACCTTGGCTATCAAAGCATATCTTTGAATCACATTCAAGTAATACTTTCTCACTCTTCAATGTAAATAACTCGAGAAATCATTGGCTGTCAGGCTATATTTGATCATACAATCCAAAAAGTATCTATTTTAATTCTGCAAAAACAGAACTCTGAAACGATGCAACCAGAACACATCAAAGGTCAAAGAATGCCAGTACACAGGATGACTCATAATAATGATAATATGACATCACTGCATCCTACTTCCCCAGCAGAAGGCAATTAACCCCCAACTTCACTTCTATAAAGGGGTAGTTCATTCAGGTTGTCATAAACATATATTGCATGTATTGTAACCATAGCAACAAGGGACTGCTATTGGTTACAATACATGCAATATTATGTTTATGACACCTGAATGAACTACACCTTATAAGGGAAAAGTGAAGTCTGGGGTTAATTAATTGCCTTCTGCTGGGGGAAGTAGAGAGGCAGTGATGTCATATTATCATTATTATGATGTCATCCTGTGTACTGGCATTCTTGACTTTGATGTGTTCTGGTGGCATAGTTTCAGATTTCTGTTTTTGCAGGAATTAAAAGAGCTTACCTTTTGATTGTATGATCAAATATAGCCTGACAAGCCAATGATTTCTCAAGTATGTACATTGAAGAGGGAGAAAGATTACTTGAATGTTGAGTCAAAGATATGCTTTGATAGCCAAGGTCTTCCCGGTATTTTACAGGCCAACTTGACTGTTTGACTGGGAGGAGTGTTGGCCCTTCAGAAACAAAGAGTGAACCGCCGTATAGTAAAACAGTAGGCTTGTTAGTTTACAAAGGTCCCCACATAGTCATTGATTGGTTAATGCTGATACTTTAAACAAGTTACCAATAAACCTCAGGCCTTCGATTCTTTCAACAAACTTCTTATGTTTGTGCATAGACAACTGTTCTGACCTTGTTTGGTTTTCCAGAGGAACTTTAGTTGTCTAAATAAAAATTTCTGTTGTACTAAAAGGAAGGTCTTAAGTTGTCCTGGCCTGCCCTAAGTTTTATTACATGAAATTTGGTTGTGTCCATTGGACAAGCGAAACTCGCCCAATGGCTGCAATTCGAATTACGGGAATAACTGTAACTTTGAGTATTAGATTACCAGGGAGGGGATAAGGACCACCTACTGTTACTATAACGGTAGCTCCATTAGGTTGTCAAATAGAAAACTCCTGGTTCAGTAAATACAGACATAATGTAGTTAATTAATTCCCAGTAATGTACTTGTTACTGTACTTACTTCGTATTTTCTGAACTTTTTTGTAATGCGGTAGAAGGCGCTGTTATTGTTCGACGCATGTGTGATAGAAATGATTTGATTGGTGGATTTCAAAATCAGCGGGTGATGAAGGTTGTGGTTTGGATGCATAATTGTTGGGTTGAAACAAATCTATTAGTTGTTACAAAAGGGTTTAACTACTCGTAAAATCTAGTGCTCGGAGGTTTTAAACATTTTTTTTGATTCCTTTGCCGTAGGCAGGCAAGGAATCTATGCGATGGTGATGTCGTGTGTGTGTGTTGTATGTGTGTGTGGGTGTATGTGTGTGTGTATGTGTGTTTGTGACGCTGCTTGTAATGCCGATATCTCAAGGATAGGATTGACCGGACGCACTTTTCATAGTTGGTATATAATTTGTCATGTTGAGAGGAAGGAACCCTATTGGTTTGTTGAGGAGTTCGAAGGGTCATCGGAGGTCAACCAGAGGTCAAAAACCGAAAACCTTGTAATCGTGGTGATCTTGAGATAGCGAATGGACCGGGCACTTTTCATATTTGGTATAAAGATTTGTCATTGTTGAGAGGAAGAACCCTATTGTTTTTTGGTACGAGGTCAAAGCGTCATCTGAGGTCAACATAGTTAAAACTGCGAAACAACCTCGTAAATGGTTGTAATCGCACTATCTTGAGTCAGTTGGCGATATGACCGACACTTTTCATAGTGGTATATAGAGTTGTCATGTTGAGAGGAAGAACATATGTGTTTTGAGTGAAGGTTCAAAGGCAGTGAGGTCAACGGAGGTAGAAAGCCGGAAAGCTCGTAATTCCCGATATCTCAAACTAGGAATGACAGACCACTTTTCATATTTGATATATAGGTTTCTGTCATTTTGAGATGAAAGGAATCCTATTGTTTTTGGTGGAGTTCAAAGGTCATTTGACCGCGTCCACCAGAGGGGACAAGACAGGGGAAAGGGGGAAAAAAAAAAAAAAAAATACAAAAAACCTTTGAAATCACGAATTTCAAGATAGGAGTGGTCTGTATGATTTTGTCTGTGTTGAGAGGAAGAACCCGAATTATTTTTGGTAAGAGGTCAAAGGTCATCTGAGGTCACCATGAGTCTCAAAAAACCAAAAAAACCTTGTAATCGCGATATCTCGAGAGAGATCTGGGATGACCGACACTTTTCATATTTGGTATGTAGATTTGGCATGTTTTTTCTCTGAAGAGCCCTGTTGTTTTTGGTGACGAGGTGAAAGGCGTCACTTGGGGTCACCGACGTAAAAAAGCCGTAAAGCTTGTTAATCACGATATCTCAAGATAGGAAATGACACACACTTTTCATATTGTATGTAGACTTGTTATGTGAGAGAAAGAATTCTATTGTTTTTTGGTGGAGAGATCAAAAGGTCATTTGATGGTCAATAGAGGTCAAAGGACCGAAAACCTTGAAATCGCCATATTCAAGACGGAATAGCCTATATAGATTTGGTCATGTTGAGAGGAAGAATCCATATTGTTTTTGGTAGAGGTCATAAGGTCGATCTGAGGTCACCAGAGGTTAAAACTGCAAAAGCCTTCTAAATCGGATTGTTAAACACGATATCTCCAGATAGCAATGACCGACACTTTTCTTATTTGGTACTAAGATTTGTCATGTTGGCAGGAAAAGAAGCCTTTTGTTTTTGTTGAAGGTCAAAAGGTCATTTGAGATCACTGGAGGTTAGGAAAACGCTGAAAAGCTCATAATCATTGATATCTCAAGATAGGAATGACCGGACATTTTTCATATTTTGGTATATAGATTTGTCATGATGTAAGGAAAGAACCCTATTGTTTTGGTGGATGGCAAAGGTTCATCTTGGGTTACCAAGGTCAAAAAATAAAATTTCCCAAGAATTCCAAGATTGAATCTAGCATCCACTGGGGTCAAAAGCAAACATATTCCCAAGTAATCCCAAGCTTGTTATGTCGGGGGCACTAGAGGTCAAAAAAGCAAAAATTCCCCAAGAATTGTTATATGGGGTCACCAGAGGTCAAAAAAGCAAAAATATCCCAAGGAATTCCCAAGATTGCAATCTTTATTGCGTTCACTGGGGTCAAAATTCAACATTTCTTAAGAAATTCTCAAGATCATCCATCTGGAGGTTACCAGAGGCCAAAAAGGCAAAATCTTCACAAGAATTCCCAAGGTTGTTATATGGGTCACCAGAGGTCAAAAAAGTGAAATTTCCCAAGAATTCCCAAGATAGTCATCAAGGAGTCACCAGAGGTCAAACAGCAAAAATATCACAAAGTATTCCTAAGATCGTCCATCTAGAGAGTCACCAAAGAGTCAAAAAGCAAAATTTTCCAAGAATTTTCAAGATCCAAGATCATTGGAGTTGAATTCCCTCTCAAGACACTTCAGATTTCTTTTTTGTGATATTTGGTGGGGGTTCAAAGGTCATGTGAGGGTCAGCAGAGGTTCAAATTGTTAAAACATAAAAATGATGTAGTCAAGAAAGATTAATTTGAGGGATAACACTCAGTGCGCAACAAAGCATCCCCATTCGGCAAGGAATCACTAAGCCTTTTGGGGATTTCTGGTTCTTAGTTTACCTCTCTTTCATCTGAACGGGAACCGATCGCAAGGAAACGAGGATAGATTCAGTAAAAAGCCAGACAAATGCAATATTTCCTTTAAGTACTACATTTAGTAGTGGCCCACAAGCTAGTCCCAAAAACTTGGGAACTCAAGATTATAAAAGTACTTGGGTTGTCGTAAGTTCAGTTTAGTGTCATGAGTTATAAGGGTATGGTCATGTCTGTGTAGTTTTGGGTAGGAGTACAAGTACACATAGTTCTGTTATCATGACTCATGGAAAAAAAAATGCTGTCTTCATTAATGCTTAATTGGAATAGGCAGTTACCCCAAATACTTGTGACATATGGTTAAATATTAAAAATCTGTGTTTATTTAATTTTTCTTCAACAAATGCAAATATAGTATGAGTTTTTGAATTCAACATTTTTAGAAACTAAGGGATCGTCAAATGATTTACAATTTTCATAAACCCTGTTAATAGGATGTACAGGGGCTCGCTGTACCTATTCAAATTGGAGCGATGCCATTTCCCTTCAACTTTTGGAATGTTTTAAGGAGCAGAAAGAACTGCGTTGTGAGTGGCAGACTTATGTTTTTGTGAGGAGAAAAGCAAGGCAAATGTGCAAAAGAGCATAATGCCTTACCCTGTCCTACAATTCTTAAAGCCTAATCATTTGTTGGACCTGCAGTGTGTCAAGTAAAGTTTATGAGTTTATGCCATCCCTGGGCGGTGCTGTACCCTATTCATTGCACTGTTTTGTGATGGCATTGTGCCTGGTGTCTCTACTCCAGGAATGGTTTCTATCAATGCCAAGACATCAGGAGTAAATTTCATTTAGAAACATCTTTGTATTTCTTTTGCTGCTGTTGGGATGGGACAAAGTGTCACAGGAAACGGTCCTCACAACACTGACCTACTATACCAGTTCTATGCACTCCATCACAACAAGGACAGCAGAAATGCTGAGACATGCCCCTGGGGCAACTCTTCTTTGGGATTTTGTGACTTGATATTATAGGATCAAATTTTGTATCATTTCTTGCATCAGTTTTCTCTAAGGTCAGGTTTTTTGCCCATTAGTTGCGTCCATTTAGAGTTTAAACCCAGGAAAGAGTGTTGTCAGCTTCTCCTACAGATTGTTTTGTGTGTCCTTGTAAACATCTTGTGTCATCAGTCCCTTTTTGGAAAAAGTGCAAAAATGAAGAAAAAAAAAGGAGAAAAAAAAAAAACCACTGCTTTCATTAAAAACAATGTTAACGAGGGAATAGTCAAATGGACAAGCATATGCTCACAGTATTAGTTTTAATATTACAAAGGTCAAGTTGATGTTGACACTGGATAGTACCTACTGTTTGAGTGAAAGAGGTTGCACAAGGGGCAGCACCTGCCCAGGTTTTAAGGTTCATGGTGGACAAGAATAGTAAGGGTCATATGGTTGTAGAGATAAATAAATTACAGAGGTTGACCGTCAGTTTTGGCTTTAAGAAGAAAACCTTGCAAAGGACTGTAGCAGCAGCCCAGTTTTAGAGAAGAAATGTCAGACTGAAAAGGGTAGGGAAACAGTGACAATGACAATGAAAACAATTTTATGGCCCACCCACTCAAAATAAAGATGAAGATAAATTAAGATTCTTTTTTAAACATAATTCTAGTTGATAATTTTTTTTTATGGCTGCATTGGAAATGTAGACAATCTACTTCGCTCCTATCTAGTTAGTAACCTCTTATCACACTAATTGCAGTAAGGTCTGGCAAGCTTTTAGTGGCACAGTGGTTCTGGCTGGACAGAAATGCAGTACTTATTACTCATCATTCTTCCCCTGAGGTATAAGAGGCAGAGGGATGGGGTATGTGGGATCTCCCTTGAGTAAAAATGGCCAAAAAATGACCATTTTTATAGGGCAATCAAGTTTATGTCATCCTTTTTGCTAATTAGGCAAACTTTTCAGAGCAAACACACCATCTGCCACTTGTGATGTTTTCCTAGATACCTAAGGTGGTAGAGTGTTGACAAGCGGTACAGTTAGCAACACTTCTTGTAGATGATTAATTTTCATAAAATCAGTGAAATGTCTGTTATAATTATGTACAGTTATGCCAAAAGTGCAAGTCATATTGTGTACATACTTTGTGCAAATAATAAATGTTGAATTTAACTCATCTGTTTATCATTGGATGCACTATAAGGACCAAAATGGTTCCCCAGCATTGTGAACCATAATTCAATGGATATTTAGACTGGCTCTTAAAGGGCATAAAGGGCATAAGCAGTTGCCCCAAACTTATTTGGAAAAAACAAGCTGAATTTTGAATTTCCCTTCCAAGTATCTTTTAGTATTAGTACTGTATCTTTCATGATATTTCAGGACGTAAATATTGCATTTTCATTTTTCAAGGTAAACCAAGGAGTAACATAACTCTGCATGAATCCAGTGAGAAAAAATATTGTCACATGATTTTCAAGAGCTTTATGAATTATCTGCATGCATACACCAATCCAAATTGGAGTGGACTGGATTTTCCCTTTTCTAGTTTCTTGGCTCATTGCCCTTTTTGTACAGATGTAAAAATTCAAAAGAAAATTCTAGAAAAAAAAATTTTGGCTAAGGAAATTTTTTTTTCCCCTCTATGCCTCATTTTCAGTCAAAACTGGTGATCTGTTTGACAAAACCCTGTTCGTGTTAACATAATTAACACTGACATTTATTTGGAACCAGTATAATTTTAATGAAGCCAGTGGAGTCATCCAGTATAAGCAGGTTTAGGTACCTGTGTCATGGATATATTACAAACCCTTAGAGTGGACAGTCCTAGTCACAACCTGCTGGTTGTACTAAGGCCAGAGGGATATGGTGACAAAGTTGGTTGTTCAGTGTGGTACAGGGAGAGACTCAACCATCACACTAGACTTGATACAAAAGAAAAGGGGAGGAAAATTTGGGAAACACTCCTTAGAAGGAAATTGGGGGGGTGGGGGGGGGGGGGGGTGGGGGGGGGGGGGGGTGGGGGGGGGGGGGGGTGGGGGGGGGGGGGGGTGGGGGGGGGGGGGGGTGGGGGGGGGGGGGGGTGGGGGGGGGGGGGGGTGGGGGGGGGGGGGGGTGGGGGGGGGGGGGGGTGGGGGGGGGGGGGGGTGGGGGGGGGGGGGGGTGGGGGGGGGGGGGGGTGGGGGGGGGGGGGGGTGGGGGGGGGGGGGGGTGGGGGGGGGGGGGGGTGGGGGGGGGGGGGGGTGGGGGGGGGGGGGGGTGGGGGGGGGGGGGGGTGGGGGGGGGGGGGGGTGGGGGGGGGGGGGGGTGGGGGGGGGGGGGGGTGGGGGGGGGGGGGGGTGGGGGGGGGGGGGGGTGGGGGGGGGGGGGGGTGGGGGGGGGGGGGGGTGGGGGGGGGGGGGGGTGGGGGGGGGGGGGGGTGGGGGGGGGGGGGGGTGGGGGGGGGGGGGGGTGGGGGGGGGGGGGGGTGGGGGGGGGGGGAAAAGTTCCAGAATGGGATTGCAGTACAACAGATACATATTGAGTGGACTTTTTAAGTCTGCATTTCAACAATTTCAAGGGCAGACTGGTACTGGAGCCTGGCTAACACAAGGAAACAAAACATGGATACTCCAATAACTCTGAATGTTAATCATGTTCCCCCTGCAACTTAGTCAATGTGGGTCGTGTTCAAGCTGGGCTTTTGAGGGTACGGTTTTGAAACCCACCACACCTCAGTTAACGACGATGCTCACTATTTGGGTGCTACTAGCGCACTGTCCGTTCTCCATCCACTTCAAAAAACACATGAAGATTTTGTGTCTTACGAGCTTTTTTTTCCAGATATAGTGCCTACCGTCTTCTAATGCAATTTCACTTTTTTTACATCAAAAATATACCAGGCAGACATAAAAAAGACATAATTTATCTTTTTGCTTACAAGTGAACAACACTACCTACATCTAAGACTACCTGAAAGAATGCTTTCATTTATACAACAAACAATGCAGAAGAGAGAAGACCCGTACCTTGAAACTGGGAAAAGGTAACAATGTCATCTCAATGGTGCAGGAACTTCATGCTTTCTTTCAAAAGGTCGATGTTTCTGAAGCAGTCAAAAGCAGAATTATTTAGGCTTATTCTGACCTGCAATGACAATGCAATTCTATTTTTCTGATTAATTACTGTGTTTCCCTTTAAAAACTGCACCTGGAAATATACTTTCATGGCCAATATGCAGAAAATTGATACATGGCAATGATGCAAACCAGCTGACAAAAAAACGACCAGGAAAGAATTTTTGTATGTGAAAAGGAAAATAAAGTGAATAGAAATTCTTGTTTTAAATGATTACAAAGTGTATTCCAAGAAGCAGTAGAAAACAAAAGAAACCCCAATCTTGTGGCGTATACACACAGTATACATATACCAAAACCAGTATAAAAAGGCTAGCGAATCCAAGGGAATACTTACTGGTACCGTTTTGTCATAAAAGCAGAGGGGGGGGGATGACAGCAATGGGTAGTACATTTATAGTTTGATGTAAGAAGCAGAGTGGGTAAAGGCAATGATTTATTTGCAGCAATGAACGGTTTCCTGAAGATGATCTTGTGTTCCAATTCTCTTGTTGTGTTAGAATAAGGTGATGAACCTCCCGGCATTCCGACAGAGATGATTAAATTTTCATCAACTTGACTTAACTGGTTCGGCCGACCTGTCTGAAACCAGTTTTACATTGATGAACAAGCTTCATCATACATTTATAAGTTTGCTATAGTTTAGGCTAACCACAAGTTTGCCCAACAAAACAGGGTTTTCACTTCATAAAAAAATTGAAAATGCACACTATATTGTGTTGGTAACTCTCTTCTAAGCATCGTCCACTGATTTAATGCGTTCCACATACTGTATCAACACAGTTTTTAGCATTTACTCTGCTATCCAGAAAGGAATATATGTGAAAACCACAGACCCTTTTCCCAATATAGGAATGTACAAAGGATTATGGGATAGAAGTTTTGAAGTGGCAATCGTTTTTGGCCACAGGTTAAAATTTCCCCCATTGACAAAACACGGACCCATTACCAAAAACTCTTATCCCATAATCCTTTGTAATTGCTATTTGGGGAAAAACGGTTTCTATGGGCATCCCCTGTAATCTTTTTTGAAAAACAAAACTCTGAACTTATTTCTACAGTGATTCAATTTTATTCAAATCAAATTCCTTTCATCTTCATTCAACAAGAACTATACAAATATGACCAATATGACTACCATCTGGGTCTTTTCTTGGTCAAGTTCTGAACCTTCAAAGACACAATTCCTTTTTTCCTCCAATTATGTCAAATTATTAAAGTGACTTCGCAATAAACTTATAACAGAATGCCATTAACCACAAGATAAGGGAACACACCTTTCACTTCTGGAGGGATCAAAAAGTCATTTTAATATTACTTTGCATAAAAAAAGATGAGATAGAATGGAATTACCAAACTGAATTAAAGGGTAAGATTTTCAATATTGCAATTAAAATTCAACGGCCTCTGCATTTTTTTCTTTCTACAAATGAAATCAAAGAATTGATGAGGCAGAACTGATGAGGATCATTTACATATGACATCAAAGAATTGTACTAACTTGCTATTTTGATACCAGTGCAATACAAGAAATAATTACAAATTTGTCTTTTAAATTACAAATAATTAAGCCCAGGATGTTTTCCTTCAGCACTTGAAAAGTGCCTCCAGAAATTTAATGCCTGGGCTGCCCATCAGATGCAATTAACTTCAATACTGTGTTGTATGGGTAGAAAATACAGGGAAGTAATCGCCCTAGCCATCTGGTACAAGGGTACCTTACATCACAGTGACTTCAAAATAGCAAAATGATTCATTTTGTGATTATTTCATTCTCCTTTCTCGGTTGAGCATGGCATTTAACCAAAAGCAAATGAATGGTTCAATCATCTGGGGAAATGATAAATCCAGCATGGTGTTTTTTCCTCACGAAACATTTTTTTAAAGGAGTTGGGAAGTGAATTAAGACCCCACGTAGCAGAAAATCATGGTCAGCAACCTGGGTACAAAGGTTACCTATGCAAACACCATTCAATACCTGTCATTAACAACCCTCATACCGCTTTAACTTGATTTCAAGTAGCCTGGGTCAACCGTTCATCAGTTCCAGCTCACTTGTAGATGTATGCAGGATTATGAGCAGCAAAAAAATTTTCTCTGTAGCCATGACTATGTTATTTTACCTTGAATGGTTCCAAACAGAGCTGTAGCTCAATAAGTTTCAGCATATAATAACTACAGTATGGTTTCTTTCTATCTTCCACAGTTCTGCCTCATCACGAATATTGAATGACACTGATCAATTCAGAGCATAGACCTACTGGCACTGACCTTCATGTTCACATTATATGTAAAGCAAATAGTCTTAACAGCTTACAAATGACACATGGACAAATGCTACAAAACTCAGCTGGTGTGGACATGTGGTAACAACATACTTCACCACCTTCCCCACCTACATTGCACACACCTACCCCCAGGGCCAGGGGATGGTACACTTCCTGCACATGGCCCCACTACTCCAAACCCTCCTCATACTGAACAATATTCTTTTTGCATGAGGAAAGATCTATGACAGGCAAAAACAGAAGTTCTGGGGTTAAAAACCCACTATTTTTCTGTTTGGTTAAACAGAAAGCAAGACATTGGATCATACAGTAAATTTGGGATTGTCACACATTTGAAGTGGCGAAATTAAAGACAGGTTTAAAACCTGATCGAAACAGGTAGTTCTATTTTCAAGACAAATAGAAAAAGAATTAATTTCAGACAAAAAAGTTTACAACAGTTTTAGCATATCAACTCACTGAAGAAATGTGATGCAGCATCATCTCATGTACAGAAAGTCAACATTTTTTTAGTTTTTCTGACCATACGGCAAGTTTTCCACACCCTAACACCCGTAATTCAACATCTTTCAAGACCAAAAAAAAAAAAAAAACGGGTTTTTTCCACATATTTCCCACTACATGGTTACCCAGAAAAAAGGGCTATGTCAAGTCTTGGACCGTCTGATGGTACCATGTAAAAGAAGTCTTCCCACAATTGGCTTCCCACATTGTGCTTGGTGCTCAGAATAAGCAATGGAGCAGGAAAACAAGCCAGTGAGCCACAACTGGAAAAAAGGCTGTGGCCGGCCTGACTTAAACTGGTTAGAAACTGAGCCGTAAAACCTCATCTAATTTTAATCCCACAACTGGCATGGGGGGGGGGTCTGTTACACAGTAGAGTGAGGGACATAAGAGTAGGGGTGGGGGGATGAACAAAATAGAGTGGGGCTGGGGGGATGAAAAAAATATACATGCAGGCATATGGACAAAGTTCACAAGAACAAAACACACCCACACACAAACAGATTTATGTGGAAGCAGAGAAGCTAAAATATCAGAAATGTTGGAATGTTTTCTCATGTTCAGAGCAAGACACTAGTCTTTCCCTAAGAAATATAAGAAATATATTTGTAACCTGAAAGTTACAAGGTAAAGACAAGGTGCTATGTCTCTACCCAAATATACCATCTGGCCCCAAATGTTTAAGTTCTCATGCTGATGCTGCCCTGCCCCATTAGATGGATGAATTAGACACTAAAAGATGATAATTGGTTTGTTGCTTTCCAAATTTTCCTTCTACCCTTGCAGCTGTAATTCTTCTACTGCCCTCACTTTATTAGGAGGATAAATTGGACATTGATAGCATGCCTGTCATGACTCACCTTCCAATCCCCTCCAAAAATGATTCTTCTGGTGATGATTTACTGTGAGAGGTGAAAAAGTTTTCAACATTCATATAAAGTTGGTCACAACAGGTTTTCAAAGGATACCAGAATACATACAGTTGGCAACAATCAACAATAAGAGGGCCACATTTGCTCAAAACGTAATGTTATGCTTTCAGGAAATCCTTCAAAGGTAAGTTCTGTCATACCAATTGGAGAAACCTTATGTCATCCCATTTATCAAAAAATAAGAAACTGTGCATTAAAATTTCTGCTTGAAAACATTTGGACATGAAACACTGCTCACAGCAAAAACAATACCCTGTTGTGACCAGAGTGTCTGTTTCAAAATGGAATGGAAAGTGTGGTTTCCCTCATCCAAAATTCATGAGTGGGGGATGGAGTATTTGGTTTACTTTTTTATGAGGTCTGCTATACATGTGGTTAACTTAGGCCTTCAAAATGGTCTATTATGTAAAAGAAAGGTTATTTTTAGCAATTTATCAAAATCTGCAGAAATTCTGAAACATGTCCTCATGCAACACCATTTGTAACTCAGGAATTCAAAAGGTCTGATCTCTCACTGGGGGAAAACAACTGGGGTCACCCTTTATGACAACTGGAATCATGATTCAAAATTTCCTTTTCTCTGCTGCTATTGAAATTACAAGGTGTAGTATGGTTAAATACATGAATTAGGGGATAAATGGTGTCTGTAGTTGGTGGGGGTTGCAAAGTGTAATGAAATTTAAAAATAAAAAATTATACCATATGTATAAGGACATAAATGAAGACAACAACAAGGATGAAAAGGGACAATTAGTTATTGATTCACCATTTTCACTTTGAGAAAGTCATGTTTATGACTACAGAGCATGAATACTAAGTACGAGTATGTGAAATGTGTAGACTACACCATACCTGACATGACAAGATCACTGATTACTAACAAAAAGTCTAACAAGGTACATAGTTGACAAACATACAACAAAACAAACCAGCAGTTAAGTATTTCCTCTCTGTAACTAGCCCATTCTCACCAGGCTACATAAACACCTCCTTTCATAGACATATACACCTTTATTCCCACTTATTTTCAAACACAGGAACATGTTACCAAAACAGTTTTAAAAAGGTAACCAATTATGACAACACATTGGTACCAGATTCACAGCTCTAAGAACATACTTTTTGACTGGAATTTCTTTCAATTTCAAAGCTTTCATTAATTAGCAAGTTTGAGTACTAGGAATTTTGAAACAAATTTCACTGTTCAAACCTGTAACTCAGACCAGATAAACCTGAACTTCAGACAATAAGGTGCTGCAATTCATAGTGAGAGATGGGCTAACTAAAGAGCCAGTCATATATAACATCCAGAACACACTTACCAGTATTGTATTGCTGCTGTGGAGAATGCTGATGTTGATGTTGCTGTTGATGCTGGTGTTGTGGGTGTTGATGCTGGTGCTGTTGATGCTGTTGATGTTGTTGATGCTGATGCTGGTGTTGGTGTTGAGGCTGCGGACTGTGGAGGTGGCTGTTGTTCAGCTGGGAGCAGTTGGACCCACTGAAGTTTTGAGAATGCGTAGGGACATTGAGATGAGAATTGTCCCCTTGCTGTGACTGTTGGAATAAATTCCCAACTGCAAAAAGGAGAAGGAAAGGTATATTATTTTAACAGTGTATGAGCCACAGGGCAACCCTCCCAAACTTTAGGAAAACCTCTTCTTCTGGCAGAGTTTTGGCATAACCAGGCATTTCTACTACAGGGGAAATTTGGTGGGGGTTGATTTTTGCTGAGGGGATTTTTTTTTTGTACAAGGATATAAAGAGAAAAATAATGCAAATTTTACTTGCCTCTTGCAAAATTTGTATTTTGAAGTCATAGTGACAGTCAGACTTCATGATTTCTGCACAAGACCTCTACCATACCCCTACCCTCACTTCACATCTTATATTTACAAAAATTACTTTTCAAAGGACATGCATCAATGGCAATCTAGTTGCAATTAAGGCACCTCACATACAGTTACATATTAAGGGATACTGCATTGTAGTTGCAATTCAATGTATCTACAATTGCCATACACAACACAACACATTTGTATCACCCACATGCAATGCAAATGTGTTGAAAGTTCATACTGTACAAGCACGCACATTAATCAATACAGCTATTCTGTTTTACAGATCCAATCTTGATTTTTTTTTTCTCTCTTCCTCTCTTTTTTTTTTTTTTTTTTTTTGTCCCTCATTCATCTACACAACTGTACGGACAAAAAGATGTGAAGATTAAAACATTACCATTTCAGACACTACAACAAAACTTGGTTGACATACATACCAGCTTCTATTCATTATCATTACACAATAATCTGTATGGATGGAACTCCACGCATCCTTCTACAGATGTCTCAAAAGCTTTTGTTAGTTATGATACTCATTTTGAAACATCTCCAGAGGGCATTCTGCCAAGTCTTTAAATGTCAGCCATTCATTATCAATGTACAGCACTTGTTACATCTTCTCTTTACCCTTTTTGCGAGTCCACGCTGCTGATAGAAATCAATTACCTTTGCATGGATGCACCCTGAGTAACCGTGACCCCTTCAGGGTTGTTTTCTCTACGCTACTTTATATCTTTTATAACTTTTTTTCTTTTTTTTCCACTTCTGAACACAAAAGACATTTGAATATTATACACGTAAGCTATGGTAAGCAGACATAACACAAACACGAAAAAAAATTTCCAGTGAACTGACATACAACACAAGGGTATAATACATCAAATTCTAGGATGCTTCAATACGTACACGAAACAATATCTTGTGGTTCCCACAGTTCGTTAGTCAGTACATGGGAAGGCATGTCTTTGTCATACCATCAATTTACAAAAGAACAGCATTTCATGCAGTTAACAGACTGTGTCTGGTTATATACATTGCCAACACTTTGGGACTCTTCATGATTGGTGAATAGATGAACTGTTATGACCTCCTTTACACTGACTTGAAACACTTTACATACCAAATTCCAAAATCCAAATCTCACATCTCATATTTTGAGCCTATGAAGGGCAAGGGGCAGGCTGCTAAAGAAATGGCAAACGAAGCCGACCCAGTGGGGAGCAGTGGCATATCATCTCTGAGTACCTGGCTTAGAATGAGTATAATTTGCATAAAAGATATGGCAAGGGGGATGTTCCTGGGACATGACTGCATAGATCAACATAGGAAAATCTTCACTGGGTACTGTCATTTAGGTGTTAATGTTACTCACTAACATTTCTTAAAATATGCATGGGACAATAATTTGGAAAGCTTTTCTTCTGTAATTTTTTTTTTATACCATTTGTCCTCTTCAGTCAATTTTTTCGTACGGCTTGCAAATTCGGTAATACACTTACAGTGAAGCTAGGCCTACATGAGATACAGTGCTAAAAGTACAAGGTGTACTCTACATCATAGATTTAGATCTGGATTTAGAGCCCTCCAAAAATCAAGTGAGCAAACATTTATTAAAATATTTATGTGGCATGGGGCATGTGTAAAAGACTCTTGCTAAGCCCTATGCAATATTTTTGAAAGCTGTACTTGCATAATTTTTCCATACAATATTTTATCTTCAGACGTATTTGTACTCAACTCTTAGGCCAGCCTAACATAAACTATACATAGGAAAATTTGTCCAGCCTATACTGTGGTCATACTGTACCTCCAGGCAAGATTTACTTCTTGATACTTACGTTACCTCTGCAATCTGCATGTACAACTAGGCATCAGATTGACACTATCATAAATTTAACTAACCTATAAGTATACTCAACAGAATTTTAGAATGTAAAGTTTGTAGCTTACATGGTTAAACCAGTGCAATTTCCGCACTGACCAAGTGTGTGCAGCTTGTAAAACTGATGATTTCACAATAGTTTTTATATATCCTGATACTGCGACAACTTACTCTTCGTATAGTTATCAAGATTGAGTGAGTGAGCTCCAGGCGATGATATATCAATATGTCGTACATCACCCAACCTAACTTTGTCATGCATTACAGACACTCACCTTGTGAAGACTCAAATATTGATTTGTATAAACTCTTGAAAGAGGCACTTAGGTCTTCAATGTTTGGATTCGAATCGAACAGTCTCTGACTTGGATCTGGCATTGGTGGCTGTGTTGTTGTAATCACTGGAAGCTGACCTGACATCTAAAACAGAAAATCACAAAACTTTGATACAAGTTTGAAAGGGAAAAGTAACATTTAGTGACTATAGATGATAGAATTTTGATTGGGTATATTATTTTTATTCCTTCAGATGTTACCTTTGGATTGATTCCATGATTCCAAAGGAGACAGGGCATTTCAGTACTTTCACCACTATGTGCAATCTAATCTATCCCACAATGCTCTTCCAAAGAGTAGCAAAAGAGCAAGCTGTCACCAGCAAGCAAGAGGAGACACTTTCCATTGATTCCTATGTGTAAAACTAAAAATATTGAACTTAATCCAATAACCAACTTCTCTGATCTTTCGAATCTCCTCAAATGTCCCTTACAATTTACTTAACAATATGTACACGCCAATGTTTCTTAACTTAATCTTGCACATGAAAAGTAACCCAAGAAGCTATCCTGCACGATTTGACAGTTCGATGACAAAAAAATATTTCACCTGAATGAAAAGAGCCATACATGAACTGGAACATGGCTTTGTAGAAGATGGTGGCAGAGGAGGTGTGAAGAGGGGTGGGGTTACACAAGTTTGTTCACAGTGGGGCAACTAAACTGTTCCTTTGGAATAATGTAAAGTGGACTTTACCTGTTGTTGCTGCTGTGGTGAATTTGGAATGTTAACCTGGTTCATGGCTTGAACCTGTACTAGGCTACCAACACTGCTATTAGAACTGTGAAGCCTCTCCTCTGGGCTATATGGAGATGCCTAGGAAGCGAAGAAAAAGAGCAAAAAACAATCAGATTTGAAAAGGTCAAAAGAAACCAGAAATGATGTAACTGTAATTAATCATGCCCCATCATCAAAATAAAAGAGATACAACTTTCAAATATTACAACCTTTCAGAGTGTTATTATCCCCACTATGAGATAAAAATCCCTTTTCCCCACTGAAAGTGACTTTCAGGCCCAAAACTAGACAAGATTGTGGAGAGGGATGAGACAGCTTCCAAGAGGGTGAAATGTTTTTCAGACGGGGGAAGATGTGTAAAAATGGGAATGGTACAGGTTAAAATTTCTAGGGGGACAAATTTTTTTCTAGGTGGGGTCTTTCTCTCCCCCCCCCCCAATACAGGCTTGCAGACCACAAGGCTACAACAATACTAAGCTGGTGCAGTGAAAGAAACATAATGGCAATAAGTCTATCACCATTCCTCAACAAGAAGTGATCAGTGGCATATGCAGGATTTTGTCAAGGGGGCAGGGAAAGGACCATCCTCCAAATTTAACTGAAGGGGGCCATCCACAAAGGACCTAAAATTTTGTACACAACCAGCCTGTGTACATATGTAGGGAATAATGTTGAAGGGGGTCATGGCACAATGCTCCTCTTCCCCATATTATTTGAATCTACGCCAGAGTTACAACTGGAGTGTAAACTCCACTATAGAGGGGTTTCACAACTTCACATGATCGCCCATCCATTTTGTTTTGAAGGGCAAGATCGTGCATCTCTTTGGTTTTGAAGGGTATGCACCCATTGTGTCACAGCACTATCTATGGTTATATATGCCTTCTGCACGTGCTGTAGAGTTAGAGTTAGATGAGGTTTTACAGCTCAGTTTCTAACTAATTAGTTTAAGTTGGGCCAGCCATGCCCTTTTTCCAGTTATGGCTCACTGGCTTATTCCCTATTCCATTGCTTTAGTACCTTTACTGCGTGTTTTGCCAGTCAGTGCCTGGGAATCCCACACATGTGATGTCACATGAAATCCCTAGATACTTAAAGTATCTGTATTTTCAATTCTTTCTCCAGTGAAAAAAACTTCAAATTTTACTGGGAGCTTTTGACAAGCTTAACTGCCACTCAGTCAACAAACAACCCAGTCTCACACTTGGCATATTTGTTTACATAGACTAAGTTGCAAATAAAGAATACAGAAAAACAAAATTTTATGTTTGTATCAAGGTGGCAGAATGAATAAAATGCAGCACAATTGTAGTCTGATGGTTTTATCTAGAATATGGTTCGAAGAGTGCATTGTGAATGACATCCAGGGTTGTAGCTAGGCCACTTTTTAGTGGTGGGTTACAAGTTAACAATCTATGGGTAAAAATGGGACACACTGAGAAAATTGTAAACCACTGAAAATACAGGGGTGTATTTACTGGCTCTACAGTATGTTATGTGAGGAAAACTTAGCTAATTAAGTCTTTCAAAGCCAGTTAAAATCACCATATTTACTACATTTGGTAGTGGTGAAGTTCAATAGCACTAAGAGGAACTGGCTGTTTCAGGCATATGGCTTTGAGTGTGAGTGGGGTGCACTGATTGGCAGTGCCAGACATGCCTGCCCAGCACCACCCACCATACCTCAACTCTGGTATCATCACTGGTTATGATATCATTACAAGTCATGACTCCTTTCACCTCCATTTCTCAAAGCAACAAATACTAAGCTACTCCCACAATATTCAAAGAAGTTCCCAAATCAGTCAGCATTGGGAGGTCCCACCCCAAACTAATTGTGAATCCTGCTTAATTTCCATCTGTTATGTGCAAACAAGTCTATAATATCTTCCCTCTCCTTAGATCCCTTCCCTGGATGCCAATTAATGTGTACCACACTCAGAAAATCTAAGACACGCACCTGATGTTGTGGTCAAACAAGCTAAAATACTATCTTCAGGGGCCTGTAAGTCCACACGATGCCTAGGTGTATTTCTCCCATTTCCTAAGCAATTACTAGTACAAAATTCTACAAGAATATCATATTCAGTGTTGCACATGAATGCAAAGCACTCAGCTGTATGACTATTAAAAGCCTACAAACATATCCCAACAGGCTACCCACAAGGATACACTATGGATCTACAGTGCTTGTTAATAAATCTGTGCACAACCATGCCTGGATCTAATGAGATATACTGATAGCTCCAGAGTTTCATGATTATGTGAGGCCTTCCAATCATTTACTGGGTAATTCATTTCACAGAAATTCCATCAGGGATTTCCACCAGCATCTGTTGATCTTGAGATAAGTCAGCACAGTATAACATTATACTACACACCAATGGATAGAGCAACAATATGATCAAGGCCAGTGCTGTGAGGTTGATATGGTACATATTTAACACAGCAATTTACAGTGTGGTTACATTACAAAGTTTCAACTGGGGTGCAATGAAGGGTACACCCACACATATGTCTTGCTTATTCATGATTTGCCCACAGGTGCAACTTTATGCTTCACTTGTAATTTTCAAATAATGTTTACATAATGGACATTAAATTTAGGCACATACCGGTATACACAACTCAACTGCCAGTCTGCCTTACACTTCACTGTGTAGTATCTCTCTGTTCTATAGTAATAATATACATGCAGGCCTGCGGATTTCACGCGAACGATCGTTCGCGGTCGCGTGTTGGTTACGTGACCACCAAGCCACTTAACCGAAAAATCGGTTATGATCTCCCATTTGACACTCAAATTCAACTCTTCTGTTACCTAAAATTTGACCATTCATTAGGCGGCATTTTAAATTCGATTAGAAGATATTATCTGATAAACTACAGACTACCAATTGCGACATTTTTCTCACATTGCTCTTGCCTCATATCAGAAACCATAAAATAGATCGCATGAGGCTTGCACCTTGCAGCACGTGCTATGGCAAATTGCAATTGCCGAGTCCACACTAGCTGACTGGTATCACGCACTACGGCGACGACCTGTGCAGCCACGATTCCCGGTTGTACTTCATGCGGATACACTGCACAGGCTGTGATTACAGTCCCACTGCATTGACTTTGCACACAGCCCGATATCATGAAAGTTGTTCCAAAAATTATGCCAGTGGGGACTCATTGAGTGCGCGGAGATTTCTTCGTAACGTTTCCGCAATGACGATGTCAAGGAAACTGCTTGCATATGCAGCTTACTGATACTGGAGATGATAAAATGGATGTGTCAGACTGATATTTGCATTATCTATACTCAGTTCGATCATGAAATCAACGAGAAATCATCGTGTCCTTCAACAGTAATTTACTATGGTTCTGCGCGTACAGTAAAGCCCCGTTTTTCGGAACTAGCTATCAGATTTAACGACAATAATATTCATCACAATAACGGTAGAATCCACCAAGTTTTCAGGGTTTTACTGTACAAGTCAAAATTGAACGAAGCCTAAATTTCTGCAGAAATGCACTAATTTCCTAGGGACTTTAAAAGTCGTGGCAAGATGTCCGGAGGGCTAAAACAGCCAACATGTGGCCATAGAAAGCAATCTGTTATCTTTTTGTCAAATTTGGAAGAAAAATCGTACGTATTTGTTTTGAAATTCTTGCTAGGATCCATGAGTGGGTATAGGCTCAATTTCTCCTTATACTAAAAGACGTTAGGCTAGCGTAAGTCCTAGTTTCACTATATCTGAAAAGTTAGTTTCGTAGTGAGCTTCATATCTAAAAATAACGAGAGTAGACCTTACAAAAACATTGCGAATTGCTGTTTGGGAGTCTCCTACACATGTGTCTCTAATACTTTTGGAAATTTATGCCAAATTTGTACGCTAGATACCTCTCCAGATCGTTATAGTTTCTCTTTAGCACATACACTCATTTAGTGTGTAGAAAGCATTGGTCATTCAGAAGAGCGTAGGCTCGAATTTTGGGAATAAAATCCGGGTGTTTTAGAAGTCTGAAAATTTGTTTGTCATATCATTGGTCACAAAAAATAGTAACCAAACATTTTGGGGGATTTGTCTACAATTTTGCCAGCCTTTTCGGAATTATTTGGGGAATGTGTTCACACTCTTTCTTATGGACCCTGTGTAGGCTCCCGTACTTGAGGCAAAAAGTTGAAACCCCGTACATGCGAATTTTACCGATATCCGAAATACATTCGGTCCCGATGGGTTGTACTGTAGTCCAAGCCATATGCTGTTACCTCACGAGATGGCGTTAACACACACATTTACAGCATCATGTCATTTTGAAATATTGTTTTTCGTAATAAGTTGAACACATGTTGTGCACCGTGGCATTCAGTGCAAGTGATCACTCGTACACCCACACACTATATGAAGCTCAGTGTGGTAAACTGTCCCAGAGTCATGTTTTCTTTATACTGGGAATACGCAAAAATGGGTTTTTGAGACTCATCAAAATGGGTTACGTTAGGTTACGTGGATCAAAAACCGCGTAACCTAAAAAATGGTTACCATGAAATCTGAAATCGTCAGGCCTGTACATGTGCATTATGCTAGTTTTAGTAGTGTACTGCAGACCTAATGTGGCAAGTGTTAAACTGTAGTTATGCAGCCATTATCTACATATTAAAACAATGGATTTGTAAATGCTGAAGCCTGAAAACAACACTCACTGACTACAACAGTCCAATTCCACATGCACTTTCAATTTCAACGGCACTCGGACTACGTTTTAGACAATTCCACATAAAACAGCACAAGAAGACAATCTACTGTAAGTAGAGTGGGATTTGTGTTAAACTTTGCATAATTTACAAATTCAGCATATTAATCATCATTTAAATGATTTATAATGCAAAAGCAATACTTTAGGAATACACTTTTACTTTTAACTTCTTTTTGTAATAGCCAACAATTCACTTACTGAACAGTTTTTTTTTTTCAAGTACTGTTTATAATACTGTAAAATTGCACTCAAGTGAATGAAATGGCTCTGAGAGGTCAAGAGTTTTACCTACTGTATATACTTCAATTGACACACATTTGCATCAAACAGTCCATATTGATAAACAGCTGAAGAGAATATGCATAGATAGAGGTCAATTTAAAGGGCAAGAGCAGTCGCCCCAAACTTATTTTGAAGCAACAGCTAAATCTCACAATTTTCTTCTTATTTCTCTTCAAAGTACCTTTCATAATATTTTAGGACTTCAATATTGCATATTCAAGGTAAACCAATCAGTTACTTCTAGTTAATTTCACATTTTAGGAGAAAAAATATTGTCACATGACTCTCAAGAGCCAATTATGAAAAAGGACAGTCTACTACACTACTTCAAGTTGGGGTGACTGCATTTCCCCTTTAAATGACAGCGACTCTGAGCAGTAACACAAAAATGCAACTTATATGAGCAGTAATGCAAAATTACATAGAATTAAATGACCTTTCACTATATACTGTAGGATATCCACATACTACAGCATTGTTCTGAAACATATGGCTGTACCCAGTACAACACACTGTCCATGCCCAAGGCCTATCTTTTAATCACTCATAATTATGCCTATATACTACTGCAGTTCCAGCAGCCTTTCACAGCCCCTCAAAATTATGTGCAGCGTCCTATAGAGGGATTTCATGCGACATCACGAGTGAGATTCCCAGGCACTGAGGGGCAAAACACACATGCAGAAATCGTACTTACAGCACACACGCATGGCATGACCACTGATATTACTGTGACACAATGGATGCGTGCCCCTCAAAACCACTAGAGACATGCAATCTTGCCCTTCAAAACCAAAAAGACGCGCAATCACAAGATGCAGTGAAACCCCTCTATAAGGGAACTGCAATGCTCTTAGTTTCTGGACCATTGCACTACAGTGAAAAATGGAAAATGACACACGTAGTACAACCCAAACAAAACTATAATAAGTCAGACCAAAGTATACTTACACAATGCATATACTTACACAATGCACATACTTACACAATGCATATATACTTACACAATGCATATATGCTTACACAATGCATATATACTTACACAATGCATATACTGTACAAGTTTACCAAATTTGAGGTGAGTAGTACAGCACATACTAATATACTTGGCATACAGTATATTTACCCATACTTTTCAGGGACTAATTTATCCAGCAATGCATCACTTAAAGTACTACAATTTTTAATATACAAACTGGTCAACCTGCTAGATGACAATTACCCAAAGTGAGCACCAGTCTTTTGTATAGATGCAAGGGTTTCCCCTCATTAAATGATAGCAAAAAACACTAATCCTACATAATGCAAAAAGGCTATCTTTCTCACATACTTATGAAAATGGATTTTGTACTCTTCTTCCTTCCTATTCATGATTTTGTAAGTTGAAACATTGGAAGGTACTAATGCAAAATGTTTTGTACTCCTGCTCCTTAGAAAAGTACAAAATACACAGGGTTCACTGGCCATTTGCTTTCACAGCAGCCAAAATCCCCCTCCCCTTCCTGAAGACACTGACGGGGTAAAATACAAACCAGAATGCAAAACTGCATTGAGGTTTCGATGATATATGTTCTATTCCAAATAATGCCATGAAGTCCCGTATCTTTCATTCACTGGTCAAGTGCTACTGTATCTCAACGTGCTGACAAAATAATTTTAGGTTCATATTTGATCTACAGTAAGGAATTTTTGAGAAATTTTGAATTTTGACCTCTGATGACCCAAGATGATGATCTTGGGAATTCTTGGGAAAATTTGCTTTTTGACTTCTGGTGAAACCATGGGACGATCTTGGGATTTCTTGGGAATTCTTGGGAAATTTTGTTTTTTTGATCCCTGTGACCCCAGTGACCTTTGACCTCCACCAAAAATGAAAGCATTCATCTTTGCACCATAACACATCTACATACTACATCTATACTAAATCTATCCAAGCTTCCTACCTGGAGATACTGTGTTAACAATGTTCTCTGTGTTTGACCCCCAGTGACCTCAGATGACCTTTGACCTCCACCAAAAAATGATAGGCTTCATCTTCTCACCATAACGCATTCACATACCAAATATAAAATCTATCCAAGCTTCCTACCTGGAGATATGTTAACAAGGTTTTCAGTGTTTGACCCCCGGTGACCCTAGATGACCTTTGACCTCCACCAAAAATACTAGAGATTATCTTCTCACCATAATGCATCCACATACCAAGTATGAAATCTATCCAAGCTTCCTACTTGGAGGTATTATGTTAATAAGGTTTTCTGTGTTTGACCACCTGTGATCCCAAATGACCTTTCACCACCACCAAAAATGATAGGAATAATTTTCTTACCATAATGCATCTACATACTAAGTATGAAATCTACCCAAGCTTCCTACCTGGTGATATCATGTTACCAAGGGTTTCAGTGTTTGACCCCCGGTGACTCCAGATGACCTTTCACCTCCAACAAAAATTTAAGGGATCATCTTCTCACCATAATGCATCCACATACCAACTATGAAATCTATCGAAAGCTTTCTACCTGGAAATATCATGTTAAAAGGTTTTCAGTGTTTGACCCCTGGTGACCCCAGATGACCTTTGACCTCCTCCAAAAACAAGAGCATGCATCTTTGCACCATAATGCACCCACATTCTAAGTACGAAATCTATCTAAGCTTCCTACAGTTTGGGGATACTGTGTTAACAAAGTTTTCTGTGTTTGACCCCCTGAGACCCCAAATGACCTTTGACCTCCACTAAAGACAGGAATTATTATTACCATAACACATCTACATACTACGTATGAAATCTATCCAAGCTTTCTAGCTTCAGATATCGGGTTAATAAGGTTTTCAAGGTTTGACCATTAGGCAGCCAGCCGTCCAGCCGTCTTTTGCACGGCCGGTTTCCCAAAATGACGGCCTATATTTTCATACACGGCTTTCAAAATATACATGAAGCCGTGCACCAATTCTCCCAAGCTTCCAGTATACATATTAAGACGGTTTGAAATAAGCGTCCGAGACAACCATTTCTCCAACCGGAAGACCTTTTCATCTTCCCTAGTTTTCAGCGGGATTACTAGCGTGATTTTGTTCAAATCACAATTCTAGTAACATGCATACACATCTCTTCTTGTATATCGGAATTCTGATAGCAGCACATATTGAGTCAATGCAGTAATGTGTTGACTTTAACTACATTCGATGTACTTGCCATACGAAAATCCTGTCAACTGAATTGTGTGGTAAGTGCTGTTGCTCACAACGTAACTGCCGTGTTGCATGTTATCCTGCGAGCGCTTGATATCATACATTTTACAATGTAGTCTGTCCGTAGGATCAGACTGTTCTCACACATCACACTAGCTTAGGTTCGATATATCTCCATATATAAATACGTTAGGATAGCGTATGAGGAAGTGTGGGTGTTTGTGGATAATAAAGGATCGTGCAAGAAAAGCACTGAAGTAAAGGTTCCGAAAATATTACGAGGGGCTTAGTTAGAGTGATTTACACATACCTCATAATTAATTTATGAAATGTTTGTCACTCTCGATAATTTTGGATGCCTTTAAGTTTGACATCGAAGATTTCTACCCTCAGACTGTGGCACTGCATATTTAGTGTGTACTACAGTAGAAGTGAAACTTGTAAGGACCAAAAGAGTGATCGTATAGGCTGGAATGTTTGGACAACAATCTCCGGATATTAGAAGCATACGAAATTGCTCATTATCATCGATGATAAAAGTTGCTGGATTTTTTTCATTTTTTGTAGATGTATCAAGTTTATTTGGTGAATGCTTTAGCATGTATGCTGCATAGGGAACCACATCACAGTAGTTCTGTTTGACTTTGAAGCCAGTGCTGTGCTCTCTGTAGATCTACAGACTATGGTTATTGGAACTACAGTCTAGCAGACGGTGCCATTGTTTAGAATCAGTAACACCGCAAGTCAAGATTTAGTTTTACAGTTACAGTAAGGTTATCAGTTAAAGCTAAAGGCTGAGGATTAATACTTGGCTACAATTAGGCCTATGGTTAGGCAAAACTGAGGGAAGGGTACCGTGAGGTTGGATACTTTTGGTTTGTAAGTTTGTAGCATAGACGATACCTCACACCATTTCTAATTTTCCAAATATTTCACATGGTTGGAATGCCTCCCCCCCTCCCCCCCCCCCCCCAAAAAAAAAAAACAAAATGCAGCTAGCCCTAATCCTGATGTCCTAGCTGTTCTAGTAAACATCAGCCTTTGAGTCGGAAGACTAATATTTTGGCGGAAGACCAGAAAGGGGCAGAAATTGTATTGTCAAACTCATATTTCAGGTCCAAGAAGTCTCAAAAATAGGCTGAAACAGCTTGTATTTTACCCTCAGAAACCTCTAAAATGCAAAATTCTAAACTTGCCCCCTTAACCACCACAAGGGCCCCCTTGAATTCCTGCCAAGGAAGGTGATTGCTTCGCGATCGTGATGATGCCTTCGGCATCATATTGGGCCAATATGTTAGCACACCCACTATTCTCAATTGGACACCCACAACTGAAATTTCTACCACAGAGCCTGACCCCCAGTGACCTCAGATGATCTTTGACCTCCACCAAAGACAATAGCATTCTTCCTCCCACCATAACGCATCTACGTACCAAGTATGAAATTTATCCAAGCTTCCTATCTCGAGATATCATGTTAACAAGGTGGTTTGCAGGGTTTTACTGCAGTGACCATATGACCTTTGACCCCCACCAAAAACGATAGGGTTCTTCCTCTTAACCTTACGTATCTACATACTATGTATGAAATATCCAAGCTTCCTACCTCAAGATACCATGTTAACAATGTTTTTGGAGTTTGACCTGCGGTGACCCCCACCAAAAACAATAGGATTCTTACTCTTAATATGGGGCATCTTATGTACCAAGTTTGAGAACCTTCAGAGTTTCCCTTCTTGAGATATCGTGTTAACGAGCAGTGTCACAAACACACACACATGCACACACATACACACACACATACACACACGTCATCACAAATGCATAGGTTTCTCTTATCATCGAAACCAAAAATACTGAATAGTGCAAACATCTAGCTCTTCCCCTCCAATTACTTGCCAGCAAACACCAGAATGAAAAAATGTATTGAGGTTTCGATGAACTCATTTCTGATGACCCTAGATGACCTTTGGCCTTCACTACAAACAAAAGGGTTCTTCCTCTTGATATAATGCATCTACATGCTAAGAAGTATGAAGAGTATCCATGCTGCCTATCTCGAGATACCATGTTTAACAAGGTTTTCAGAGTTTGACCTCCGATGAACCCTGATGACTTTTGACCTCCACCACAAATAACAGTCATTCCTCTTGATGAAATGCATCCACATAGTATGGGAGAGTATCCACACTCTTTATCTCAGGATATGCTGTTAACAAGGTTTTCAGACTTTGAACCATGATGACCCATGATGACCTTTGACCTCCACCAAAAACTATAGTCCTTCCTCTTGATGTAAAGCATGTACCTCCTAAGTATGGTGAGTATCCATGCTCCCTATTGGGAGATACTGTGTTAACAAGGTTTTCAGACTGACCTTTATGTCACCTCAGATGACCTTTGACCTTCACCAAAAACAATTGGGTTCATCCTCTCAATATGGGACATCCACACAGCATGAGAACTTAAAATTTCCCTTTGTGAGATATCGTATTAACGAGCTAAGCGTCACAAATGCACACATAAGGGTCATTCTCTGCCAACTCAACAAATAGGTCGGTCGGGCACCAACTCAGATTTTGCTGAAACTTTTATGAAGCATAGTTCCACTTATGGAAAGAACACACCGAAAATTTCAGGTCAAAATTCCAAACCGTTTGGGAGTTATGGCCCATTGAAAAATGGACCAGACCCCATCCTTTCATGCCCAATTTGTGCACATGCCATTTCGATCATTTTTGAGGGCCTATAACTTCCCAGAGAATAAACATACAAAGCTATAAGTACCTACCTGGGGTATTTTCTGCCCAAATTTTCAGAATCTGGCCTCAGACACACTGTATCTGGCTTAATTATGAAGATAAAGAGCTCTTAACATTGCATTTCATTTTAGGCATCCATGTGAGTTTTGGTATTTGGACCCCTGTGGTTCAACCAACTTCTATCAGATAAGTACCATTTTTCATATATATAATATCTGGTGGGTACACTTTGCTCTCACAAAGTTAAGGACCTGAAATAACTTCCATGACAAAATGGTTGGGGGTCAAACATGGTCCCAGAGCCAAAAAACCAAAATTTTGATGTTTTTCAGGTTGACCTTTGACCTTGTTTATCACCTCCCATGAACTAAAATTTTTTTCTACCAACAGCTATATCCCTTTTCTATATCTGGTTAAAATTTCAGAGAGGGGTTTCCCCCCATTTTTAATTAAAAAATCTTTGAGTTGGGTAGGTGGTGCACCATTTCACATAGCAGTGTACAGTGTATCTGTACTGGGTATATACTGTACACATGTATATACAGAAATTTATAGTAGTGAGTGTACCTCAAGTGTAGCCCAATAGCTCACATATCAGGGTTTTCCCTGGGCCTTTTGAACGTCGCGGCCCGCAACGTTCAAACTTTAAAAACAGGAAGACCACGACGTTCAAAAAAACAGCCGCGATGTTCAAAAATTCCTCCGGTTACCCTGAAAAAATGTTACTTAAACTTTGTCAACGATCGCCTTTTTGTTAATACAATGTGCAGTGAAACCACAAGCTTATTTCCGAAACCTTGTCACGGCAAAATTACGAGCCATGTAGTACTACCTTCGCGGTAATACTTTCGTGCTCATCCGTACCCACAGTCATACACGCAAGTCTCAAGATGCAAACAGAAAGCTAAGCTAAGCGTTCGGTGTATGCATGCCACACACGTACACGGAGTTCAGCAAGCCCTCTTTCATTCACACGTTGCCCGCTCGGCGGACAATCTATATTGGCTGCGCTCGTAATACCACATGTAAACATTTCGAGGTCGGAATATGCAGAGTGAGCATGGATGAACACTGGCGAGATTCGCCTTCCAACACAAACCTGGTGAACAATTGAACACCTCAACCAGCTGACCCGCCCAACCCTTTGAAAATCCCCTGTTTCATATCTTCATGGTCACAAAAAATAAAGCCCCGCCTCGGAATGCAACTCCAAACTTAAAACTGCATTACCAATCTCGTAACTCTCACTCAGCTGCACTACCAACCTTGCACACTTATCACGTTGACTGTCGTGACATCGCTAAACCTTCATACCAGGTATTGAATATGTACCCTCAAGTTTAAATTTACATGTCATTATTTGGTAATGATTATGTACATTCCAACGTGAGCAGTCGAGTAAACTATACCGTGAGACGCAACCACAGGTATTATAATTCTGTGAACGCAACAGGCAAAGCCAAAACCAAATGCCCCGTTCGGCAGGTTATAGGCGGGGCTTGGGTCTCAGAATTTTCAACCCAACGAATGAATGAAACATCAGCATTTGACCGACTATATTATTGATAACGTGTCCTTTGTAAAAATACGTAACTTTGCATTATCAGGGCCGCCAAACAATCTACTCAACTTACGCATCTTGCTGGTTTCAAAACTTCACAATATGAACACATTTTTTGTGTCGAAACTAGTGTTTGCACCGAAAATTCGTACCCGGGTACCCATGCATTAAAAATGCAATTCGTACCCGCATCACCCTTCGGGTACCTGACCGTAAACCTTGCAACATCTAGCCTAAGTTTAGTGCATGGTATGCACATACAATTCAAGACTCCACCCATCGGCCCCTTATCTCTGGTCGGATCGATCTGTTGAAAACAATGTCACATTTTCTATATATCTACAATGTGCCGTTGGTTCTTAACATCGTGAGTTTAGAAATCAGCCGGGAATTCATAATTTGACCATATTTAAGTGCAGTTAGTACAAATTTTAAACAAATCCTATCACTACCTCCTGTGGCTTTGTGTTAAAGTGTGCCGTAACGTGTGCATCGGAACCAAAAAGTAACATCATCCAGTTTGTCACTGCAACTTCTGTACTGTAATGTACCTCAACCATGTGATCAAATTTCTCATAAACTGTTTTCTTGTTACTCTTATGAAAAATCAACCTTCGTGATAATGACAGTAAAAAACTTTCTAATGCATCTCCTAGCTGAGATTTCACCCGCACAGCACCGTTAAAAATGTACGGTAAGATACGGCAGATACCGTGTACGTACGAACGTTTGTTTGTTCGCTGCCTGAGTGCTCTGTGCTGTAGTTAGCACATGACTTTGGCAAGTTCCATTTTTCGCAAATGGGGGGTACGTAAAATACTGGGAAAATATTTTGCTCTTATTTTCCCATATATTTAGGAAACTTTGGACGTAAAACTTTTGCAAGTAGTTTGAATAGCAATAAAAAATTACGAGCAATATTAAGATAGGAATCATTTTAGTATGTAAGGTAGTACCAGGATAGAAGTAACAGGAAAGAAGATTTTTTTCGTGCACACAGCGCAAAATACACCTTGAAAGAATTTGTACGATTTTAAATCTGATGGAGTGAATTTTGCTTCAGAAAAAAGTTTCTCCGCCAAAAATACGAAGTTTTGGCAACTGATTCGAGTCAAAAGAATATTATTGTGGTTGTAATAAGTGCATACCTTATGTAGACATAACTGTATCACCAAAATTTACTTCTTTAGATCATGACATCATGTCATATAATGTTAGTGATAACTTGACAAGTATGAAATCTAGCAACATCGAAAGTCGAGCCACGTGCCCTATATCCATTTGGGTATGTGTTTATACGGCAAAGATACGTGTAAAATTTCTAGTCAGTCTTTTGCGCTACTTCTGGGCCTTAGTTTTGGAACGTTGCTCATCCATACGCACTGTGTGCAAAAATTTTGAGCTGTCTTTCGACGTTCATTTCTAGAGATAGGCTAGGCTATTATACAGTATAGTAGGCCTATGTTGTTTCGTTATCTAGTATAGGGGCGGGTTGATGTTAGAAACACGCATCGTGGGGCTTGTGTCTGGTGAAAAAATGCAATGTAGCAAAAGCATGGTACGAAACAGACAAAAGCAACTTCATTTCAACATAATCGTGAATGAGATGGGTAAAGACATTTTGATAGTTGCAATAACCATGCTATTTCGCGAAGATCAAAAGGGAAAGGCTGAAAAAGTCTACCCGGGTACAGTAGTAAAGTACTGTGTGCTCTCTGACGTACCTGAACTGTGCTGCAATAGAAATTGCGGTAACTACTAACAATAGCCAATGATCGCTATCATTTGGAGAGGTTAAAATATTACAAGTTTGTGAGCACCAATGGCGAATATTTTGGCGGAAACTTAAAGAAATTCTGTTGACTAATATGCCGCAAAAGTGCCACTATTTTGCATTTAGACGTTTCTAAAATTCAAAAAATTTCGAAAAGGGGAGGGGGGACCCCCTCCCCTTATACCCCACCCCCAGGCCGGCGATCCACCGTCAGACGCGGCAGAGCCACAACGTTCAATTATAAACCCAGGGAAAACCCTGCATATACCTTGTTTGCAGTGTGGTAATACAATTAATGATCATCATTCTTGTTTAAGCACAGCTCATGGCTTTAAAAATAAGTATATATATCTTTCCACAAGTCTTAAATGGGCACAACAGACCCTTTGATTTCTTAGACAACATTTGTTATGTGTAAAGTGCTGTATTATACAGTATCTGTATAACTGTACATACAGTGCATACTTGTTAAATTTAGTAGTACAATTATTACAAGTTTGTACTGTAAGTTACTTAAAATGTCTTTTCCTAAGTAGATAACTGTAAATGAAAATAGTATTACTTCTGTGGTTGAAATTATACAAACAGGCCATGATATAAGGTCATGTGTGCTACACGAGTAGTTTGTACTATTATATGTATACTGTACAATGTGTATGTGACATTGACCACCTTCTACCCAAACTCAAAAAATGATTTGGCAAGAATGAGGAAAAACCCCTCTCTGAAATTTTAACTAAATATAAAAGGGGGTTAGAGCTAATAAAAAAAAAAAAATTTCAAGTTCATGGGAGGTGATAAACAAGGTCAAAGGTCAACCCGAAAAACATCCAAATTTTGCTTTTTTGGCTCTGGAACCATGTTTGACCCCCAACCATTTTGTCATGGAAGTTATTAAAGGTCCCTAACTTTGTGAGAGCAAAGTGCACCCACCAGATATTATGTATATGAAAAATGGTACTTATCTGATAAAAGTCGATTGAACCATAGGGGTCCAAATATCATAAATCACATTGACGCCTAAAATGAAATGCAATGTTTAGAGCTCTTTATCATCATAATTAAGCCAGATACAGTGTTTTTCATGCCAGATTCTGAAAATTTGGGCAGAAATTATCCCAGGTAGGTGTTTTTAGCATTGTATCTTTATTCTCTGCATAGATATAGGCCCTCAAAAATGACCGAGATGTGGACCATGCAATTCGGGCATGCAAAGAAGGGGGTTTGGGCCACTTTTCAATGGGCCGTAACTCCCAAACGGCTAAGAATTTTGACCTAAAATTTTTGGTGTGTTCTATCTACTACTTGAACTACACTAGGGAATTTTTTCAGCAAAATCTGGGTCGGTGCCCGACCCTGATTTTCTGAAAATTTGTTGAGTTGGAAGAGAATGACCCATAAACAAATGCCATCCCAACTGCATATAGGTTTATTTTTCATCAAAACCAAAAATCAAGCATGTAATTCTTCTTTATAAGTTTTCTTAAACATGTGACTTAACAGTTCTGTATCTCATCAGTGACATGATATTCATCTTGATGACAGGGTTCTAGATCACTATTTGGGAAAGTCCCTACTTATTTTTACATGACTCATATGGTATATATCTGCTTATTCATGTTGACTTAGCTGGGTACAAAAAAACACAAATGCAATTGCAATTAAATTTCTTGAAGTGACAAAGCAACATCAGCATGCTGCCTAGATTTTCATTCCCCAGTCTCCACCTCTTCTGCACCAATAGATGCTTCAGGGACTGCACTACACCCCTTCCCACATAGAAGCAAACCCACAAGGACTTATTTCAACTTCTTTCTCCATGCCAATGCCCTACTTTCCTGGAACCTAACATTCCATCTGATCTAATTATTCTCCTCTGACTCACAAGTGTTTGAAAAACACAACACAGCCAAGACATGATGGAGCTACCATGAACACTGTCTGCCCCTTCAGCCTTGCCTGGAAACCATATAAATTTTCACTGGTGATTTCCAAATCTGTGAAACCTTGACAGGAGGTGAGCCATTCTTGATGCTCTAATCAAACTATCTGCACTGCTGCATAGATACATCTGAGAGAGGGGAACAAATACAATAGGTCGACGATCCTCTGCCACATTTAAATGTCACACTGCTTCACACCACAACAGCAAGCATGAGGACATATGCAACGGGAGCCGGATGAAAAATGATAAACTAAGATATCTGTGATTCCCTTCAGCTACCTCCAATGTAATAAACACAGCAGACTGGTGTTTCTTTCACCGTTCGATAATACACTGTACGACAATTGAGGGGGTGATTTTCTGATGACATAATACAATTGTCATCCAGTGAGATTTTTTCAGCTGTTGTTGCCTATCATGTTACTACCTGAGCTGGCTCAAGGCTACAGGAAGGTGACATATAGCATTTGAGGAGCTCCTAACAGGGGTCTGTACAGAACTGCTATTACAAATGCACATGCTCGAGAGGTCAGACAAAATATGGTGACAACCTAACCAGAATGAATGAAAGACATGTAACTAATAATTCTAAAAAGATTATCTGAAGTTGAAAACAGTAACTAACCATGCATGGACACGGCAAAGAAGTGAAAGTTGGCCCTTTCCACAATATTGCAGACCTGTACTTTACGAGGCAGATCCAAAAGAATGACCACAATATACCATGGTAGATGGGACTGTCCAATAGCAGTATAAAGGTAATAATTCTAAAAAGATCATGTGAAGTTGAAAACGGTAACCATGAATAGACCCTTTTCCAAATTCCGATCACAAAGGATTGTGGTACAGAGTTTTGGTGTGCGTCATTTTTGTCAATGGCATTTTATTGTGGCCAAAAACGATCACAAAGGATTGTGGGACAGAGTTTTGGTGTGCATCATTTTTGTCAATGGCATTTTACTGTTGTCAAAAATGACGCACCCCCAAGTTCTGTTTCACAATCCTGCGTAATTGCTATTTGGAGAAGGGTCTATGGCCAATGCAAAGAATTGAAAGTTGGCCCCTTTCACAATATTGCAGACCTGTGCTTTAGGAAGTGGATCCAAAAGAATGACCAGTAACATACCATGGTAGATGGGACTCTCCAATAGTAGTATTAAATAGGGAAGTAAAGTGGGAGCAAAATAGACTGTGCTTTCATCCTCCACCCACACCCTCCCCACCCTCCCCAACTCTCCCTCCCCCACCTCCCACCTCCCCCACCTCCCCCTCCCCCACCCCCCACCCCCCCCCCAAAAAAAAATATCCACTGACCTGAAGATATCTATTTTGCATCCATGTTTGGTGGAAAGTAAATCTCAGATAAACATTTGATTGCTGGGTTTACAGTACCATACTTTACAACTTTGCCTTTACATGACCTTTAATTGAGTCATTTGACTCCAATAACATATGAAGGTACCCATGCTGCATCTATGAAATATGATTACAACCAAGGGACAAATTTTCAAACAACTCAAAGAAACCATTTGTATTCTTATCACTACTAACTACTAACTTACCATGACATTTGACCTTTATATGTGAATTTTGACCTTATAACAAAATAGAGGTATCCATTTTGCTCTTATACTGTATTATAGTTCCAACTGGTCATTGGACCATCGAGTGGACCATCGTGATGTGGGCAATGCAAAGAGTATGCACACAAGTTTGATGCACATACACATGAAGGATGCAGCCATAAGGTATTTCCTAATGGATAACCAAATAAAACAGCTGGTAAAATGGAATCATACATATGTTTCACAATACTTACCCTATCATTTGTTTGCCTTTTTCTCATATTCCTTGGATTAATAGGCTCTTCTTTTGGACTTGTGTCAATTGCCCAATATGATCCCTGCAAAGAAAACAGACATACACTCACTTTGTTTTAATTCTTACGTGCTTATGGACAGTTCTTTTACAAAATCAACCAAATAACCTGGTTTGGAAGCCTATGAACTTTGACACTTACAGGTCTTCTATTAACATAACTGCTTTATTGCTATCTGGCAAAAACTAATTACTGCATAAAACTCTACAAAACTTACCTGTTTTCGAAGTCTATGAGCTCCAATACTCACCTCCTATATACGTAATTCCCCATCTTGCATGCAAGCACCATCTGATACCGACTTAAGAATGTCTTAGGAAGAAACACTTTCGAAATCCTCTAAAAGGGGATGAAAACTCTTGATTTGCCAGACAGTTGCAAAAACACATCTTGCTCGAAGAAGGGCAAGCTGGAGAGAGGAAGAGTGGTACTACCATACCACCCTCTAGAGTGGGAGGGCGCCATCCCGGTGCTAAAGAATTAAGCCAGATGGTGCTTACAGGCAAGATGGGGAATTACGAATGTAAATAGGAGGTGATGAGGAGCAAGATACCATATGAGCTGTAATCAGCTGTCTTCCATGATTTAATAAATTTGCAACACATGGTTTGAGACAATACATATACTCTGATAGAGGGTAAAGTAATTCCAATTTGACTGACTGCATTTACCTTCTACCAAAAATTCCAGAAATGTGTCTCAGTCAAATGACAAACCAATAACACACCCCCACATGAGTCTATTGTGCCAGGTGTTACTTATTGTACCATATATAGGGTATACAAGTGACAATTATAATGTAAACAGTTCGTCTCCACTTTCCACCCTGAAAGTCAGACACTACTTTCAGGAAAAATACCCTTCTGTATTAACCCAAGTCCTGACAAAGCCATAAATAATTCACCAACGGTCCACATGTTTCCATTTTGTCTGCTTTTCTCAGAGTGAAGAATTTTTTTATTTTATCAAGTCAGTGAATATGTATGAATTCCCACACATTTTCTCTTTTTAAATAAGAGGGCTATGTTTCTGACAACAGCAGGAACTGAAGCAGGAAACACATGTGACTCTTGAACAGAAAGATTGCAGTCAAGTATCTGTGAGTACTGTACATAATATCTCTCTGGTAGGAGCTGAACAATTTCCAATCCAAAATTTCAGGCCTTCTCTGAGCAGTTTCTAAAGATGTTTAGTCAGTAAAGCACAAGGCTAAAAAGGGCCCACAATAAGAGCTTGGTGCTAGCCTGCCTATCTCTGCACCAGGGGTGGGCCAATGCACTAGTACTGTAGTTTGATCGACAGGTGCAAGTTAGAGCAGGCCTTAAATTTTGAGGTGTGCAAATGCCATCGCACACCATCACTCACCTCAAATCACTGCAAGAAGAGCGATTTTTTGGACACTTAGATAAAGAATGGGAACTCAGGTAAATCTATTAAAGTTAAATAAAACAGCACACCTACCACACTCCTTAATTTCCTGAGAAGTGTGATTCAACAAAACTTACCTGGTTTCGGAGTCTATGAGCTCCGATACTCACCTCCTATTTACATATGTAATTCCCCAACTTGCCTGCAAGTACCATCTGGCATAAGAACAATTAGCACCAGGATGGCGCCCTCCCACCTCTAGAGGGCGCCGTGGCTAGGCCACTCATCCACTCTCCTCTTGCCCGTCTTCGTTCTTATGCCAGATGGTGCTTGCAGGCATGTTGGGGAATTACATATGTAAATAGGAGGTGATGAGGAGTGAAATAGACTTGAAGCATACCTGGAAAATCTAAAACTCAAGGCCTACTAGAGTAATGAATACTAGTAGTACAAGATTTTCTTTTAAATACATTCTGTCTTCTGATTAAAAGGTACAAAACCATTGACATACAAATTTTCACAGATGTTCACATTATGTCTCACTCCTTACTGTATGTTTCAAGGCTACAGATTTGTAATTTTTATTAATATATGAGGAAGAACTTAAAATACAATAGAGAAATTTAATTTTATATTTTTGTTGATTGTGTGTATTGAACATGGATGTCTGGAATCTTGATGTTGTTCACTGTACATCAGCATTCTACATTATGTATTCATTGGCATCTTTGTGAAAACAGTGCTAACTGAAACAAAGTCGGGGTTCAAAATTCTTTGAAGCACCAGAAGCCATGGCCTTCAGGCCCCCCTCACTTTGCTTGACAAAGTGATCACCCTCACAAATTGCCAATACTGAAGGCCATAGTAGCCTTGATACCTCCATCATTTCTCTTTAGTGTCCTTTTTTTCGTAGTTTTGGCCTTGATTCCTCCAGCCTGCTTGGTCTCAGCAAGGGGATGCAGAATCACCAAAACTCACTGGTTTGGGAGTCTACGAGCTCTGAAACTTACCTCCTACATAATTATGTACCATAATACGGTTCTAGGCACCCTCTATTGATAGGGGATGCTGCAGAGCTATTAGTTTTTTCCAGACTGTTATTGCAGGCTATAATGGTACCTGTGTAAACAGGAAGTAATGAGGAGCAGAAACAGACCGGCAGCTCCCTTACCCAATGGAGAGGTATCTATTTGCTCAGCCAATTTAGTAATAGTGGCTTTGATACCCTCCATCATTTCTCTTTGGTGTCCTACTTTTTCCAAGTTTTAGCCTTGATTCCTCCACTTTGCTTGGTCTCAGCAGGGGGATGCAGAATGGCAGCCCCCTTACCCCACGGAGAGGAACCTATTGCTCAGCCAATCTAATAAGGCTTCCCAAACAGTGTACACCCAAGCGAAGAGGACTGCATCCAGTTTTGGACGCAAATCTTCCACTGAATAATATGACTTATTCATGTACTCTCTCATTATTCATGTTACTGCTTCTAGTGAGGGAACATGTTTCACTTGTGGTTTATTCTGGTAGTCATTACACTGACAGCCTAGACTGAGACGGTCTGGGAAGTCACACCATTACTCTGTTGCATAACCTCCCGCGTCCACGAAGCCCCCAAAAACCACCCGCCCTCATAACACTAGGCTACATTGCGGAACTGGTCCCTGTAGAAAGCCTATGGCGAAAAACACGTTGCAAAAACGTGATTAAGGGCGGAACCTAAAAAAGGCCCGAAAATGATCCCAAACAAACGTTATAATTGTAGATAGGTGGTAAGAGAGGGGCGATGTAGATCCACCTGTGCCGTGTGTACTACTGTACCAGGGAGTGGGTACTGCAAGAGCACACCAACACGCAAACCACTGTGTATGCATAGGCTACTGCATGATTTAAATGGGACCAGAGGTTGCATTTTTTTGAATATTCACTAAAAATCTTAGTCATAGGGCCGCATATTTCTATGTATATCAAAAGAATTTGTTTGGTTTTCACTTATGCAGGCATTAGGGTAACACTAAACAAGGAATATGCCATACAGCCTACTATACAACAGCTTCTTGGCCTCAGTGTCCTGACAAATTTCTGCCAGCAGTTTTCATAATGTGGCCTTGCCCTTTCCACTTCCAGTCCTTACCTTTGGGCCCAGCACAAGGAACATATAGTCCTTCCTCACAAACACTTACTGTAACCGTATGAATATCTCATGCAAGCCAATACACACTCTGCGGCACTATGTAAGTACTACAAAGTAAACAATTACAGACAGATATAAGAGAGTTCCCCCTGAACTAAGAAACTTTGTACTATGTTTTAGAATGAACTACACCCATAATAGTGCGGTACACCCTAGACCAGTTCTGGGTTAAAGTAAATACCACATAGTACACAGACCTTGACAATATAGCTGCACTTTGACATTTCCACTAGACTGATCGGAAAATAGTGTTTGCACTTGCTGTGAACTGCAAGCATCCTGAGCCAGGTAACATGGTTACAGTCTTGATATAAAGGTATAGTAATCTAACTTACAAACAGAATGACTGACATATTGTTATCTTACTCAATCTGTAATGTACACTGATCACTGCAACCTGAAGTTACTTAAAAACAACATTATCAATGTTATTCAACAGTATCATACCTATGTACACATAGATAGGCGGGTTTAGAAAAGCTGTTTGAGGTGTTGTTTTTTAAAGGAGAATTACACAGCATCATGGAGGCTGGTCATTCCCTGTAGAGCAGAGATATTTTCTCACATACAATTGGCTTTATAAACACACTTGCTGGTTTACAAAGAGATCCTGAGGCCAGAAAGGCAGGCAAAGTTTGTTGTCCAGTTTTTAATACAGGGTTCCTGTACCTACAAAGCAATGAAATTCCAAGACTTTTCCAGGACTAAAAAACCTTCAACCCATAAACCATCCTGAAGGAAACTAAACTATGAAACAGAGGATGAAGGAAGAGTACTAAAAGGGTCTATATTTTAAGGGTGGAATCAACTCTTAGAAAAGGTTCCAAATATAAGATGAAAAAAGGAGGCCAGTAATTAATGTTGACTTGATATTCCACTGGCCATGAAACATGGGCAACTTCAAGCATTTCGAGAGGAAGGAAATGTGCCACCCAGTTGGGATCAAAAAGCATGGCCAGTGATACTCCATAGTAGATGGTAAGTGCCCAATAGCAAAAGCAGGGGTGGTAAGTACGTGAAAAAATCTATGATTATGCTCATTTTCTATGAAAATCCAGGATAATAATACTGTATGCATGGTACCTGCACTTACTGCTTAAGTCTTTACTTTCAGTCCTCACAAAATTTCACAACTTTTCCATGACAGCTTTCATTTTTACAAATTTCAATCACTTTTCAGGGCTTAAAAAAGTGAAAATAAAATTCCATGTCTTTCTAGATCATGGGGAAAAGCTGTTACAGTATGTACAGCAGTAAAGGGGTTACAAATAGGTTCAGAAGTGCATTTTAAAAGTAACATAGGGTACCTGATCCTGTCCTAGAAATTGGTTATCTCTTGTAACAATGTGGGACCACTGTTATGGTAGAGTGTCGCATTTTTAGGGAAGGGTTAAAAGTACACAATTTTCTTTGCAAACAAGAACGTTGAAATTTTAGTTCCTGCACAAAATCTGAAAAGCTAAGGCACTCATAATGGTAAGCACTAGAGCTTTGAAGGAACTTAATTTGAATTCCTAGATCCACACTTATAAGTCATATAAGTAATATTACCATCCCATTGAAAAGTACTGCTGTACAAAGAAATGTACAACAGGTCTTCTACAATAGGTTAAGCCAGCCATAAAGTTGTCCTACGTGTACAGTACCGTATAAAGTTATTTTTGGATGTGAAAAAACTGGTTTACAATGAAGACCACCAAAGTACTTTTGCATGGAGAGTTCACACCTGTGTAGTTGGTATGTCCAATTCCAGCTGGCTTGACTTTGAAAGACTAGAATAATACTTAAAGGTAATAGGCAGTCGCCCCAGAAGTAATTAGAAAATCAGCAAACTCTTGCAAATCTCCTCTTACTTAATACAAATTGGTTGGAAACTGAGCTGTAAAACCTCATCTAACTCTAACTCTTACTTACTTTACAAGTACCTCTAAAGATATTTTTGAAAACAAGAGCATCAATGATGCTGTAGCTCAACTACAATTTCTCTCACACAGTTAATGTTATATAGTTTCACTAGGGATCCAAATCAAGGAGTCGTAGACTGTCATGATCTAGGAACTATAGACTGTCATGATCTAGCAACTTCAGTGCTATAGATGTAAATGGTCACAGCAGTGGTATATCTGCTAGAGTTGTCCGGCTTGCGACTTTTTGTTAAGTGTTTGTGGGCACAGTACTGTAGGTAATTCTGCTGACAAGAATTAGGCTACTTATACCCCAATTTGTCAGGTCTGTCAAAAAATGATTCCTATAGTATACATCATACAAAACATAAACCCTTATGGAGAAGCACTAGCATGCATTTCACCATATGATGTTTTGTGACCCCAAATGGCAATTAACATTAGTGTTTGCACCGGGTCCAAAATTCGGAACCAGGTACCCGAACTCGATGGTCAGTCGGGTACCCGGGTACCCGAAAATATAACTTATGTTAGGCTACAAGTTTGTTCTAAAGTCATAAAAGTCATAATGAGAAATTTTGCTTTGCAAGTTGATATAATATAACACCAACGTATCTTACGTATGGGCATGACAAGTGTTCTTAGGCGTGTCCGTGATAAATTTTGCCAGGAAAAAGTAACACGTTAGGTGTTCTGTCACACATGCAATCTATGTTGGTGAAACTTTGGATCCAGGTAGCAATTTGAGAACAGGGTCCTGACATCATTGGTCGGGTACCCGGGTACCCAGTGCAAACACTAATTAACATCAACACAAAGTACACCTATGCATCATCCACTGAACACGCTGGCCAACTTTGATAAGATTCCGACACAACCATGAGTATTTCAAGGCTTTTGCTTGATTCTACTGTTTGCCCTAGCTCTTTGACCCCAAACAACTTTAAACTTCTTCAAAAGTAAAACTCTGATGACCCATCAATTCATCAACTGCATACTCTTGTCAACTTTGATAAAAGTCAGACACAACCCCTAGGAGCTGAAGGCATTTGCACAATTCCAGTGTTTGACCTCTCCTTGACCCCAAATGACCTTTGACCTACTTCAAAAGTACAACTTTGAAGACCTGTCATCTACTGTACACTCTGGCCAACTTTGATAAGGTTTGGATATAACCCCTAGTGGTTGAAGGATTTTGAGTGATTTCACGGTTTGACCTCTCTGACCCCAGACGACCTTTGACCTACTTCATAAGTTTAACTCTGATGACCTATCATCAATTGAACCCTCTGGCTAACGTTGGGAATAAGATTTGGATATAACCCTTAAGAATTGAAGACATTTACAACATTTCACTTTTTGACCTTTCTTTGACCCCAAATGACCTTTGACCTACTTCAAAAGTACAACTTTGACAGCTTGTCATCTATTGAACACTCTGGCTAACTTTGATAAGATTTAGATATAACCCTTAGGAGTTGAAGGCTTTTGATTGATTTCACTGTTTGACCCCTGCTTGACCCCAGATGACCTTTGACCAACTTTAAAAGTACAACTTTGATGACCTATTATCTACTAAACACCCTGACCAATTATGATAACATATGGATATAACCCCTAGGAGTTGAAGGCTTTTGAGTGGTTTCACTGTTTGACCCCTGCATGACCCCAAATGACCTTTGACCTACTTCAAAAGTACAACATTGATGACCCATTATCTTCTTAACACTCTTGCCAAATTTGATAAAATTCAGACATAACCCATAGGAGTTGAACGCTTTTGCGTGATTACACTGTTTGACCTCCTTTTGCTTGACCTCTCTTTGACCCCAAATGACCTTTGATCTACTTCAAAAGAACAACTTTGATGACCAATCATTTACTGAATATTCCTGTCAAATTTGAAAAGATTCCAACAAAACCACAAGGAGTTGAAGGCTTTTGCGTGATTTCACTCTTTGACCTCTCACGACCCCCAATGACCTTTGACCTACTTCCTGTTACCATAATTATCAAGCCCTTGATATGTGTTATACCCACACCAACTTTGAGAAGGAACGGTCAAAGCACCTGCAGACAGCAGCCTTTTTCCAATGTTGACAGACAGACAGACGGACAGACAGACAGACAGACAGACAGACAGACAGACACATTGCCATGACAATAGCTCAACTTGTTGAGCTAATAAATATTACAAACAAAAGGTAAAGAAAGTAGTCACTTTCCATGGATTTGACAATTTAGTAACAAAAATATTGTCACATGATGAAAAAGAGCCACTCATAAAGTAGGATGATGGGGTATACTGATTCTGATTGGGGTGACTGCATTTTCCAATAGCCTACTACAGCTCTTGCATGGAATCAATGGACACATGTGCACAGCCATCACAAGGTTTAGGTATAGGCTCAGAGTTGTTTTGAAAAGGGGCCTCTGTCTGGACTGTGAAAAAGAAATAGCATTAACTGCCAACAGGATCCCTCCATGGCAATAAGGTGTCAGGACATTACCTCAGTTCCCCGAACCTCTGAATGGCCCTACGGTTCAGACAAACTGCAGAAGCACCTCAAAACAACAGTATATTAAAGTTGGTGGAGGATAGATCCATCTATGTAAATGTAATGAATCATTTTGTGTCCAAATTTCACCTGATGTGTAATAATTTCTTGATCACAACAGCTAGATGAACACTCTTGTAAGTCACTTACAAAACACTGCTACACAAATATTTTTGCTTCATTTGCATATAGCAGCTTTTTGCAGCAAACAGCATCTCTCAGGGTTTCATTTGAATCCATACAGTTTGATCATGAAGTGCTTCTTAAGCCTGGCAGCTATCTTCCACTGTAGGCATAGACCTGAAACCACTCCCAAAAGAAGTTACAACCCTTTGGCAAGGAGCCAAAAAGACAAAACAGCTTCCCACCAATGGCCTGCTACACTTATAGGAAGGTACATCTCTAACAGAGGGAGCTGTAACTCTAATGGAGAGCTGCTACAGTACTCTGACTGGGAGGGCTGATACTCTTCACAGGCTGAAAAGGCAATAGGGAGCTGACAACAGTAGGTCCAGGGGTGGACTGCACCTAGGCCAACTGTACCTGTAAAAAATCTTCACTTTCAAAGGCAAGCTTCTGTAAAGACTGTACAACTTGAAAAGTTGCTGAGACAGGGGCCATGTGCAGTAAGTTTGCATAGGTTGCAAGTCCCCCCCCCCCCCCCCCAACATATTAAACCCTGTCTGGCCCTAAAGCATGAAAGTACTGTATAAGCCTTTGAAATGGAAAAATAAAATAACCTGAGCTAGAGTTGCCAGGCAAAAAACTGGCGTCTCTTGATGTATTAAATAGTTACTAGCACTATAGGCAGTTTTGCAGTTACACTTGATTTCCAACATTTAATATCCATACCCTTTCAAGCTATTCCTGACTTTCATTGGTTCCACTCAAACCTATTTTCAAACTTGCTCCATTTTGCCCTCTAGCAAAAAAACAGAAAAAGGAAAAGTGGAAGAGCTGTTCCACCTGCACAGTTCACAAAATCTTTCTCTGGCACTTTTTGTCTACAGTTGTTCTGTGTTCTTAAATGACACCCCAATTGTCCTAATAACTTCAGTTATTTGCTGTGATCCTCATCCATCTTAATGGGGACATTCACGTCCATGGAATAGAGATGTTAATTTGGTGGGAGTAGAATTCTTCAAGCAGACTCTGCAGTCAATTCAGTTCACCTGACACTCAGTGACCCACAATTTTCTACACAGAGTATTGACTTTTACCAAAATCTATTTTCAAACTGAGGCCCTGCTATCATATTTGGGTAGTGTGCAACAATTTATGTATCACTTTGAAAAGCTCATACTGTAAGATGACATTTTCCGCAGAATGCTATCCCTTTCTAAATGTCAATTTAACCTTCTGCTTCCCACATATTGTACAGACCTTCACAAACAGCATGCCATTAGGAACCAGTGATCCATCGGTCACTGACCATCTTTCACAGATGAGTAAAGCCTTCTAAACTGACAAGTTAATCTACAGCAAGATGATACCTCGTCTGATATGCTACCTCAAATCAAAACCAATACACCTGTTGGGGACACCTGTAATCGTACTTCACAGAGAAAACTAAAAGGGGTACCAAAAGGTGACCAAAATTCTTTCAGTGATGTATAGCGACAGTATGTTGGGCCTCCAATCCATCATTCATTCTTCATTTTTCCTACACATTTCTGTAAAACAAGGCATTATGACTTTTCCATTATTTCCAAGAACTGGGTGTCACACTTGGAAGCTGTTTACCTTTCATTCAGAAAATATGTAATAAAACTACTTGCTCTTTCCACTGTTACATATAAAAAGAGGTAGCACTCTGTTGACACAACTTGGGACATTCTTTGTTAAAGGTGTTCATTACAAAGAAATGAACTAACCACAGAGCTTGTTCATTGATTTACACTTTTATGAACAAGGAAAGGAATTACTATACTGCTATGAAAATACCTTGTACAGTATCTCTTCTAAGGATGTGTTTACCAATTCCATGCCCTTTCTTTTGTATACCAAGTCTATGTGATGGTTGAGTCTCTCCCTGTACCAACAACCAACTTTGTCACCATATCCCTCTGGCCTTAGTACAACCAGCAGGTAGGACTAGGACTGTCACTTTAAGGGTTTGCATTATATCCATGACACAGGTACAGTACCTAAACAGTGCTTATACTGGATGACTCCACTGGGCTCATTAAAATTATACTGTTCCAAGTAAATGTCAGTGTTAATTATGTTAACACCAACAGGGTTTTGTCAAACAGACACCAGTTTTGACTGAAAATGAGCAGGGAAATCTAGCAATTTTCTAGAATTTTCTTTTGAATTTGTACATCTGTACAAAAAGGGCAATGAGCCAAGAAACTAGAAAAGGGAAAATCCAGTCACTCCAATTTGGATTGGTGTATGCATGCAGATATCCATAAAGCTCTTGAAAATCATGTGACAATATTTTTCTCACTGGATTCATGCAGAGTTATGTTACTCCTTGGTTTACCTTGAAAAATGAAAATGCAATATTTACGTCCTGAAATATCATGAAAGATACAGTACTAATACTAAAAGATACTTGGAAGGGAAATGCAAAATTCAGCTGTTGTTTCAAAATAAGTTTGGGGCAACTGCTTATGCCCTTATGCCCTTTAAAGCCAGTCTAAATATCCATTGAATTATGGTTCACAATGCTGGGAGCATTTTGTCTTATAGTGCATCCAATGATAAACAGATGAGTAAATTCAAATTTATTATTTGCACAAAGTATGTACACAAATGCATTGCACTTTTGGCATACTGTACATAATTATAACAGACATTTCACTGATTTTATGAAAATTAATCATCTACAAGAAGTGTTGCTACTGTACCCTTGTCAACATCTACCACCTTAGGTATCTAGGAAAACATCACAAGGGGCAGATGGTGTTTGCTCTGAAAAGTTTGCCTAATTAGCAAAAAGGATGACATAAACTTTGCCCTATAAAAATGTCAATTTTTGCCATTTTTACTCAAGGGAGATCCCACATACCCCTCCCTCTGCCTCTTATACCTCAGGGGAAGAAGATGAGTAATAAGTACTGCATTTCTGTCAGCCAGAACCACTGTGCCACTAAAAGCTTGCCAGGGACTTACTGCAATTAGGTGGGATAGAGAGGTAATAACTAATAAGGAGCGAAGTAGATGTCTACATTTCCATGCAGCAGAAAAAAAAATTATCAACTAGAATTATGTTTAAAAAAGAATCTTAATTTATCTTCATCTTTACTTTTGAGTGGGTGGCAATAAATTGTTTCATTGTCATTGTTACTGTTTCCCTACCCTTTTCAGTCTGATGTTTCTCCTCTAAAACTGGCTGCTGCTACACCTTTGCAAGGTTTTCTTCTTAAAGCTAAAACTGAAGGCAACCCCCGTAATTTATTTATCTCTACAACCATATGACACTTACTATTCTTGTCACCATGAACCTTGAAACCTGGGCAGGTGCTGCCCCTGTGCAACCTCTTTCACTCAAAAAGTAGGTACTATCCAGTGTCAACATCAACTTGACCTTTGTAATATTAAAACTAAACCTGTGAGCATATGCTTGTCAATTTGACTATTCCCTCTTTAACATTGTTTTTAATGAAAAGCAGTGGTTTTTTTTTTCTCCTTTTTTTTCTTCATTTTTGCACTTTTTTCACAAAGGACTGATGACACAAGATGTTACACACATAAACAATCTGTAGGAGAAGCTGACACTCTTTCCTGGGTATAAACTATAAATGGACCAACTAATGGGCAAAAAACTTGACCTTAGAGAAAACTGATGCAAGAAATGACAAAATTTGATCCTATAATCAAGTCACAAAATCCCAAAGAAGAGTTGCCCCAGGGGCATGTCTCAGCATTTCTGCTGTCTGTTGTGATGGAGGGCATAGGAACTGGTGTAAGTAGGTCAGTGTTGTGAGGACCGTTTCTGTGACACTTTGTCCATCCAACAGCAGCAAAGAAATATTAGATGTTCTAAATGAAATTACTCCTGATGTCTTGGCATTGATAGAAACCATTCCTGGAATAGAGACACCAGGCACAATGCCATCACAAAACAGTGCAATGAATAGGGTAAAGCACTCCCCAGGGATGGCATGAACTCATAAAGTGTACTACAGACTGCAGGTCCACAAAATGATTAGGCTTAAGAATGTAGGACAGGGTAAGGCATTATGCTCTTTTGCACATTTGCCTTGCTTTTCTCCTCACAAAAACATAAGTCTGCACTCACAACCAGTTCTTCTGTCTTAAACATTCCAAAAGTTGAAGGGAAATGCAATCGCTCCAATTTGAATAGGTACAGCGAGCCCCTGTACATCCTAATTACAGGGTTTATGAAATTGTAATCATTTGACGATCCCTTAGTTGCTAAAATGTTGAATTCAAAAACTCATACTATATTTGTATTTGTGAAGAAAATTAAAATAACACAGATTTTTAATATTTAACCATATGTCACAAGTATTTGGGGTAACTGCCTATTCCAATTAAGCATTAATGAAGACACATTTTTTTCCATGAGTCATGATAAAAGAACTATGTGTACTTGTACTCCTACCCAAAACTACACACAATACACTTATACTCATGACACTGAACTTACACAACCAAGTACTTTTATAATCTTGAGTTCCCAAGTTTTGGGACTAGCTGTGGGCCACTACTAAATGTAGTACTTAAAGGGAAATATTGCATTTGTCTGGCTTTTTAATGAATCTATCCTCGTTTCCTTGCGATCGGGTCCCGTTCAGATGAAAGAGAGGTAACTAAGAACCAGAAAGCCCAAAGGCTTAGTGATTCCTTGCCGAATGGGGATGCTTTGTTGCACTGAGGTTTATCCCTCAAATTAATCTTTCTTGACTACATCATTTTATGTTTTAACAATTTGAACTCTGCTGACCTCACATGACCTTTGAACCCCACCAAATATAACAAAAAAGAAAATCTGAAGTGTCTTGAGAGGGATTCAACTCCAATGGATCTTGGATCTTGAAAATTCTTGGAAAATTTTGCTTTTTGACCTCTGGTGACCCTAGATGACGATCTTAGGAATACTTGGGATATTTTGCTGTTTGACCTCTGGTGACTCCTGATGACTATCTTGGGAATTCTTGGGAAATTTCACTTTTTGACCTCTGGTGACCCCATATAACAACCTTGGGAATTCTTGGGAAATTTTGCTTTTTGGCCTCTGGTAACTCCAGATGATGATCTTGAGAATTCTTAAGAAATGTTGATTTTTGACCCCAGTGACGCCAGATTGCAATCTTGGGAATTCTTGGGATATTTTGCTTTTTGACCTCTGGTGACCCCATATAACAATCTTGGGAATTTTTGCTTTTTGACCTCTAGTGACCCCACATAACAATCTTGGGAATTCTTGGGAAATGTTGCTTTTGACCCCAGTGATGCTAGATTACAATCTTGGGAATTCTTGGGAAATTTTATTTTTTGACCTTTGGTAACCCAAGATGACCTTTGACCTCCACCAAAAACAATAGGGTTCTTCCTTACATCATGACAAATCTATATACCAAATATGAAAAATGTCGGTCATTCCTATCTTGAGATATCATGATTATGAGCTTTTCAGCTTTTTACCTCCAGTGATCTCAAATGACCTTTGACCTTCAACAAAAACAAAAGGCTTCTTCCTGCCAACATGACAAATCTATGTACCAAATAAGAAAAGTGTCGGTCATTGCTATCTGGAGATATCGTGTTTACAAGCCATTTAGAAGGTTTTTGCAGTTTAACCTCTGGTGACCTCAGATGACCTTTGACCTCTACCAAAAACAATAGGATTCTTCCTCTCAACATGACAAATCTATATAGGCTATTCCCATCTTGACATATGGCGATTTCAAGGTTTTCGGTCTTTGACCTCTAGTGACCTCAAATGACCTTTGACCTCCACCAAAAACAATAGGATTCTTTCTCTCAACATAACAAGTCTATATACCAAATATGAAAAGTGTGTGTCATTCCTATCTTGAGATATCGTGATTAACAAGCTTTACGGCTTTTTAACTCCGGTGACCCCAAGTGACCTTTCACCTTCACCAAAAACAACAGGGCTCTTCCTCTCAACATGACAAATCTACATACCAAATATGAAAAGTGTCGGTCATCCCTATCTCGAGATATCGCGATTACAAGGTTTTTTGGTTTTTGACCTCTGGTGACCTCAGATGACCTTTGACCTCTACCAAAAATAATCGGGTTCTTCCTCTCAACACGACAAATCCATACAGACCACTCCTATCTTGAAATATCGTGATTTCAAGGTTTTCTGTCTTTCACCTCTGGTGACCTCAAATGACCTTTGAACTCCACCAAAAACAATAGGATTCTTTCTCTCAAAATGACAAACCTGTATATCAAATATGAAAAGTGTCTGTCATTCCTATCTTGAGATATCGGGATTACGAGCTTTTCGGCTTTCTACCTCCGGTGACCTCCAATGACCTTTGACCTTCACCAAAAACAATAGGGTTCTTCCTCTCAACATGACAAATCTATATACCAAATATGAAAAGTGTCTGTCATCGCCAACTCAAGATAGTGCGATTACAAGCCATTTACGAGGTTTTCGCAGTTTAACCTATGGTGACCTCAGATGACCTTTGACCTCTACCAAAAACAATAGGGTTCTTCCTCTCAACATGACAAATCTATATACCAAATATGAAAAGTGTCGGTCATCGCTATCTCAAGATAACACGATTACAAGGTTTTCGGTTTTTGACCTCTGGTGACCTCCGATGACCTTCGACCTCCTCCAAAAACAATAGGGTTCTTCCTCTCAACATGACAAATCTATATACCAAATATGAAAAGTGTCGGTCAATCCTATCTTGAGATATCGCGATTACAAGCAGCGTCACAAACACACATACACACACACATACACACACACACACATACACACACACACACGACATCACCATCGCATAGATTCCTTGCCTGCCTACGGCAAGGAATCAAAAATGTTTAACCCTCCGAGCACTAATTAACGAGTAGTTAACCTTTTTGTAACAACTAATAGATTTGTTCACCCAAACAATTATGCATCCAAAACCACACCTTCATCACCCCTGATTTGAAATCCACCAATCAAATCATTTCTATCACACTGCGTCAGACAATAACAGCGCCTTCTACAGCATGTACAAAAAGTTCAGAAAATACGAAGTAAGTACAGTACAGTACATTACTGGGAATTATTACTACATTATGTCTGTATTACTGAACCAGGGAGTTTCTATTTGACAACCTAATGGAGCTACCGTTATAGTACAGTAGGTGGTCTTATCACCTCCCTGGTATACTATACTCAAAGTTACAGTTATTCCGTAATTCGAATTGCAGCCATTGGGCGAGTTCCTTGTCCAATGGACAACCAAATTTCATGTAATAAAACTGATGGCACCCAGGACAACTTAAAGACTTCCTTTTAGACAACAAAATTTTTATTTAGACAACTAAAGTTCCTCTGGAAAACCAAAAAGGGCAGACAGTTGTCTATGCACAAACATAGAAGTTTGTTAAATCGAGGCCTGAGGTTAATTGTAACTTGTTTAAAGTATCAGCATTAACCAATCAATGAATATGTGGGACCTTTGTAAACTAACAAGCCTACTGTTGACTACGGCGGTTCACTCTTTGTTTCTTTCCAACACTCCTCCCAGTCAAAAGTCAAGTTGGCCTGTAAATACCGGGAAGACCTTGGCTATCAAAGCATATCTTTGAATCAACATTCAAGTAATCTTTCTCCCTCTTCAATGTAAATAACTTGAGAAATCATTGGCTGTCAGGCTATATTTGATCATACAATCAAAAAGTATCTCTTTTAATCTGCAAAAACAGAAATCTGAAACTATGCAACCAGAACACATCAAAGTCAAGAATGCCAGTACACAGGATGACATCATAATAATGATAATATGACATCACTGCATCCTACTTCCCCAGCAGAAGGCAATTAACCCCCAACTTCACTTTCTATAAGGTGTAGTTCATTCAGGTGTCATAAACATATATTGCATGTATTGTAACCATAGCAACAAGGACTGCTAAAGTAACAACCATTCTTCATGATAGTTCTTCACAAAACCATTCTTCATTCTTCACAATCATACAGTGCAGCAACAAGACACCAAATGCACATACAGACAAAACTGTTTCTTCCTTCCCAATCTTGACAAAGGAAAAAGTTGGCATACTTCACAAAAATTTTGTTAACAATTTTATTTTCACACCAGCTGAATGCTTTTGAAAGCAAATTCATGTTCTGAATAGATGTCTGACAACTGATTCGGTAGGTGGCATTGATGGGTCATTGGATTCTGACAAGATTTCCAAGAAATTGTTAGGGTCAGGTTGAAATAGCAAAAAATATGGTGGATATTAAAATGAAGTACAATGTTTAAAGAAAGGGGATGGTTAACTACAGAAAATTTTGCAGAAATTTACAGCGCAGGAAAAGAACTGTCATTAGGTGGTTTTAGTTTTAGTATAGGACTACAGGGTAAAATTTTTTAAGTATGCATAGTCTTAAACAGAACAAACACCCAGATATTTCATGTAAAATCATCCTGATACATGTATGGGGTTATTACACCAGACTCTTGCAAGGTGTTCTGTTCTGCTCACTTGAACCTCCTTTGGCTACTGGACATCGCAATTCACACATCACATACAGTACTGTAATACACAAATACAACATACAGGATTCTGTTTTTTTACACATTGATATGTAACCAAATAATTTCTTGTAATGGCAGTGCAATAGCTTTCAACATAGCTTATCCTACTGAATCTTGCTGTCACTTTCCTCTTTCCAAACTTAATTCAGCAATCCAGTCATATCCAATTACTTACAACTAAACTACTCAAAGCCCTTATTAATGTTACATGACATCATATTGGAGGCAAAACAATGACGCACGCTGCATGCACAACATAGACTCTGCACACACTTGTAGCAGACTTGCACACATATCCAACTGGTTCACAAATCAGCTGTCTGCATTTGTTGGTGTAATTTGCAATGATATGAGTTTGCCTCCAAAGGAGGGAGCAATTTCTGCTCTGTGACATCATATGCATAAGGTCTATACACTGGGAATACTATGTCCTGTGCACAGTGAAAATTCTATACATAGGGCACATACCATAAATTTAAATTTTGAGAGCATTAGATAATAATGGATAATACTGGATGTTTTTTCTGATGAAAAATGCAAGATACATCAATACTGCTTGCTCAAGTTCACTTTGGTTACAATAGCACACATTTTCATTTGAAATGCTCACATCACAAGAAGTATACAAAGGAAGTGAATGCAATGTTTACCAGCAGAAAGAGAGTCGCTTCAGATTTTAATGTAATTTGTTGTTTAAAGCCCTTTCCTAATATAAAGCAAACTGTCGATATGGTTTTTCCAAAACCAAGGTAAAAGGCTCAGTAAAATGTTTGGCAACATTTTTATGCAAAACAAGGCTACAGAAATGTTGTGAATGGAGTTGAAATAACAAATCTTAACCACAAAAAAGGCCTTTCTGTAAACTTACTAGCACTTCCAATTTACAAAGGTGGTAAAACAATCTTTTTCAGTAACTGCCTACAGACACAAAACAACGTTTAGGAATTCCTTCACACTCGGAATATTCCCAAAATTTGCCATGACCAGCCAACGGTGCCTACATCCCAAGAGTCTAGCATGATGGGTGTAGAATGACTCACACAGCCTGTAATGATTACCTATGGATGAACTTGCCACCCTATTGTATCTTGAAAATCGCAACTTTCAACTTAAGTCAAGTACAAAAGGTGTGTCCTTACAAATACCTGAGGGGGTGGGAAGTCCTAGTTTTGTAGGTTTATAACACCTGGGAAATTTCATCATGTGGACAAATATGTATCCTATCTGGTTCTAAACTGGTGGTATGCATGCTTTAGTGAGCTGACAGGCTTATAACCCTATTGTTGTTAATCTAGTAAGACATTGCCATTTGCAGAGACATTTTCCATTTAGGGCAGCGTTATTTGTTATAACAGCTAGCTCGTGTGAGGTTAAACCTTTCTTTCCTGTTTTATAATGGTTTAAAGGTCACTGAACTGCAGTACCAAACAAAGGTCAACGAACTAGACAAACTGACCAACAATTTATATGTTTGCACTTTAAGTCTAAATGAAATTTCAAAATTCATTTCACGAAATCCTTTTTGAAATGGAAATCCAACATAAACTGGTCTATTAAAATATGAAAATTGACAATATTCACAAATAATGGGTTGAACCTTTCTATATCAATATGGATAGAACTCAGTAAATATTTCTTACCAAATACATCCTCCTACGCTGAATGTTTTACAACATATTTTTCATTAAAATTCTCACAAATTCCAGTTTTCCTGTATTTCAGGTAGTGGTGAAACTCTTGGAGACTGACGCTCTGTCTAAAACTGAGACAACAGCTTGACCTTGTAGTACTGTACCCTCTGACCTCAAAAATTTAGCTGTTGCCCATCTGAAGCCAGTAATTTGACGACACCTTAGCATAATTCCCAAAGATCAAAAAAAAAAAAAAAATTGCAGTCATGGTAGTCATCCCCCAAAAAATTGCAGTCATCCAAACATTTTCCTGTTGCAAATGTCATAAGTGTCATACCAAGTTTAAAATAGGATATCAAATCAGTTATTTTAGGCTATAAAACATACTGAAAATGGTTGGGTTTTGGTCTATTGCATTGTTAATTATGAATGTCAATACAAACATTTAGCTGGACTTGGTCTCAATCTTGGCCTAAGATGGTATCCCCTGGACCTCAGCCTTGGGAACAACTGTGGTCTTACAATAACTCCAATGCTGATTTCAAGTTCGACCTACTGTAAATCTAATGATGCATGATGATGTTCTCAAAGTAAGGTCCTACATTCTTTATAATTCCATAAACCATCATCTCTATTGTCACATGCACCTGCTGCATGAATGGGGAAAGGAGGAACCTGCCCTAGCATTACTTGCTTATCCATCCATAAAGACTTGACTACATGAGTAAAGATAATGTGCCATTACACCATATAAATTTGTTTACACCACGGATGATTCACCTCCTCACAAAACTTCCTTGCAAAATATCTTAAGCCCACAGCCAAACTTTCCTACATTTGAGAGCTCAAAAAACCTCCAAACTTTGCAGCAGACTGACAATAAGGGCAGGCTACTTACTCACCAAAATGGCAGAAATTAAGGGCACACTATCATGACAGCCCTGGATAGAGCCCTGCAATAGACCCTTTTCCATATAGCAGTCACAAAGGATTGTGGGATACACTTTTGAAGTGGGGCGTTCTTCTCAATGGCATTCTACTGTGGCCAAAAACGATGCACACCAAAATCCAATACCACAATCTTTTGTAATTGCTATTTGAAAAAGGGTCTATGCGTGAGATGTATATATTAGAACAGGGCTCAACATAACCAACCGCACCGACAGCCACGGCTATCGGGTCCTTATACTGATGGCCGTGGTGCCCTTCACAAATATAGTATGATTAATAACATAGACAGATAGCCAATTTGCTCATTTTGGCTGTGCCCTTTTTTAAGCTTATTTTGAGCCCTGTCAGAAGTAGCAAAGGGGTAAGAATATATGTCTGCTGAAGATTTCAGTTTTTCCCTGTGAAATGTTGAATAATAATATAAACATAGTAATTTCTCTCATTCCCTTTTAGTGTTCCCTTCATGTGTGACTTTAATGGTATAGTACGAAACAGATATGATTCCTTGTGCACCTGACCTTGAGACTGCCCATGACTACATTCACCTCTGATTTTTTCTTTACCTTAAAGATTTAATCTGCTAATTGAATGCTTATCATAAGATCAATTGGAAAACCAGGTATTTTGAAATAATATGGGATGTTGATATAACAACAGATCTGTATACACAAACTGTGCCATAGCTTTTCATGGAACTGCAATCAGGCAGTGCTTCAATACCCTGTACAGTGCATGACTGACTTATTAAAGTACGTTTCTTGGCACCTTGTCTCAACTTCCTCCACAGCTGTAGAAAATACACAGCACCATCAACCCATATGTTTCTTTATGGGCATTTTACTCATGAGTGATCAACAAGTTATTAAAGTGGACCTAAAGTCTAGAATCATAAGAACATATATTTTAGAGGTTGGAAAATGAATTCCATCCATCCAACTTCCATTTTCATTGCTTACTCCATTGCTGAGATATAAAATGTGGGAATTTATTCAGTTAATTTGAAAAAGTCGATTGCGCAATAATTTGTGATGCCCTTCTTGACAACTCACATTACCTGCTATTGTTTCCTTTTGAAAGTAATATCTGAATGTGACCTTGAAATATTTACTGTTCCCTTGCATAGCATGTTGTAGGGAGAGTGCTTTTATAGCGAAGTCACCCTAGAACAGTAAGACCACCACATTTTAGCACAAGGTGCAGTGGTTTTCGAAAAAAAAAAGAAAAACAAAGACTGTAATTTGAGTAGTACAAGAATGACATCACAAATTATTGCACAATCTACCATTTCAAATTGAGTGGAGAAGCTTCAACATTTTATATCTCAGCTTAAGAGTGTCCTGTGAAGATGGGAGTTGGACCATCTGGATGCATTTTTCAAGCTTTGTAACATATATTTTTGAAATTTTAGACTTAAGGTACACTTTTAGTCATAGTGCTGAAACTCTCAATTTCATACATACATTTACATACTCAGTGGTCTGCTGCTGCTGGTCGGCGCCGGTCAGGGCCAACCAGGACCCATATAATATCGACAACTAAGCTTAGGAATTACCATACTGTGTCTCAGACAGCAAATAAATACTTTGAGACAGCAGAGTAAAACTAACATCTCTCATATTTCCTTGGGACTCTTGATAAAAAGTTGAGGTCCTTGGACTGTGGGTTTACAATCCATCATGAAAACACTGATGTAACTCATGGCAAGCCTAGTGCAGCATAAGCAAGAGGCAGGCCCAGGGAGACCAGTAAATAAACGGTAAGATGGGGTAAATGGGATTTTCCACATGAAAAAGCTGCTGGCGCTCCAGCAGCCCTAAGGGCCCTGCATACTATTCACATAACTTACGAGATCAATAATGTCCATTTAGCCATCCTACAGATTCATTGTCACATATCATTCTAAACTTTATTACATGATGCTCAGGGCCTCCCTCAGAAAAGAACATGTCATGTTATATGCCTATGTCCCTTAAAGCAACAATTTCCTATGTAGAATTCACCTAGTAACCACAACTCTTAAAGCAGTATACTACCTGTAGTGTTTAAGTCATTCATGATTTAAAGGCCTTTATACTGTACCTTTTTCATTTTATTCACTCTATAAAACCGTGGGTTTCTTAAAAAAAAGGGGGAGGGGGGAACACAACAGCGTAAATGAAACTTTGGTGAACATGCTTTTTGGTATGCCAGCACACTCATTCTGAAAGTATCAACTTTAATATACTGTTGGTCATGAGAACTGTAATATCCTACTTTTAGTAGTAGTATTTTTGTAATATCAACTGGTAGCATAGTAAGCATACTAATTAAAAACTGCAACAGCCAAACAGTTAAGTTCAGGCTTTCATTAATGCTATTGTTTGCACATTGTATACAACACAATCATAGGACTACATATACACAAGTGTGTAGAATTTGTGCTAAGATCTTGACAGTAAAACCAGGCAGCATGGGTTTTTATTCCACCAGCATTTCTTTCATACAAAACTGTAGAGCTTGAAAGTTGGAGATAGTACACTTTATTTTAGTACAATCCATACCCAGCACAGTTAAATTCTACTATATTTACTGGTCTCCATGGCACATAACATACGGCAGTTTCAAATGGAAAAAGCTGTTCTTGATTCGGTCTAGTGAATTTTATACTGAATTAAAGGATTAATGTGTGGGAGGATACAACCCTCCACCCAGGAAGTGAGGTAACCTTACTTCAACTTTGTGCATATATTCAAAAGAAAAAAATACAACAAACTTGAAGAGGAAGTTGTACAATACAGAGACAACAAAGTTTGGATGAGGTCATTGTTGAAAGTAGCTGAATACTGCAGTTATGATTTGTAGGCTCTACATAACATTTCATGATGCATCATATATGTATAGTACAAGTTTGGTTCAATGGCCTACTCAATTAACTTTTACTGTATAAGTCCATGAATAATTTTATCATGCACACACCTCAGATTTTACTTTTCACATGCCAGGGTTTTAAACCTTTCTTCTCAATATCCCTGGAGTATAGCCTACTGTACACACATTAGCCTCACACTGAACTTTTCTTGTTACTTTAATATCCACCTACTGTACTAACCCACTACCCCTTCTTTGTTTTCCCATTTTTAAGGTCACTTACCCCCAGTCTGTCACACTAGTAACTTCATAATGTAACAACACTGACTCCTATGTCCTGCATCGAGATGAGACAATGGTGCAGCAATTTAAATAACGTAGTCCTACAATATTCTCATTTTTTTGTTATCAGTATAAAAATTATTTGGACATAATTTTAAAGGTCATGTGACATAAAAATAACATAGTTGGATATTTGATGTAAAAAGCATTAAAAATCCAGAAAATACCCACAGTTCCCTTTAAAATCCATCAAATATTGACCATTTTACAGGTAAATTTATATTTCACACTTGTATCATGAATAAACATGAGCAAAATATGCAAATATGTGACATCCAAAGAGGGACATACCATATATGGCACATATTGGCCTTTGTTTTTTCAACCTTAATTTCAAGGACACTGGTAGCATTGTTATTCCCCTAGGGGTTTATTATAAAAGTTAAAATTTTTTCCCTTAGAAATATTGATATCATTCACCAAACTGTAATCTGTATGATCAGTAATTAAGAGATAATCTATATAGGGTTAACAAAAGAAATCTTCATACTGTGCAACACTCCACATCATTATTTTTGCATAGGCAATTAGTTTCTTCAGAAACCATCAAAATTTGAAGACGTGTATTTTGAGAACGGTAAAAGATATTGAAATAATTCCAACGAATCTTTGATTGGAGGACTTAATTTTTTAACTGACAAGTGAAACAGTTCTTTTCGGTGGCATGTCACACAACCTTTAAGGATAATGATTTACGTCAAACCATGTATGGACTTATCTGCATTTACACGCATAAATTACAATTGAACTTCCCTTCCCAGCTGTAAGTGGGTAACATAAGCATTAAATGCAACCCTTGAGTATGCATGACCCATCCAGCATGGACACCCTGCGGTTGAGAAAATTATTCTTTTCACTTAGAACAAAGCATTGCCACAATGTGATTGTAATTTGTACCACATCACTGGGTTGGAATTATAATGTTCCACCCTCATTAGACTGCACTACACATTAAATACAATGTTTAACATCACCTCATAGTGAAATAAATGTAACCCAATCGTTTTGCTGATCACTTGCTGTATAGTCCTTTTTCCTACAAAAGGATGCAACTCTACTTGGAAGGGATACCCCCTGAAAAAATTTTAGTTACCCTTGGGGGTATATGTACCAACAGGGTGAAAACCCCTGATATCCTCACCTTCCCTTTTCTTCTCACATGACTATTATATGGTAAAACTAAACAGTTAAACTTGGTAAACTTTTCATTATAAAATGGTAATTGATGCATAGGTACCAAGTATATATACAATATGGATGACCTAAAATGTAAACATGTATCAGGACATGTCTAACAACTAAAATGACAACTTACTACAGAACCTAATTAGTATGACGGTAAGATACAGCAGCTAAAACTAGCATCTGGGAGGCATTTAACGATCTGCGGATGAAACATTACGCTCTGCCTTCTGATGCTTGCACATTTACACAAAAATTACACAAAAATTACCCCAGTTAGACAGAAATTTCCCACATTTCTGGCAATATCAGAAAAAAGAAGAAACACTGTTGCAGTTGCACAAAAGCCAGCAAAAGCACTCACTTCAACCAGCACCACCATGTGGGTGACATCTCATGACCTTTCTGAAAGTATGCAATTCAATAAGGTGAAGGACAAATACTTCACTGGTTTGATACTGCACTATCCTAAAATTGGAGCTATTGTACACTACCAGTGGCTATGCTTCAAACCTTCAAGATGAATGGTGGTGTCCCATGATAATACAAATATAACAGATCAAGAAAGCAGCCAATACACTGCAAAGGTTAACTGGCCAAACTTTTCACTTTCCCATCACAGGCAAAATCTACAACAATACTGTAAACATCTTGTATTAGTTTCTAACATTTTTAAAATCTCAAGAATAGAAAGGAGTAGGGTAAGGGGGTGATAGCTAACTTGATAACAGCAGCCCTGATTACTGGAAATTACATGGGGTGGTTACTTCTTTTCCACAGCCAGGTAGACAAAGCAACATCAGTTGTGTTGTTTTAAATGTTTCTCATTTCCACAGTAAATAAGAGAGTATTGTGCACATAGTTTCCTAGCCTCCCCTTTCAAAATGTGAAAGTGCAATACAATGAAGCCTTTTGACAACTACATTTCCCCACACCATTAAAATTGCAAGTTTATATTCCTGTACTGTGTGCACACTGTCCACAACATCATTATGTGGACATCTACTAATCACAGTGTACACTTTCAAATTAAATGTATACATCAAAACTATATGTTGACCAAGTTTGTTTGTAAACGATGACCATAGAAAGAACAAAGAATCTCACTCTCTTACATACTTGAATATCAATTGATTCCATTCCATACATATTGCATGCTGGGAACACAACAAAACAGGTAAAAACAGGACAGAATGTAGGTTTATATTTAAACATACCCCTAAAAGTCTACTCCACAACTGCTCCTGTCGTTTCTTTTTCTTTTCAAAGAGTAGGCCTATGGATATTATTTTTTTTTTTTTAATGGAGGAAAAGCGAGCAGAAGACAGCAAGATCCTCTCTGGGTTGTCAAAATCTACAAGAAGTACCCAAAAGAGTTGCCCACCATTCTTCCTCTCATTTTAAAATGAATGATGAAGTGGTGACAAGTGTCATCAATGACTTTGACAACATGCTGATCATAATAGCATGATTCCTATAAAGAGCAATGTCAAAAAGACTAGCATTCACTTACCTTTCCTGGATCATCTTTTGACCTTGGTACTTTCTTGAAACACTTATTAAGAGAGAGATTATGCCTTATTGAATTCTGTTTGGGAGAGAAAGTGGAAAAGATTCTTCTTCAATAAAAATCGTAATATTTATTTTTTCTGAATGTAACATTAAAATAAGTTCTTGACATTAATGTCAGATTGAGCTATGTACTGCACTGAATGATTCTAGATAACAAAGCAAACAAAACCGTAGTTCCTTGCTTCTCAGGTACCTTTTTCCAACCCTGCACACTTTCCATCAAGATAAACTTTTGACAAGAAACTAAAGGCCGGTTTATACTTCCAAATTTTAACGTACTTTAAAGCGACAAGAACCACATATGGTCATCCCTTGCTCTTCCAGGCCAGTCATGGACATTGCTCATACTGTAGTTGCACACTGTTCAACTTTCATAGCTTTACAGCACTATACTGAAGTACGAATCAACCTAAATCATCTTGTTTTATGAGGGCACAAAAGTGTTCACCATATTAACTAAAACAGTAGTCTGATATATTTTCTAGTTTTCATTTTGAAAAAAATTGTCATCTTTGAAAAGGTATCTCCCCAACTAATTTGGTATGTACTATGTAGGACAACCTACAATGCTTGTATGTTGACCCTAGTTACAGCCTGGTCCTGAAAAAGAGTTGTCAACACTCCAGCAATCCTGGGCAGAACCATGGTGGTGGCATACCCTTTTTCAACTATACTGCAAGTCTAAAATCTCTGAGTACTGGGAAGGCCACTCACAGCACTGCTCACTATGGTCCATTACGTTGCAACCTTGCCTCTCCCCCCCCCCCCCCCCCAACTGTTATTCTATGTAGCGCCTACATCACCTCCAAACCGATCTCAAAACTTTTCTTTCCTTGCCTGCTTGCTTGGCTTCACCAATCAGTCTGTAGGTGGGAATGCTACTGTGCATGACACAACATCAAAAAAAAAAAAGAGTCCGAAAATCTCTTTGCACCCTCTTGACTTAAATGTAAACAGCTGCTCATCAAATTTTTATTCCTGCTTATGCTTTTATTAACTTCTCTGATCCTTTTGTAGGTGACAGTCATTCAAGGGTAAGGTTTTACACACTCAATAAATGTCCAAAAGCATTTTGAAGACATCACCTTTAATCCCTTCCTTTATACACAAAAAACATCCCTTTCTTCATCCATGATAATGACCAGCCAGGACAAAGAGGTATACAACTACACACTGGAATTCCCCAATCACCACTAACCTGTTGCTTCCTATTAGAGCATAATTCAGACAATACCCACAAAAGTACCATCAAGTGGATTTTACCTTAAAAAGAAAATAATCTAACAATCACCTTAGAATTATGTGGATTGAAGAATTTTAATACTACAAAATCTGGCCAGGTTTGTTGGAGTTTGTCATAAGTAAGAGTACAAATTTTCCATTGCACGAATAAAATTTCAAATTTGTGAATAAAATTATCTAGTATTAGGCACTAATCCATATCAAATATGCCAAATTAAGTGTGAAAGGATTAAAGACCACAAGAAGTTTCAGTCCACAATAGCCCAATGATGCCAGGGGACCCATGGAACATAAAGTCCTACCTATGAGCATGGGGCCCAGGGGCCTGCCTTAAACTACTGAGTTTTGGGGACAACACCTGATGAAAGACCGGTTAAGAGCCCCAAAAAGTGACTTTTGGGGCTACTTTTTTCCCAACTTGTGTCATGGGGGAGGGTTTGGACACCCAATGCCTACCCCTGGCTAAGTGCCTGGTTTTTGTAACTTAATGCTTACTTTAAATCGGACAACAGATGTCCAGTTCATATGTATCAAGTTATCCATTACAAGGTTGCAATTTTGAACTTTGCAATATTACCTAATACCATCACGTAGGCCTAAATTACAATAAGCACTGTATCCAGGCACTTCATTCTGTGCGTATAATTGAATAAGATTTCAACTTTGAGTGCTGCGATCTAAAATAGAAGTTACAAATTTGACAATCTGATATAAATTAATTTGACATACAGACTTCCTAGCAAACAGTAAGTACAGACCTAATCATTTACACTAATACTGCAACATAACAATAAATTTGCTATTAATTGCAGTCGGGTACAACATAATATTAGAAGTTTTGAACAACCATGGAGACAAAACCAAACACATTATTACTGTTTTGAGAACACAAACACACACTGTTCTAAGTAAATTACATTGACTCATAATTGTAAAGTGACATCCCAACCAGGGAAAATGCTACCCTAGAATGGCTGAAATGTAGCCATTGCTCTTCTTACCAGAATAACAACACTAAATCATGATCTTGCATCTGTGGGGCCATAGCGACATCTGCGACAAAGTCTGCCATCAGTCTACTCCAATTTAGCAACTGAGCTAATATTCACAGTGGCAGGAGGTAACAATGTATAAGAACACTAATGTCCTTGTAATTTAAAGGTGCTCGCTGCATTTGCGGCACAGACATGCTGTCGTATTTTGAAAACCATAAAATTCATGGAGAATGGGCAATTCAAAATTAAGTAGGCCAGTAACTTTATTTTCAAGAAAAAAAAATTCCACAGTTCTAAAGAAATTCAATGCTTCATACAATAGCCCAAGGATGAATAATTCGTTCATCCAAGTTTTCGAACTTGATGAAACAAACATAAGCAATTCTTTTGGGAAGAAAAGCTATATACTCAAAGATTTATTGGTGGGACAATACTGATAAAAGCTATTTCATGTTTCAGCAATGTTGGTGCACTATAACACAATACACCTCCTTAGAAGCTGGTACTGTAACATTCCCTGTGCATACATGTACATTGTACACACATTATGTTGCTATTCAAGTCCATTTGTCACAGATAAGCACAAACTGTAGAGCAGCTTCATTACAGAATCCCTTGGGAGTTTCAAAATGGCTTGATTATTCTTCTAACATGACAGCATATTTGGCTCTTTGCTCACAGATTCCTCCCAGACTGCAATTTCCCTGTTTCATACGTAAGCTCTCCATACATCACATTTTGATACCATGTATTTCCAGAGAGTGTTATTTATGAATCTAATTGTCCTCCAGCTTTTAACACTGTAATCAAATTACAGTCATTGGCTTATACAGCTCAACTGATAAAGCTAGTCACATCCATTTTATACCACTGCTTTGCTTTATTTTTATTTCATGAGGAGGAACAGTGGAAGGTTAAATTTGCCAAGTTTCGTCATCTGGCAGAAGCAGTGAAAGGAGTCATTCACGGTTTAACATTTTAAAAAGCTCTGAAAGAAAACCTCCATTAGCAGTTTATTAGTGCAGTCATCAGAGTGTAGCAATAGAGGATAGGTGGCAGTGGGTTGGGATAAAGGGATACAAAATTTGCTTGACTTTGGAAATAATTCCAGAGTGAACCCAGTTACCACTACCCTACTTACAATACCATCTAAACTCGAGCACTACACATACAGCCAGTGTTCATGTCAGGAAATGAAATCAAAGTGAAATGAAAAGTTCTGAAATATTTTAGGTAGGATTTTTTTAAGTCCTACAAGATTTTTTCACCATTTAAGTGTTTCTGATGACTGATTAGCTGGTTGAGGCAGTTTAAAATGTACAGGGATTCCTGAAAAAATGAGATAATCAGAATAGGGTGGGAGAATCCTGCAATTCAACAACCTAGCACAAACACTACCTACAGCCCTCTCCAACCCCCACACCATGTAGTACAGCATAATCCCTGGACCTCCAGCATTTCCCATCAAAAATATCCTGGCTACTTCACCTATGGTCTTCGAAGTTTAGCCTGTTTCTGAAGCCATCAGTTTTGCTTCATGCAAGGGCCTCCCCTCAGTCCCCTGAACAGTGAACAGCAACTGTAGCTATGATTCCACCAAGTGCTACTCAATACATTTACTACACATTAACAAATAATATATGTGAGAATAATTAAGTTGAACAGTTAGCTTCAAAACTGTCCTATAAAAGTGGGAGGGAAAGTTCAATGACTAAGGCTATTTGTTGTTTACCAAGCCAATGACTAATTTGATTCCCTACATTTGATATCTCAATCTTTTATACTGCTTAATACTTACATGTGTAAATGTAGAATGGATGTCAAGGCTTACAAGAAGATATAGCCATCATCATCCTAGACATCCTGTTCTAATTTCATTTTCCTCTTTAAAGCAGTACCTCAAATCCCAAGATACATTCTGCACTTAAATCTAAAGGTATCTATTATAGGTTATCTACAGGAACACACTAGATGGATAAAAGAGTTTGCTGTGGGAAAATTGAGATTTCCTCCAGAATATGAAGTGATTTTGCAAAGGAGGCTACATTGAATGTTAATGGCATTCACAGGCTACAGTATGAAAGTCAAGAAGACTGTCATAAGTCTTATTTGGCTCACTAACCAGCAGACTTGCATCAAACTTTCAGGCTGTTTTACAAGTCCAAACTGTTGAAAATGGTACTGCCTATTGAAATATAAATTAAGGCACCTGAGACAACGACTATCACATCCCTAAACTTAGCTGTGATGCCTCTAAAAAAACGTCTCCCCAAATGACTATTATCACACTAGCCTTAATAGTTAATTCCTTTCATTATTTTCCATCCTCTTCCCCCCTCCCCCCACAAACACACTTATCTACAAAATTTTGGCGTAGGTATCCCTTGCCTTATTATGGCATTCTGGCAAAATCCTGCCTGCCAAAACAATTTTGCCACACTCTATTCACTATTCAGTTTTTATTTCAAGCCCTGGTACTGCCAATGTTGTTTTAACTCGACTACAAGCTTCAGTACATACACACTTTGCAGCTTTAACACATACTTTTGAAAGGTTCCAAGTTCAAAAGATCCAAAATAATTTACATGCAAATACAACTCTGGAGAAATGACAAACAATAGCTTCATTTTCATGCTTAAAATAAGCTCTTCTGTTTTAAAATTAAAAGGTTGTCTAATGGTGTGGTATAATGTAAAAGGCAACAAAGTGTGTTTTAAAATCAAAGTACCAAAAATGGTTAACACTTTCACAATTTTTAATTCTCAAATTGCCATGGAAATGTAGAAAGTTTATATTGTGTGTTAGTTAGAGATGCAGTGTATAATGCCTGCACTGGCCTTTTCAGTACATGCCACACAGATTTCTCAGTCTTACTTTGTAAAGGCAATAGTGCAATTTACATGACCTGCAATAGCCTTCAGTTTCTGGTTGCACTTTCTTCTCAATTAAACTGCAAGCTGTGTACAAGCTCCATCACTTGTCATAGCTTATTTTAACTAGAGTACCAGACTGAATCAGTTCAGGTGACTTTACCATTTAAAGATAATTTACCAAGGCTATATTGTTAATTGCTCAACCATATGTGGACCTGTACGTAAAAGTCTCATCAATGACTGGTGGTGGGTACACTTCTATTATCCCTATTCTGCCACATGAGACAGCCAATTTCAGTTAGGCAAATTGCTTCATCAGCATATTTCCTACTGTAAATGTTTGGTACAGCTGTCTTGAACATGGTTCTACCCAGGATTGCTGGAGAGCCATCAGTTTTTTTTTTCCTACGTCTGTAACAAGGGTCCAAACATGAGCTGTGGCACAGGTTGTCCTACACACCAAATAGGTTAGGGCTATACAGTCCCTCACCATTCCATAGATGACAATTTCCTCCATATAATGACAAGAAAATAAACCAAACTTACACATTCCCAGAACTTTACCACATGTGGCAAATACTTTTGTGCCCTTCATCCAAACTCCCCACAACTTTCTAGTGTGGGTATTCACAAGCAAATTCACTTACCCCTTGCTACATCTAATATGCATCCACAGGACCTAGTCTCTCAGGACCGGAGAAGGCTCCCCTCCCCCAGTCCTGACAGACTAGGTCCTGGACAGGAGGGAACTCCACCTGAGGGTCCACCAGCAGATGGAGAAGTGGGAACCACAGGTGCCAGGGCAAGTTGGGGGACACCAGCAGAACTCGGGTCCTGGAGGATCATATCTGCAGCAGGACCCTGTGGATGCATATTAGATGTACCAAGGGGTAAGTATATGTCCGTGAATACAAATAAGGTGATGATTAGTGTCTTGGTGGAAGTTTATCGAGATGACAACATGCATGACTCAAAAACGCTCATATCCTGAGAAGCAACAAATTACTCTATGTTCTCTGTTTTATGAAATCAGTGCCAGCTGGACAGAGCAATTTCTGAGCTAAGTGGTGGCTGGCATTTCTGCGACCTGGTTGGGCCTGAATGGCACTGACCCACTGACCAGCAGCAGCAGACCGCTGCTTGAAAGTTAAAGCCCTTCAAAGATACCAACTGTGCAATGTATTAGTACCTTCAGTGCTAAAATCTAAAAAATAGAAAGCTTGCAAGAATTTTTAACCTTACAGCATGTTTCAAATATTAAAATTCAATCAATGGCGTTACGTAAAACAAAACGCCCACTGAACCCCAGTATTTACTAAACAAACTATAGTACTATTCTTAAAATTTTCACTTTAAGAGAATGCAAAGTGAGATTTTGACCCACCAATGTATGTATAACCACCTCCTACTGGAAGAAACTATCAGGCAAATACTATATTTTAGGTATACTTCCTGGAAAACATAGATGAAACATTTAATTTACTGGCCAATTCTGTTCTTATCTACCAGCATAAACTGAAACTTTCAGTTACACACATGGTTTATGTCTACTCTGTTGACACACACATAAAAGTATGCTATAGACTGTTCTTGATCCAACAATTATGTAGTAATTTATAGTAGTAAGTTTAGAGTAGGCCTGACAGTAAGCTGCAGTATATATTTGTATACCCCAGTTATGTAAAATGATAAATTGATGTACAGTAGATCGAGTACAAAAATTACTCATCAAGAAACAAATTTATAATGGAACTATTTTGAACTGCAGACTAGGGTGCGTCGGTATATCGATATACCAGGTATACCTGGTATTTCTTTCATACCCATACCTGCGGTATTGAAATTTGTTGCAAATGAATATTTCGAAAATAACAGGTATCCTGGAAAACATGCCCAAGTACCTGGTAAAAATCATACCCAACAGAAATACCGAACACAAACTCGTTACTAGTACTGCTTCTCACTGTTTACCCTGTGCACGTTACAGCAAAATAAACTGCTATCCACGTACAAAATCTTAGCACGTGTACTGAAAAACCACAAGTTGGAAAATTTAACCCACATTATGCTATGACTAATGGCTTAAAAATTTTACCACAGTAGGCCTAAGAGCAGTGCACTATCCCACGAAGTTTTAAATCTCAAATCCTTTCACGCATGTAACTGTTTACAGTTTGTCAAATACCCCGAAAACTTGGCAGAAATTGATTCTGCACAGTACACACGTTCGTACCTGGTAACTGTTAGGAGGTGGCAGCATGAACAGGGAGTTGCAGGTCCTGCTATGTATACCGATTACTCATACAAGGCCACTTAGTGTGTATAAACTTTATCTGGTACTCGTTCCAATACTGATTCTGCGCATTGCGGCTGGAATTCTTACCTGGTAAATCCCATGCATAGTTCATAGAGCATCCAGGATTATAATGCTACTACTACCACACAGTATGCAGGCGCAGATCCAAGGGGGGGCTTTCCCGGGCTCAGCCCCCCTTTTTTACCACATCAACAATAACAAATACGCGAAAATTAGCATAATGTTAATCTAGGAGAATATACAAGGGGGCTTTCGGCAGCCCCTTTCCAAAATTTCTGGATCCGCGCCTGGTATGTGTAGCTAGCTGTGGTCAGACAGACCCAGCTAGTGCTGTGAACTGTGCACACAGAGTTTATGAATACAGTACAGCTAGCTAGCACAGACGAGAGGCAGGCTACAGTTCATTTCCACGCCATGCTTGCATTGCTTTTTAATGGGTTCTACGGCAGCTTGAAATGAAAAACACGTAAGACACTGTCTTTCATACTTTATTTTGTTCTTTCTTTTAAATGAAACTATTCAAATCTTAGAAATATCTTGCTGCAAAGAAAATAGAAAGGAAAACAATCACCGTCATGAAAGAGTGGACATATTTGTTGGCCTTGGGGAGAGTGCATGCTAACATTTGATCGATAGTGCAGTTAATGAGTGAAGTACTGGTTCTGCGAAATTTTCCAGTATACCTGGTAATACCAGGTATTTGCCAACCGGTATATCAGCATCTGGTTTTGTACATACCGACGCACCCTACTGCAGAATGTCTACCCTCCAGAGCAGTTTGGCCACACATTTTATTCCTACATTCATAAACCAGCTTAATAGGTATATCACCAAGTTAGAGAGACCAGTGACTTGCTATGCAGGCTAGTCCTCGAGCCTCATCCATCACACGATTATATGGCCACAGGTAGGTGAATTCCCCTTTTCAATGAAGGAAGTCAAACAATTCTTCTTTGTAATTGACAGAGCAGTAAAAAACAATGTTTCTGGATTTTTCTACACACGAAACTGAAGTGCAGTACTTTCGACGATACTATTGCAACATCGCAAAATTCAAGTACTTTTAAGGCCTTGAAGATATTGTATGACCCTTATGAGTTTTTCATAACAAGTACTTAGCAACATCCCCATCCTACAAACCCCATTTCTTCTTCATTTTCCCAATGGGTTTTGGTAACTTCAATTTTTGCCTTTTTGTACCCAAAGTTAACAGCTTTGCTACAGACAGCACCACTTTGCACCCAGACCACCTTACAGTTTTCAATTTAACCCTCCCAAAGATACTGTAGTCTCACCCCCTCTTCAAAGTAAGAAACTAAAGAAATCTTGTAACCCATTCAAACAGTTTGTATACCATGCACTGTTTTGAAATTTGGAGGCTGCATAATGAGCCCTTTAATGCCATGTCATTGAACTGTACATGGACAACAATAGCCAACAAATTCGAAGTATAAAACGATACTCTGATACACTGCCAAATAATGCTGATTATGATATAGTTTTTTTTTTACACCTTTTTCTTTTACTCTTTTTAGCTCAAAGGTCAGCAAATTACTGCAGAACAAGTCCACTTAATTTTAAGTAAACAATTACAATTTGTAATATATCAATATAAATGCTACTTAGTATAAGAGGATCAGTGCAAAAGTTTATAGGGTAATAACACTCAAATCCATGAATCAACTTTTCACATAGATCTATAAAATTGCTACACACTTATACTGTAAAGTGTATTTGTGTATCTATGTATCTCATTTGGGCCAAATTCATCATGTACTGTAGCTATTGCGGAAACAATCTTTAACTTTGGACTGAATCCATGCAACAGTTTTTAATAAGACACTTATAACAGACAATGAACTACTCTGTCTATAAGTAGTCAATTAACCAAAACCACGTGGAATAGATTAAATATTAATATAATGACAAATAAAAGTCAACAGAAAACCTCAACATTCAGCGTTGCAGGTACAGGTATGCATATTATAATCCCTTGATATGTACACAGTCCTGTGAACCTGTTGATATTGTGCTGATATCTGATAATCACCACAACTTAGGCTCAGGAAGTAATTTGCACTTTAGATGTAGCTACTGTCTGCGAAGAAAATACTGTATCCTGTTCTAAGGCCTTACCCTGTTCAACATTCAAATTAAACACATCACAACACAACATCAGCATGGGTGGAAAAAACTGGCAGGCTTCTTCCCAGGAAATTTGGGTATTTGGAAGAAAATTTTGGCAATTGGAAGGATAGTTACCATTTTTGCACATAAAAATACATACTGTACTATGGAAAATTTGACTTCTTTCCTGGGAAATAAACATTTTTTCCAGCCCTAAAAATCAGTTAATACACTACTCAGATTATTTCTGGCATAACCATATGGGACTAATTTGATTTGGGGGAGGACAATTTTTTGCCTGAATATCTTCACCTTTGCAACAGGATTTTGCCCACATTTTAACACAGATTCTGCCTGAATTTTTGGATTGTCCAAAAATTTGGGGTACACAGTGTCTCTCTCCCTCCCTCCCCTCCACCACCACCACTTCATACACCCATTATATCTATGGCAAAATTCTGTGATCAATGCCACAGAGGACTAGTAGAACACTTCACACTACCCTTGAGTTTGTGCTCCACAGACACAGTACTGTGACACAAAATTCAGTCTGAGCAAGTTGCCTGACTCTACTTAAGAATCTCAGCACTCCTTTCTGGGAGTGAAGTAGCACCTCCCATTTTCTGTGAAACTGCATCTTCTGTGTAATTTTCAGAACTCAAAAACCATGCACAAAATCACATATTCTATGGGTTTCTTGGTCTGGATGAAGTATAGTGACATAACTTGCTCTTTTGGTCTTTTTCTACAAATTACATCCCATGTTCTCACTTCAGTTGAAGGCCAGCATTCTCAAGCATTGGCAATTTGGCTAGTCAGCCATTGAAACTGAAAAGTCTAAAGTGTATGACCGTACTGGAGTACTAGTACTCATTTGTAGGCTAGGAATGACACTGTTAATGTTGTCAGTACCTTCTGATGTGATGTAAGGCTGCAGGTAACAGTGCAAAAATATTGGAGTTACTAAGGTTTACATCAAAGAGCCCAATACCCACAGAGGTCTGATATACTAAAAGTGCATAATTTGTTAAATTCAGTTTTGTCAGGGGGTTACTCATACTGTAATTAGTGTTCTGGACCGTTTTTCTGAGGGGCTGAGCCTTTTTGCCCAATAAAAACCAATATTACCCGAGTAAATGACCAGAGTTTTGAAAAAATCTGCTTGAGAAATATGCTTTGCCCAGACTCCATGGGAGCTGCACTCCCCCAGTTTGTGAGCCTATGAGGTTACTTTGATTGGTTGTGCAAAGATATTGTATGAGCCTTCCAATACACTGGTAAGAATGAAAAGCAAAGGCTTTATCAGGAAGTCATGCTACACTTTTAACACAGTATAGTACTGTACCTATGTGCAGCTTGCCATTTCCACAAGAAATGGTTCTTCCTCTGGTTCAATGTTTAAACTCATAGACCATCACACTTGTGAACAAGTGGAACTTCAACAGCCTATGAAACCACAATAACAACTTTCCAGCGAATTCTCTAAATTCTTGCACTTTTTGAACAATAATGGCTGACAGGGTTGTAGTTACAGTGGGTGGTGCTGGGCGATGCACCCAGCCTGGCCCAGGAACCCCAAAAACTACCTGATTTTGGAATCTGCGAGCCCTGATACTTACAGTACTGATTTCCTATTTACACCTGTAATCCCTACTTACCAGCAGTAAGTCCCTGGCACACTTTTAATAGCACAGTGGTCCTGGGCAATCTCCCATAATAGGGTACCTAGTCTAGTCCTTTCCCTGCTTACCTGTCCAATAGACATCACAGTTTGTTCCTGGTTTAAATAGGAGGTAATGAGGGGCGAAGTAGATTGTTCTTTAGGACTATCAGCATTTAAGCCTGGTACCACTTGGTTCATCCCTTCAAGTTGTAGTGAAACATGATGGTTTCAACTAGTTTTGGAGGAAAGACAGGAAGTGGAAGGAAAATCTACCTTTTTGTGGTATTTTTTCCATTTTGTTGAAGGTACCCCAATATAGGGTCAATAAATCAAGAGTATATCCCCTCTTTTTGACAATTACATGTTCACTGAGTACACTTTGGTTGGGCCCTTTACTCGGAACCCATTACTAAAATATGTCAAGCTACAACGATGATAGCTGACATCTGCAAGGGTCTGTCAATGGTAGTGTTGGCACACACCGAAGGAAGAAATGCAGGGCAGGTTCATTATCTGTCATGGATATCCTTAGAAACAAACCAGTCTATTTGGCACTTAAAGATGTCAGCTATGTGCTACTGTATGTCAGTCTACATTAAGGGAATTCCATCACCTTTCTCACACATCACATGCTGGTGAGTCACCAATCTTCAACCTTGAGGATATTTTCTCTTCAATTCTGCTTCCTCAGCAAATTGGTCAGAAAATTGTGGAATCACTTTGCAGGGGTATAGTAATAAATCCAAACAGCATTACATTAGCCATTGGCACTCAATGAACAAATCCTTGCCAAGTTCTGGTATAACCTCACATCAACATGCCATAAAACTAATACAAAGTTGGGATGTACAATAACACTCCATGAAGCTCAATGTGTGGCCGGTGCAATATCTCATACTAACTTCTAAATGAAAGTACATCAAATATATAACAGACATAAGACATAACAGACAAAAAAGGGGATAAAAAGTTCATTGTTTTAAGAGATTAGTAGTAAATGTACCCTGTATGCATGTTAGTAATGGGGCAAGATCACACTGCAATGGCTCTTGTGGCTGTTATTATGGTAATCTGGAGCACACAATATCAGTGAATCATAATATATAAATCATTAACCTCACAAATCACAATTTCATTTATTTCTTATATTATTGGCTTAGTCTGACTAACAGTTGGTCCATTTGATGTTGCTGGGGTTTGCTTATGAATCATGCAAAATATCAATGCTTAATCCAAGAACTATGCAGCTGACATCCATAGCTGCAAGGCCTTTCATTAGGCTATGATCAACAGTATGTCAAATTGTCAAATGTCAATTGTATGGTATAACCATGATGCATCTTAATTCTTAATCACTGTGTTGTTCAAGCACATCGCATTAATGGCGCCAATGTACCAGGTCAAATAAAATATTTTCTTCTGATTTTCAACCTCACATGAATATGGTTTTAACCAATGGCACAAGTGAAGTAAACCACTGTGTCACTGTGATTTATAGTTGGTTATCCATGTTCAGTCCTATCAGCTGTAGAGGGTCTAGGGGCCGAAGGCATGAGCCAAAAATTATAAAATGCACTGAAGCCTAAAGTGACAAAGTTACAGTCAGGTACAGTACCTGTGTAATGTGTTTCGGGTACTAGCGTACAAATTTTCTACCCAATGAAAACACTTGTAGTATGATCAGTCAAACACTAATCATAGTACAAAAATGTCACAGTTATGCAAATTACACTAGAAACTTGAAAACTGCACACGGGATAAACTCTGCCCTACGGATTTGCATAGCTGAAACTAAGTGTCCAGCACCACCACTGCAGGGTAGGATGGGTGGGGAGGGGGAATGGCCTCCATCAGGGAGAACTCCACACACTCACCTCCAGTGAATTTTACAATTCCCTTAGACAGCCTCACTGGGTATGATTATGAAATCTCCAATGGCAATCAGTTGCCCCAACACTTTTGCACTCCAGAAGGGCATACTCTTTAGACACCCAAATTTCAGGGAACTAACTGCACTTTGGTTTCCTTGTTGTTTCTTCCACTTGTCCTTCCCTACAGCTACAAAATAGGACCCCCAACCCACATACCAAACAACCTGTAAGCAGCCAACAATTTTCTCAGAAGGTCAAAACTTTGATCTCTTATCACACATTTGTTCTTGAAATTGTTGCACTGAGTGGCAGGAGAAGTTTCGATCAAAAGTTTTGTCAGGGTTGAGACAATACAAGGAATGTTACTGCCAATAGTAATCAGCCCCCCCCCCCCCCCAAGTTGGCTCTCTGATCATTTTATTCTGCGTCAGTGTGCGTGTTGGTGACATTACTGTGCTGGACTACAGCATTCCTGCACTTGAACCAGATTTTCCTGCAAAGACCTGCATAGAAAATAATTGCCTGTGGGAAATTCACACACCTTTTAAGTTTTGAGTGATCTACTTTCTGTGCTGTGCAAACTATCCTCTGTTATGGAGTGTTATTTTCTTCCAATCCTCTCCTCATGACATCTCCCACTGGGACTTCAGGATACTTTCCACTTTGTTACAGACATTGCTTCAACCTCCACCAGCGAGCTTGTCTACCCTTCCCATAAAGCAAAACCTAGTGCCTCCCATAAAAATCAGTTGCTGTATTAAGACAATTTTTACCAAGATATGCCTCTTAAAAGGCAGGAAATGACAGTTCTCTTGTATCATAGGCTATTTCCACAGGAAAGAGGTACAAAAATGTGACATAACAGACATACCCATCAAAAATTCAAACTCTATAAGTCTATTTCTTTTAGTTCTGAAACTGGTTGTCTTCTTATCACTTTACTTAGGAATCCAGTTTAGAAGACAAAAATGTTTCAGTTTCTTCTCAAAGGAACATAGATGAATTTACATCAAAATCATGTTCAAACATGGAAGGACAAAGGCACCCTTTTCATGCCAAATTCTGTGTTCTCTACAAACTAGAGTGATGAAAATTGTAGGGAAAAGGTCCTTGCTAATCATGTATCTGACAAAAATGTTGTAATGCTAAAATAACCTGCTTCAAACTGCTTCTTTCAATACACCTTGGTAATGTTTGTAACACATGAGCACATGCTTCTCTGTCCAACGATTTCCTGTTCATATGTTACATAGGAACAAAGCTTGTAAGAACCAATACTAGTGCACTATACTTTTTGCCAGAATGACTGTGATAATTCAACTAAAACCTTACACCATGGTGGTATTGAAAAGTCTTCATACATTTCAATGTGAATTACATACTGAGTTTAAAAGAAGATGTTTGCCAAAGTGGTAGCATTCATAACATCTTCAGTAATGTTGGACGGACACATGTAAATCTATCAACAGAACTGGAAAAAATTTTCACTGGTCATTAAAACTATATACATAAAATGTGGTACGTGTTGCAATAAAAAAAAGTGACTTTAAGGCAGGGTCCACTATAGCCATATAGCATCCCAGTTTTGCGATGCAAATGAGCACAGTAACAATACAAAAATTGAAAAAATAACTGTTAAATGCTATACAACATAAAAATGCATAGCAGTATGGCTATGTAAAACAAATCCTTAATGCCTGCCCTGCTTTAAGGATAGAAAAAAAAAGACTCAGTCAAATGGATGTAATGATTTAAAATGTGTGCTACTGTATACGTTACCTAAAGTTGAACGGACACAATTTTTGAAAACTTAAATTTTTCGTAATTTGAGTTAAGTAAATTTTGATCACTAAAAAGTCAAAATACTGTGAAAACTTCACGTTGAACATAGGTTGCTATGCTTGAAAACTCATGTAGTGAAAAATTCTTGACACAGATTTTCAGTTGATGGACACTGATTTCTTACTTTACATGAAGAAACATAAAGATGCTCAGCTACTTTTCCACACGACATGCACTTACTAACCATAATTTTTTCTGACAGTTTACTTACAAATGTCATGGCCATATACAGAAATTTAATAACATGGACCAAACTGAAGGATTTGTCTGTTTTTTAATGTTATATATATTAGGTATTATACCTTTAAAAGCTCAAAAATGATGCTTAAAGTGCTATAAAAAATTCTTAAATGCACTATACATATATTTCTAACAAGGTAATACACTTCTCCAGACAAAACACAAAACTTGGCCTATATTTAAACTCTTAATGCAAACCTCAAAAGACTGTCAATCACGTCATGTTTGAGCAGAACATCCACCGAAATGTTCTGCTCACACAGATGACATGATTGACAGTCTTTTGAGGTTTGTGGTTAAACTAAGAATGTAAAAATAGGCTTAGGCCAAGTTTCGCTCAAGGAGAAGTGTCCTACCTTGTTACTAAGTAGTAATATAGGCCTAACATCTGGAAGGGGACCAGTCAAGTCTCCCCCTGACAGTCACTCCCTCAGTCAACAATGTTGAGTCGCCCCCTCACCCCTTAGCAAAGTCACCCTTACAAAGTGACCTCCCGACAAAGTAGCCTCCTGTCAAAAGTCTCCCCCTCCTAACAAAGTCACCCCTCCACAATGTTGCCCCCTCATTTGAAACACAAAAATGGCTACAAATATTCTTTCAATGATAAATAAAAAGTGGCAAATGAGAGCTTTCTCATGCACATTGGATACTGCATTGAACTATGAAGCTGATGTAACCACCAGTTAGTGCAGTCAGTTATAAATGTATGGCAAACATAGATCGGCTTTTACATTCATGCATCATTATGTACTACATACTTACATGCCTTGCTCATACAGTACTATGTATAGCGATTTATTGCAAAAGGCTATGCTCCCATACAGGGCTGGAAAAAATGTTTATTTCCTGGGAAGGGAGTCAAATTGTCCACAATTCCTTTCATGTTTTTACGTACAATAAAGGTAAGTTTCCCTCCAATTGCCAAAATTTCCCTCCAAGTATGCAAATTTCCCAGGAAGGAGCCTCCCAGCTTCCCAACTTTTTCCACCCGTGCTCCCATATATGTTGTATTTCACACACTCCCGAGAGGCATAATTCACACAGAATTGTCGGCAAATTTACTCCTCTATTTGAACGTTATATTACTAGACATTCTTTATGAAAAATACTGGTTTAAGTACTGTAATTCAAATTACGGGACTGAGTTTTTCTTTCTAACTGAAAAAAAATCAACTTTAAAAAGAAATGTTAGGTCTGATAGTTTGCAATCTTAAAAAAAAAAATTAACTTCAGAAAAAAATTGCAAGATGTTAATTTCCAAATAACTTAGGCCTTAATGTGATAATGACGTCAGATGAGCAACAGAACAGCTAATTAACATGATTATCTTTTTATCTATTATTACCATCCTTATTTTAACATTAGTCATTTTTGATGAAATTTTGCCTGGGCCATTAGCCTAGATGTTAAACTGAGGGGACAACTATCAGGGGGTGACTGAGTGGGGCAACCTCCATTAACAGGCAACTTCACTGGCAACCATTTGGTGTAGGCCTGTTAGATGTATAGGCTAGTGGGCTCAAATTTAGAATCTGTGCCCGGAAGTACATCATGTCGATGAGCTGTAGTATGCATGCATATGCATCCCCTACATATGTACGCATAGGAATAGGGTTAGGGTGGGCTATACCTAGGTTATACGTAGAGATATTTATGCATGCATATGCATACGTATACGGACACATAGGTATAAGGTTTGGATGGGCTATACTTAGGTATGCATACATAGGGATATATATACGTATACCTGTATATGTGGGACAGTGCTGTTAGTACCTACTTAAATAATTTAAATTCGTTTGCCAACAAATGATTTTGTGGTGTGATCAGTTAGGGCATTGCTTCATGATGATAGCGCTAGCATTCCAGGTTCGAATCCTACTAACACTCTTCTTTCTTTCACAGCATTCATTTCTCATTTCTCTCCACAGCATTGCATGCCTTACAACTTTCAGGACGAAAAATATAAAAAGAACAACTTTTACTTGAATTGCTCGTAACTGCAACTCTGTATGCCACTGATCTTTTAGTGGTAGAGTGCCATCTTTTAAGTTGTGAGAAGTTTTTTCTGTCATTACTTCTCTGCACTGATTCTAAATTAGTACTGGCTCATCTTATCTATGTGTGTCCCCAACTTGAGTGTGCTTCCCAAGTTTGGTCGAAGAAGAGTATTCGTAGGATTCGAACCTGGAAGGCTAGCGCTATCACCAAGAAGCTATGCCCTAACCGATCACGCCACGAGCGCAGTTGCCGGCAAACGAATTTAAATTATTCAAGTAGGTACCAACAGCACTGTCTCTTGGTATACGCATACATATATATACATGTACGTACATATGTATGTATATATGTGTATGCACATATATATCCCTACCTATGCATATACCTACAGTATGTGTAACAATAGCGTGAAACCTATAAAAGTGTCTTTACCGATATCTTAACAAAATTTGCAAGATTATTTTAATGCTGTATGAAAGAATTTGTCTTTGTACTGAATTTGGATGATACTCAATGTACAATTTGATAAGTTCTGAAAAATACAGTCAATAAATGTGTTTCACGCTGTTGGTACACACACTGTAGGCATAGCTCACACACACACATGCGTTTATATTTCTATGTATACATATAACTAGGTATACCCTAACCCTATTCCTATGAGTACGTATGCGTACGTAAACTACGTATGTAGGGGATGCATATATGCATACATACTAGGCCTACAGCTCGACGTGACGTACTACCGGGCACGGATTCTAAATTAGTGCCGATAGCCTAAGACTTTTCTTTAACGTGGGAAGGACAACCATGTAAGTTACGGGATAGAAAATTTAAAGACCTAGCCTAGTTGCTTTGGCAGCTACGTTGTTAATGTGTGGAGTCCAAGACAGAGGCATTCGGAACATTATATACATATATATAGTGTGTTGACTGTCGAATGCACACTTAAGAAACCTACCATTGCAAGCTTTTTGTATGATATGTTATGCTACAATCCTGGACAAAATTATTGGGACACTTCCGGACCTTCCCCTCCACCCCTCGTTCAATGTTGAGAAGAAACGAAAAGCGCGCTCTTTTCTTCAGCTAGCGCTCAACTTTAATTCACCTTCAAAACCAACATTGAAGGTGGGGCGCGGGGATTTGTCCCAGATAATTTTGTCCAGGATTGTCTGACCGCCTGTACAAAGGTATAGGAGAAGTTTCGTGTTGAATATAGGAGAAATTTAGCAACGGCAAGCGACAAATCTGGTAGCTGGTTAAGTTTACTGGTATTGGGAAAAAAGTGATGTGAGGTCTTTTGGATTGTTTCATGAGAAAATAACTGAATTTCTACTAAAGCAGGAATAACTTGAATGTATATACGTAAATAATGCAGTGCAATAGGACATTGGTTATTTATTACACAAAAGAACGATGCTATTTAGGAGTAAAAGTAATTGGTCAGTCGGGCTCGGGAACTTCAGGGGAGAAAGGTGTACAGAGGCTATCAGTTGAATGTATTTATGCCTAAAAACAACTATACGGATAAATATATTTATGATCTACAGCGTAACCAGCAGAGCATAGTTACAAGAAAAGAGGTTTCAACAATTGAGTATCAATAGACATAGCCGATAGGTGAGCGGTTGTGTCGTGAAGTAGATGGCGCTATTTGCTAGTCAGGCCTCCTCCCACTACAGGTGGAACGGTTTACCCCACGATTTACCATCACTTTTTCGTCCAAATATTATCACTTGGTTGCCTAAAAGGGGATTTAAGGATGAATTCATTCAGACAAACTCATGTGAGACCTGCCGTGAAAAGCAGGACGGAAAATTTTGACGGAAAGAACAAATTCGCAACGGTTGACCATTAAGCGAACAGAAAAATCTTGACTACCTTGTCTTTTAAATGTTAAAACTGACGGTGAACCGTTTACTCCCATTGAATTACTGTGTAGTGGTCAACGGTCAACCGTTTCAGTCACTGGTCAACCGTGGCGCCCTTCAGATTCTAATAAATTTTACGTTTTGTCAGAACAAGAAAGAGGTACAAAGAGTACTTAAGGTAGGGGGCCTCGCACCTTTCAGCCTTTACTTGTAAATGGATGCCGTACAGGCAGACGTTTACCCTAGTGCATGCAGTGTACTAGCAAATTATACTGTGAGTTTGGCAGTCGCTTTTAGTAAGAAGAATAGCCATGTTGCAACCTCAGACTTATGATAGCATGTACGCTCATACTGCATCCTATTAGATACATTATAGGCTGCCCTGCAGGGACATTTACGACTTATCTCAAGGTCCTATTTTGTGCGGCATTCCTTCCCGACGAAAAGTAAACAGCTGCAATATTCTCCATCATATATCACTGGCTGTTGCTAATTTTCTCACACTCTTTCCTTTTACCATCCCTCATATGTCTCCACAGCATTTTATGCCCCTCCCTGCCCAAGTGAAAACCAAATTTTGATAGCCACACGAGGAAGTGGTTATATTCTCGATAAATTCAGTAATTTCCTCGTGTTTGACCCTTTCGTAAACTTAAACAACTCAAATAACCCCGGTGTTTCCTACATTTACATTGAGATTCAATTAATACGTTCGCTAATTGTTCATACTAATTCAGTGGTACCTTCCATTCTCTCCCCCCCCCCCCAACCAACAGCCTTTTCTTTGAACAGAGCGCTTGGAACTTTAACCATTATTATGATAAGCATACTGTTCTCTGTCGTATTCCGCTGTCCCTATATCTTTGTACAGGCGTTCAGACAATCCTGGACAAAATTATTGGGACACTTCCGGACCTTCCCCTCCACCCCTCGTTCAATGTTGAGAAGTAACGAAAAGCGCGCTCTTTTCTTCGGCGCTCAACTTTAATTCACCTTCAAAACCAACATTGAAGGTGGGGCGCGGGGATTTGTCCCAGATAATTTTGTCCAGGATTGTAGATGCGCACTCAACGGTCACCCCATCATACCTATAAGTTGTATATTAACAAGGTAGGACGGCTTCAACGGTCGCTTTGCGGCAGTTGCGATTCACAGCACTGACGTGTGTTGTGACTGGCGAATGATGAAGCCTACATGTCATCAGCGAAGCGGACTTGCCTTCTGCTGTGCATTATTTTGCATTGGGCCTATGCGTTCTGTGAGAGAGATGGAATGGATAGCTACACAGATACTCGCAACTGCCGCAAAGCGACCACTGAAACTGTCTTACCCTGTTAATATATACTTGTATAGTGTGTATGTATGTATTTATATATAATGCTCCGGATGCCTGTGGTCCAAGAAAGCTTAGAGTCAGAATAACACCAAGGTAGCAGGATGACTTACAGATTCAAGATTAGGCCTCAGCCTATGTCCTCCCAATTTATAAGTACATTTGAAGGAAGGGTTAGTTTTCAAGGTAGTAGTAAGAACATAACATTTATTAGGACCAGTCATCTGACCACTTAGGCTATACAAAGAGTCCAGGTCAGATTGCAGGATGTTTTGGTCAATTTGCAGGATGTTTTGGTCAATTGGTGAATCGATCTGCCAACAAAGAAGTCATGTATAATGCTGAGAATGCCTGTGCTTTGACCCATCCCATTATACTTTGTGTGAAAAACTGAAAACACTTCCCCAATTGATCTAGCCTAGGCCTATCTACAAAACAAGTAGCATGGTGGTACCATGAGTCGGTCAATTAAGGAAATTTTCACTAAAACATACACATAGGGTAGTAATACGTAATTTAAACTTATCCATTATTCTCATGAACATGTTTTCCTTCACCCTTAAAGTTAGAGTGAATTTTGTTGGCAAACTTTCAAGAGACTGAGAAATTCCCACCACAAGTTTCTGATGCCTTAGATTGAAGAACGGTACCTTGAGTCAGTCACCCAAACATTAGGAAAGCCCATAAGAGTGATATCAAAATATATTCCATGAATGATATCACCGTTATAAAAACAAATCAAAAGATGATGGAAGCAGACCATCCGCAGTGATTTGGAAAATTTTTTAAAGTAACTTTTTAGGCCTTTTAAAGAAGGTCTCAAGCCACCTTTTGGTAACACTAGATGTAGGATAAGCTGGGTAAATTTCTTCTAAAAATGGGAGTAAATACTTATTTTTGACAGACTTTGAGTTGTTGTCATGTCGTGCTGGAGTTTCTTCACTGTCATATGTTTATTTGTTGGCCATAGTATGCCTGTCTTACATATTGTATGCAGTGACCGACTCAAGGTACCGACCGACTCAAGGTACCGACCGACTCAAGGTACACTCACTATATAGTAGATGTGCCAAATTTCGTGCACCCATAAGAATCGTTCGAAACTAGCATAGCAGTGTACCAGTAAGAGGTGCTGACCATACTAGTGTAGTTCATACCTTGTTTATGACTGCACAGAGGTCTCAAAGTATGATTATTTGCTTATATTTAACCAAATTGTGAAATTTCATGTCATTCTCCACTGTTGAGGTAAATGTTCATTAATGTGGATCGCGATACATTTCTAAATCATCATTTTAGCTTTCCACGTTACCCATCCATGACTGTGTATGTTGTCATCATGTGCATAAGGTGTTGTCAGTCTTCTGTACCTTGTATGAGGGCAAGTAGAGTTTTAATACAGAATATATCATGTTAACTTACTGAGGTGCGCGAAATTTGGCACATTTACAACTTGTCAGTGATGCAGCTTGAGTTGACATAAAAACACAGATTACGTTATTAAAACGTAAGTTAAATTGATAAAAATTTACTCCCAATTCAGGCTAACATCTCCTTCAGTCTAAATATGTGTGTATTTGAGATTCTTCAAAATCAGTTACAGAAAATTTCACACTTATATCATTAAGTGCGTGAAATTAGATACATCCATGCTACTAGAAGTAACTTAGGCCAGAGAATCAGTGACTATCATAGGCCTTCATTGTATCACTCAGCATCACACACAAGTTCAATACATTAGGCCTAGGCTAGGCCTACATACATAACATACATAGGCCTAGGGCCTAGTACCTAGGCTACATCTTACAAAGCTTCAATTAACCAAATGTTTTGAATGTCAGGGCATGATGCTGCTGTCAACTCACCTTCCAACCTATTCCGTTTTCTTTGTAATATGGAAAATTATCGCATATCCAATTATAGATTTCACTAAGAGTCATTTGTTTCTTTTCAGAACTGTTTATTGCAAAAGTGATAAGGTTAGCGTAACTGTACGGAGGTTTGCCATCTCTGTGTTGCTGACCACTTTCGTCCCAAGTAGCTGTTGTATCGAGAGGTGAACTGGGTGATTTCCTCATAGGAATCGTCCCTTTCGAAGGATCTAATGAACTACCATTTCCTTGGCCATTTTTACCAGATTGTCCATTTGCTAGCATATCCCTGCGAGCATTTAATTTGGGTAACCAGTCCATTGAAGTCAAGCTGCTTCCTAAGTCGGCGTCCGCCATTTTGGATATTGTCTAAATAAATCTGCTGATGAATGAACGCCTAAGTCACAACAAAATGCGGATTGATATGTGTTCAACGATCAAGATAACTAAGCTTTTCAACGATTGCTTGGCCTTATGCGAACCTTCCAACGGTAATGTTTTCCTTGTTGAACCCTTCATCTATCTTTAAAATCAAACAATACAATCGTTGCCCACTTTTCAGTGCAATGAGATCTCATTTTGTCGCGGAGGAACCAACATCCTGTGTGCATGGCTTGTTGTATTTGACTCGATCCTGGACGAGATCTGAGCTCGCCATGGCAGCAGCTTCGTGTTACGTCATTCCCGCGCTGATTTGTGTGCAGGGGCTGGCATTGAACAATGACGTCAAACAGAAGCTAAGGGCCAGGGCACTTCAGGTTGCATTGGTTATGGTAACATCGGAAGTCCAGTCCAGCCCATCTAGCGAGGAGTTATGGGTTGTTATAAGCTGTTCATTCCGTCCAGAAACAGCGCCATTTGGAGCAATCGCCACAATCAGTAGTCGGCTGAAAAGTACTGAATCCAACTTTATCCATCAGGCAAATTTCAACTATACGTTTGTTTTTTCGCAGCCATGAGCTGAACGAAAAACTTCGTCCGCTCCGCGGGGTAATAGGCTATCCGACTCCGAGGTTTAGTTCACTAGACCGAAAATCTTTTTATAGGTATAGAAAAAAGGTTGCCCCATGATTTAGGATTAGGGTTAGAAATAGGATTAGCCGTGGCTAGGACTAAGAATGTAGGATTGGGATTTAGGGTTAAAGGATTAGAGTTTGGATTAGAGCTATACTGTGAGCGCACCCGTGATGAACTTCTTGTCAGTGAACCTTCGGGCCAGTCCAGTGGACGCTGCTCCACTGATGTATTAAGGAAGGGGTATCGAGATGTGTTCTCGGGAAGTTAACTGTTTTCATCATCCTGTGGCGTGCAAGATGTGAGTTACACTGGCGCTCCGCGTGCCCAAGGCCTCGCCGAAACGTCCCATTCTTAAACATGTGAGCTACGTACCACTAGTCATAGGTGGAAATCGATCCTGGGGAATCATCGGGGGAATATATCTCCCGCTTTTTGACAAGGGGTGGTCTACACAAACATCCCCCGGATTTTCAAAAATATTTCAAAATGCCGTGCTCTGTATTATTATTTTTGGTTATCAATTGATAACTTTTGAATAGTGTGAAATAAAGTAAACAGTTATCCCAAAATTGAATTAGTATACCCAGGTATCCAAATTCATGAATGGTTCTCTTAAATCATGTGAAAAAATTTGTAACAGTTATAAATTTATGCAAAATAACTCCCTCAGTTGTTCACCTTGCAACCTTGATGTTCTGAAACATTATAAAAGATACAATAGAAATGAGAAAAGATTTGTAACATTTAGTTCATGTGTGTCAAAGTAAGCCTGGGAAGACTGCCTTTTCCCTCTAAATGGCTTGAGTACTGCTATTTTTCGGCGCGCTTCGCCGCGCATCCCTCCTGCATTGTTGTGTTATTAAGTTACATGTCAGCTTGAGGAAAAGATTATTTTTTTCCAACGCGGCATGCAACTCGTACCACAACCTTTCCTCTCGGAACCACAAGCGTCAGTGTATCTGCCGGGAAAGCCGGTGACAGTCTCTAATTGGGAATGATAGCTCACATTACCGACTGCTGAAAGCGCAAAGTGAATGGAAGCAGAAACGGGAAGACGGGAAGGGTATTTAAATGTAACTCGGATAACTTTTGCAATGCAGGGTGAAGTGAAATACTCTACACTTTCTTTACATCTCCAGCCAGGGTGCTGCTACTTGGACCAAGTAGTAGCTCCCTGCTCCATCGCACTTCGCGCGCACTCATCGTAGATTCTTGCTCTATTGCCAATTCCTTTTATGCAGCTTGAGAAGTAGATAATATTGTTTCAATGCAACTCATATACCAGCATTGACCTTACCTACTCAAAGTGTCCAGGCTTGCACCATCACATTCACTGGTTATTGGCACAAATGCAATTACAAACCAAAAAGCCGAAAAGTTTATTGATTCCTTGCCGAACGGGTGCTTTATTACACTGCGGAGGTTCATCCCTCACATTTATACTTCTTGACAATATCATTTTCGATGTTTCCACAATTTGACCTCTGCTGACCTCACGTAACCTTTGAATCCAACCAAAAACTGAACAACAAAAACTGAAAAACAAACGATGCGTCTTGGAAGGGATTTGAAAACGGGCCGTCTGTGTGAGAAACCGAGCACTAATCCACTACGCCAACAAAAAAACTGGTTAAGCGTATGGTATTTCTAATCGTGATATTAGTCAAGGCATTGTTTAGAAGTGTTCATACTAAATAAGGTAATTCAAATTCGAATTGCTACTGTAACAGTTATGTTTGTTACAAAATAAATGTTGTTCTCTATAACTTTATCTTTGGAATGGTAGAAAACTTCAGCCCTAACTTTTCGTTGGTCACGAAACGCCGGATACATTTTGGAGGTGTCGTCCACTGTCTATTTAGTTTCCGAGGTTCTCGTAGTTTCACCTCCGATGACCTTATATGACCTTCGATCTCCAACAAACCCATACGGTTCCCTCTCTCTTAGAGTAACCCATCTATATACGGTATGGAAAGTATCCATCATATCTGTCTTGAAATGTATCAAGTTTTCGGTTTTTGACCTCTGATGACTTCAAATGACCTCTGACCTCCACTGAAACAATCGGGTTCTTCCTCTCAATGTGTTAAAGTTATATACCAAGTATGAAAATTGTCGATCGTTGCTATCTTGAGATATCGTGTTGACAAGCAGTTTTTAAGAATTTCGTATTTTCACCTCCGGTGACCTCAGATAACCTTCGACCTCGACCAAGACCAATAGGGTTCAGGCTTCTGACTATAACTCATCCACATGGAAAGTATGAAAAGCATCCACGCTTCCTACGTCACAGTAGAGATATAGTGTTTACAAGGTTTTCGGTTTTGACCTCACATGACCTTTGACCTCCACCAAAAACAATTGGGATCTTCCTCTCAATATGATTATTCTGTAGTTCAAGTATGATAACTATCCATCTTGCTCTCATGAGATATCGTGTTTACAAGCCAAGCGTCACAAACAAACAAAGAAACACTCACATACTCACACCGATGATACATACACTCGCGTGATTGCCTAGATTCCTTTCTCCTTCTGTAAGGTATCAACAATAATAGCCAAGTCAGATTTGGAGGTCTGTGTGGAGTGAATTCAATGCCACTTTTAGATAGGAATTACACCCCTGTGGCGCCTTCTGGGTCATTTCAACTTAAACCCTCCCATATGATACAATTCTGAAGCTACAGACTTTATAAAGGTAAATGCTCCTTCTCTGAGTGCCACGTATTCGAATCTGGTCGGTATAGTGTACATCGGAAAACAAAACTTGTCCCCTGGCAAGTAACCTAACATATACCACTGCCCAAGCCTTTGAATCATGTAATTGACTAGCTTTATGCCCGACTTGAGCCATTAAAAGGTATCGAAAAATTTTCATTTTTTGTGTTCTAGTGCGCTTTCAATTTTCTTTGGAAATAGTTAATTTCATTCTTATACTCAGTTTTGTTAATTCCCCAGAGCATCGCCCCTTGGATCCCCACCGAGGCCTTGTCCTGGACCTCACCAGAGCCCTTAGGCAGGACTCTGTACTCACGCCCTCAGAGGGAGCTCCGACGCAGTTGTCTTGTTCCATCCAGGTTTCGGCATAAATTTCGGCCAACTTGCGAGTACTATTGAAACGTTCAGTTGTTTCACTCGGCAGCGGATTAAGGGCGGAGCAACATGTGCACGTGCAACCCTCCCCCACACTTAAGGTCCACTAAAATTTTGAGAAGGGATGTTATGGTCCATGACATGTAATTTTTAACAAGTAACGGTGGCGCGATGGGTCTCTTGTGATGTTTTGCCGACTACCATACCAAATCCGGAACAAGGTGAGGGGCAGACCTATAATTATTGCAACACGAATGTTTCCATGGTGACTAGCTATTCGCTCTCTACATTTAACCCAAACTGCTATTGTTTTCTGGTTACATCACCCATACGATCAGAACTTAAGGGCGCTGTCCGCCAACAACTGTTTCAACATATTGAAAATATTTTTTTTAATTCTCGCCGAAAAGGAATCTATGCAGTCATTATCAGGTTCGGATCCAGTGTTTCAGGGAGGCGCACCTTTTGTGGGCGATCTGATAATCGCAAGGGTGCAAAGTGGGTATGATGACCTACACGGCAAAATGTCCAACCCAGATGAGTTCAATGACCATAACATCTTCATACAAAGATCATGGATGCAAGGGCGTAGGAACGGGGCGTTGGAAAAATGTGTTGGGGCGAAGCATGCCCCCCTCAATTCAAGAACGAAAACCCCTTATTTGTTCCCTCTGTAAAAACATCAACAATTTGCAGTAATTTTCCTTAAAATTTGTTCAAATATTTCACCAAAGCATTAAGGACATTCCCCTCCCCCTTAAACTCTCCCCAGGACGGCCGTCCGAAACAACGTTCAGACCCCCCCCCCGGTCGAGGACAGCTTCCTACCCCTAAGCATGGATACATGTACGTGCAGTACCCTACAGCAGAAAAAAGAACTAATTTTTCCGAGACTTCCGGCGTTTAGTAAGCTCCATTTTTACCGGTATTTTACATAGCACTAAATGTAGGCCTATTTTGGTCGAGAGTTCCCCACTGAGAGGGTTTCTACATAGCTTCTTCCCGGCATCACCTTTTCCCTATCCCCACCCAACTAGTCGCGCCCTAAATTTATGTGGAACGTGTGTCAACTACAACCCAAATCCCACAGGCCACGATTTGACATTAGACCTTCATTTTTGTGGAGAAATGAACTTTCCCATACTTTCAGGTTAATTGTAGACCGCAACCTCTCTTTCATCCTATCTTTCCGAGGGGCCCAAGTGGGGCTCTGTGCTAAAACATGACAATATGGAAACTTCTTGATTAAAAAAATGCATTAGAAAAGGCACCTACTAAAAGAAAAGAAAGAAATGTATAGACATCTTGTCTTAATCCTCGTTCAATCGACATGGAAGGCCACTGCACAGAAAGTGGCAGTCGGACGGTTTGCTCAGTTGATAATCTGAAAAGTCCATCGTGTAGAGGGCGCTAAACTAAATTCTTGAGTTACAGATGCTAACGGACACTTTCTCGAGGTCGCGTTCGAGGTTAATGTTATTCCAAACCAATGTCAACCACTGGTCTTAGTACAACTGCTTAAAGGCCCAATTTCCTTTTTCCAGAAACATTTTCTTAGCTCTCTCTAGCTTCTCCTCCTCTAACAGTCTTTGGCACTTTCCGTATTGTAGCGGTTTCAAATACCCGGTTGTTACAAAACGTATTTTGGATGATAAGAGGTACACTTTAACAGTGGCAACGCATCACTGACAGTTCCTCGTTGTAATCCACACAGCCGCTAGAAATGTGAAAACAGAAAATGTTTATTCATTACTCAAATAGCCTAGAACTACCGCCAATTTGAACAACATTGAACTTGTCAATAACTACTTATGCTAATTTCAGGGTCTTTCGAAGGAATTTCAATGGAGCCTTCTGAACCAAGCTCCCTTTGCCTGTTGGCGAGTAGCTTACCAAGTATATTTTGGTAGCTCCTTTGGGGAGCGGACTGGCTCCTTTTGGAGCAACGTTTGTGGGTTTCGTCCTTCGGCTCTCTGCCAATAAGTCGAGGGGACTATTATATTTTGCCAAATACCCAGGCCTGCAGAAGGCTACTCCGTAGGCTGCCGCTGCGGACCTGATGCGGCATGCAGGCCGCCAGTTGAGACCGAAGTCTGTTGTAAGTAAGCCGAATGCATCTTTGAGGGCGTGACATTCTCCACAAACGAATTACAGCGGGAGTCTTGATCAAATCGTGTCGGCTGCGCCTTCTCATCCTCAAAACATCTATCGAAGTAATATCTTTGTTGTCGAAGCTTTTATGTGCACTTTGATGATACACAGGAACAATACCCGACCAAACGAACGAGAATTGTTCAAAATCCGGTCACGGATCTAGGTTAGCCCTCATCTACACCTGAAACAAGGAAAAAATGTGTATTTTTGGGACTTAAGTTCTTAAGGCCCACGTTTTCCAAGTTAAAACTTCACTTTTCATCTCTCTAGGATATCATGGACCTGTGATTATCAAAAGTTTCTTGCTAGAACGAAGAATACTATAGAATAGCCTATATGTCCTTCGGCACTGGAAGACCTCAACCTTCCCCTACTTGATCGTCTTAAAACGGTCTTCATTACATGAACGGGCCTTTTTTCTCCAAATGACCCCCATACCTGGAGGGGTTTTGTTTTTTGGGGGGACACCTGTAAGCAATTAATAAAAATTTGAAGTCGCATTTGTTCCAAGTCTGATTTTTTCGTCCAGACGGGTGGTCAGGGGTGGTCGGTCACTTGAAAAAAACATTGAGACTCCATTCTTTTCATTAATATTGTGGACACATTTACATGCTAATCACTGTCGGCTAAAGTCAAGTAAGGTAGAGGCGGACATTTCCTGAGGTCCGTCGATGCATACCCACGTATATTAATGTAACTCTAAAACCGAGACTTCTCTGGTTTACGCCTTTCCTGTATGGGTTTTCGATGGCGACAGAGCGGTTTACGCTCTCGCGTACTGATGTGTTTCACGAGTATTGAGTTCAAATCCCTCTCGAAGTACCCGAGTTCTATCCGCCGGGCAGTGGCGTCACCAGACTTTTCATACTGGGGGGGACACAAGGGGGGCACAACAGTTCGATGAGGGGGCACAAGTAGATAGTGGCGTATGCGGTATGTAGTGTGAACGCCGGCCTGGGGGAGGGTCTAAGGGGAGGGGGACACTCCCCTTTGAAAATTTTTGAAAAATTAGGTGTCCTCAGATGCAATCTGGTGCCACATACGCTACCTTTTTGAAGTAAAATTTGTGTCAAAAAATAACGAATTTTTAGGAACTAAAAAAAAAATCATGCATGGATTGAGCAATTCTCATGAAAGTGAAAAAAGTGCATGTGTATTGCCGAATCAACGATCAAATATTCGTTCAATTGTGGACTTTTCAATTAACGTGAAATTCTCGTGATCCACAAACTGAGTGATTGGAGTCTTACGGGATTAAAGTGATCATAGAATTTTGTATCATATATTTCTCTTTTAAAATTTATTGGAATTATTTTTTCGAAGAACAAAATACAGAAAAATCTCCTTAAAATTGCTGGCATTGAGCTTGCATTACAATTCGCAACGCAAGTGGCAGGCAAGTTCCATAGTACCGTACGTACGAAACAACACCATTCACTGTTTTGGTTGATGAGTCCGCGAGGTAGACATTTCCGCTCTACTTTATCAAGGCGTATACTCACACCTGTTGAGGCGGCGAGGATTATGGATAGATTACCAAGACCGATGCTCAGCCTCTGACACAGAGAACACTGTGTGCTTTATGAGATGGGGTGATTTTGTTATTAGAAAAAATACAAATTGCTGCCTTTTCTTGTCCTAAGAAGAATCAAATTTTATGACCCATGGTAGTCAAATATTCTGAATACAGAACTTACAGAAGATCTATATTTTTTTCAAAATCTCAAATCTCAGTTGGGGGGGGGGGGCACACGGTTTTCCAGGGGGCACGTGCCCCCTGCCCCCCCCCCGTGGCGACGCCACTGCCGCCGGGGTACTCTACCTTTCCTCCTAATTGGCAAGGCTTGCCAATAAAATCGGTTGTCAGCGGAAGAAGTCGGTTGTGGGCCATACCGATACGGTCAAGACAGTGACTCTTCGCCTTGTTCCCACATTCCCACAACACAAATGTATTTTCGTGTTGCTGGCGCTGTTCCACCGTCTGAACCAGAAGCACCCTGACTTTGCAGCCGTAAACTCTCCCAGAAGGCCTTTTGCATGTGTTTGGCATACCTCTTCTGTGGAACTTATACGCCAATAACTTTCTGATGCATTGGCGAATACAGTGGGCCCAACACGCCCAAGCACCCCATAGGCACCTACTAAAAATGAAACACGACTGACAAATGTTTCGAAACAGGCCTATTTTCTTTTTGCTGTATTCCTTAGTCGATGTCAGTGTACAAGGACAGAGAGCTATCATTACAAATTGTTTCGTGTGTATGTTGCTTTTGTTCGTGCATTCCATATACTGATATAATACAAGTACGCGTCTAATTGCCATGCCCAATCATTCTGTTGCACCCCCCACCCAACACCGCCACCCCATTGAAAAATCCTGGATGCGCCACTGCTCTATCTGCATCGTTCCTATGAATTCTCCTAATATCAAACGAAAGCCTTTGTAAGCATGCAAGCTCAGGGAAACATGTAATTTTTCGAGAAACTTTCTGCTTAATGCTTTTTAAATTACTGAGCGCAACAACAGATACCGCCAATCATTTTGCAGTCTTTGTAGTTGTAGTTGTTGTTGTTGTTGTTGTTGTTGTTGTTGTTGTTGTTGTTGTTGTTGTTGTTGTTGTTTTCAACTCATAAACCCAATCATGGATAAGCCAGTATATGTCCCCACGCCCTGTGCGTATTTACGTGTTGTTCTTTTCATCACGTGCCCATATTTCAGTATTGCGAGACAACTCCTGGTATAGCTTTAAGGTGAAATGTTTTGTTCTGAAACACCACGAAATGTGCTAAGAGACACATATGTCTTGTTATTCATAGTAGGGGAGGGGGCGTGGAACACATTCCCCTACCATTTTAGGGATGGGGACCGAGTCAGATGCCCGGGGGGACTCCCCTGGAAAACATCCTCCCCAGAAAATGAAAACTTACTTATGCCTTTATGTATTTTAGCATATATCGCCCCTACAAATACCCCCGAAGCTGTCTCGCCCCCTTCAGTACATTGCATGGCTGATGAGGACGTAATACCAAGCGCCGTCCGAGACTGGGTGATTGACTCATATATACTGCTGGTCCGGCTATCATGCCATAATGACTATTGCATCTTATAAAGAGAGTTTCGAACTTCTGCCGTGCCTTTCATTCACATCTGCTCAACTCTCGATGAAAAATGAAAATTTCCAACTGGGTCACGGTGCTTTTGAAGTACCCCACTCCACCCTTGAATGTTTAATTATGCACGGTTTTCCATGATTAATGTGAACAATAGTACATTTAGTGCTGGTACCGAATTTTTTAGTGCTGGTACCGAATTTTTAAATTTATGGCATATAAGTCCTTGATTATCCTCAAATGTACAACAATATCGTTATGAAAGGCATACTAAGGTGCATGGGCGTTAACTATTTGGAGGGGCGGAAGATCGGGTAGACACAACACCAATTGTCACCCAAGCTCGATTAGTGGCTGACTCTCGTAATTGCCATAGGACTACTCAGCCAGTGTCTCATAAAGAGAGCTCAAAAATGTGCTACCAAAAAGTGGTTATATTTGACACTCATCAGCAGAAACTAGATGAATATTAAAAAACGCACACACACTTCAACTCGGCTGTAAATTATTCAACAATTTACGCATAACACATGTAAGCCTATCTTTGTTTTTAATCATGTAACATTTTTATTACTGAATGAGACAATACCTTTGTAGTATTGGGTATTGTAGTACAGGGGTTTAAATAAGGCAGGCTGAACTGGACCTTTAAATATTGGGGCGCTTTGTGTTATCACGGCGCCTTTGGTACCGGTGGCCCATTCCAAAGTACCTCAGACCCTAGAAATCCTGAAAACGTCCTGGCCTATTCTCTCTACTACTAGTTTGCCTTTTATATCTGCATATGGGTGACACCGTGGCATGACGTGGTTAGACCCATTACATGGCTGACCCTTGCGTTGAGTCCAACGACTTTAGTATTGCTTGCCCTGAGGCATTTCGACTCCCTCCCATTTGTCCGAAAAAATAATATCTCCTTGCCTTTAAACCTGTTGTGACTGTTGAATTTATTGTACAGGTTCAGTTTCTCCACCTACGTGGTTGTTCGTTTATGAAATTGGCTATAGCCACATAAGAGGGGCCAAGCAAACGAAGCCCACCCTGTGGGATTCCTCACTTAAATATATCGGTAGCAATAGACAAATTCCGTTCACACAAACTGCAGTGACAAAGGAAGTGCGTGCAACAATGTTTGACACCGTTTAAATTTTAGAGGTGTAGGGGGGCGCTGTTGGAGCAATGACCTGTGCAGAATATTGACAAGTACAGTGCCCTAAACTTTGTCGCATATACCCTTTTCCATAACTACAGGGCTTACTAATGGGTCAACGTCTCTGCCTGGGGGTAACATATTCATGTCTTTGCTAAAATAAAAAAGATAACAACAGTAATCTCAAACAATGACGAAACATTCTTGCAGATCCAATTTTATCGACAATTTAATCCACTCATCCCTAAATTAGTCATCCCAATAGCCCCATAAATCCAATATGACTTGTCTAGACTAGTTGCGCTGCGATTTACTGATATTATCACAAATTAATTCATTCATAAAGAAGGCCTATACGAAAAACCTGCAAAGATCTTTTTCTAGATATGCCTGAAAAATAAGTAAATCGGTCCTTTCTCTCTATCACGAATGTCTCAATCATATCATTTAGACACCACGAAGCTGAAACTTAACTGAATTCACACAAACCTTCAAACACTGAACGAACGGCATATAATTCTTTAATGAATAATTAACGCAATTATAATTATCTCCGAAAACTCACTAATTTATTGTCTAGTTGCCCAAAAGTCCCGACAATCTTAGCCTAATACATATTATGTCAACAAATTCTCCCGTCTTCTATAACAGAAATATTTTCAGCAGTTTTCAGTCTTTTTTCAAATACGAATGAGTGAGTTATACACCTCCTTTTAAAACAGTTTAAAGTGGAGCAGCTTGTTTACCATCGGAGAGGTTGGACTGCGTAGTTGAGTGAACCTTCGGGCTTTTCAGTGACAACAAGTATGACTTCAAAAAAGTCATTATGATGCACTGCTAAAACCCTTTATCTCCTTGTGGGTTCCACTTCCCGACTAAGCCTTTCTAACCAGGGTCTTCCATTTAGCTTGCGGACCAAATGCTGCGGACTAGTAATTTTCACGCCGCTGCTGTAACAATCAGGTCCGTAGCCAGACAATACTGAAGGGCGCAAGATGGCTGCCGGGGTGGCGAAATATGTCAAAAAAGTGTTAAGCCAAAGGCAACTTGAAATTTTCTAGGAGGTGAAAATTTTTCTAGGGCGCCCCAGTCAAAAATGTGGTGGGGAAGAAGAAAGCTCCCTCCCCATCAGTTCAAGAACGAAAACCCCTTAATTGTTCCCTCTGTAAAAAAATGCCCAAAATTTGCAGCATTTTTTCTAAAAAAATTGCCGAATATGTTGCACCAAACTGCATCTAAGGAACTTCAACTATTAACAAATTTTCCAAAGGGGAGGCGTGGGGACATCTTCTCTACTTAGACCCCCAAAATGGCTGTCCGAAAAAACGTTCAGCCCCCCGCCCCTCGAGAACAGTTTTCTACGCCTATGGTGTCCTGTAAAGCAAACAGTGTCTTGAGGAGAGGTGGTCTTGAGCAATAAAGCTAAATAAAGCTAACTGTGTGAGAGGTGCCGAAGACAGGTTTTGAAAGTGGATGAGGGTTGTATAGGGCAGATGTTCTTAAGTATTTTGAAAAGTGTAAAAGAAGTCGGCGAGGCCCCGGAAGCTCTGGGATATTTACAAAATTGTGGACATTAGTATGCAACTTAACATGTAACATTTAACTATATTTCAATCAGACCCCATAGCCTGGTGAGGGTCATTGGCGGTGCCCTAGAAAAACGTTCGCCCCCTAAAAATTACCAATTGCCTTAATGAATTTAAGCGTACCCCCCCCTTTAACCCTAAAAGAGCTATCTAGCCCCTAGCCCCTTGTCTGTGTACTGGACTGCTTTCAGTGACTGGATGCACACATCTTCGCCCCCCTTGCCCCCCTTGACTACTGGCCTGTTAATGACGGAGAGTTCAGGTTAATTAGAAGCCAGCTAATGAACTTCAAAAACATAAATGAATTGAACAGTTCTTTCTTTCTATATGAGTTGAACCATTCTTTTATTTTGCCACTTTTAAGACTTGATTTTCTCGTCCTAGGTAATTTAAATGGGTAGGGTAATTTACACGTGTACTACTTTCAACACGCTACACTCCTTAGCAGAAGGGCTATTTCGGGTGCACTAACCTAATTAGTTGCACAAGGAAACCCATAATGTGGAGGTTAAGGTGGCGTTAGAGTTCAAAGACTACAAGCGGCAATGAAGCAGGCGCAGGGAAGTGTTTCCGACAATGGAGAAGAAGGTACTCTACCAATTAATCTCGTTGTATCTCATAGACCGAGTCATTTAGTACACAACTGAGACACAATTTACATGTAGGCTATTCCTACCAGCGAATGAACCCAAATAATCCTTATTATGGCGGCGGGTTGTCTTATAGGTGTTATTCCTAAATAGGGGGCAGTACGGAATTAAAGCCGACTTCAGCAAGATCGCGGTAAGGACCGAGGTCAGAAAATTTGGCATTTCGAATCAGTGTCGCCGCCAGGCTTTGGTGATTGGGGGGGCACAACAGATGATGTCGTAATGGCACTTCAGTTAACCTACCAAGTCTGCGCAAAATGCGTTTTTTTTTCGTGTGCCCCCTGCTTTCGTATACACAGTGGGGACCCTTCCTTTGTCAGGTGTCACTGCATTAGGGTGCCGTCCTGGAAGAGGGGTCTAAGGGGGAGGGGTGCTATCTTTTGTCTAAGGGGAGGGGGGTTTATCTAAAGTTGTTTAGATGCAAAATAGTGCTATCTTTATGATACTTTTGGAGCTGATCACATGCCTGTATGGCTGGAAAATGTCCATAGTTTAGTGAATTCTAATTTTTTCCACTGGCTGGATGTTTTTCCAACTGAGTGGCGACGCTTAAATATTCCCTTTTTTATGCGCCCTGCGTTTTGAATACAGCAGTGAGGATCTTTCCTTTGTCACTATATAAAGGTGCCGTCCTGGGGGAGGGATTTAAGAGGGAGGGGTGCTATCTTTTGTCTAAGGGGAGGGGTTTCTCCCTCCCCTTTGAGAAATTTTTGCTTATTTATGGTTTTAAGATGCAAAATGGTGCTATCTTTTGGAATATTTTTGGAGCTAATCATATGTAGCTGGGAAATATCCATAATCTAGTGAATTCTAATAGTGAAAAAGGAAAGCATGTTGTCTATGAGAAGAATACGTTGTAAACAAACCTCCCGAAGACTCCCTTTTGGCTACTTTACCGCCTTCTACTGGCAAAGTTTTTACCCAAAAATACGTGCGTGGAGTCCACAGAAACATTGTTGGACTATAACGAAATTTTTCCTCCCCTTCACTGTGCATTATAAAAAGGCATCTAAGGCTGGCAGATACCTGTATAGGGCCTTCCGGAAGCTCTGAATAAAGTACACAAAATGGACCAATGACATAATGCTTATTACTTGACATCCAAATGATAACATAGTGTAGAGCACTTTATAACTATCGTATTTTTCCTAATTTTGAACGAAAATCCAGATGAACAGCTTCCAGCAATTGGGAACGGGCGGGAGGGAGAGTATTGGTGCAGGAAGGTGATATTAGACCTCCCTGATAGGTATAGCAAAAGGGTTGAAGGACTAACAAAGGCGTTTTTAGAATGCTTTTTGTCGTAAGGTTATTAAAAATCACTATCTATCAAGGGCGTAGCCAGGAACTTGTCAAGGAGCGAAGCCCATAGACAGACTCTAAGCGCTTTGCACCACCATGGGTTGGCGCAAAGCGCAAGAAAATTTTGGCCCAAAGTGCCTTTCCAGATCGCTGGAAATGGCACTTCCCAAGCCTATTTTACGTCATATAAATAGGGGAAACAGTAGCAATATTGTGAAAAAAAATTAAAAAATACCAAAAATATGCTCAAGGGGGCGGCTGCCCCCTTCACCCCCCTTGGCTACGTGTCTGCCATCTATACCGATAATGGCTGCGCGCAGAGCGCTCGGTAAAGTTTTTTGGAAAATACATAACGGCAAATACGTAATTTCAACTTTCCAAATCATGCTACAACAACTTAGATTAAAAGATCGCATATTGATGCAAGGCCCCTACAGATGTTGCGATTATAGCTCCGTGTATTATTATGTTAATAATGGTCATGCGATGGAGTGCAAACCGTAAAACATGCGCCCAAACCCCGCGAAACTTTTCATTAAATAAGATTTCCATGACAAAACCTGCATTCAGAATCTGCATCGAGACACTTTCACTTGCCCAACAATCCTACATGCCACTCAAAAAGCCAGTCTTTTACGTGTAAATTCGTGAACAGCTTTCAACTTTTGCTGCTGTGCTTCTCCGGGAGTTGCTATCAGAATATATTGATAATAAGAATACAGTGGTAAGGTTTGAAGCGCGCGGAGCGCGCGAAATTTTTGATAGTTTGCGAATGATTTGCAAAAACTCTGATAGTTTGAGAAACATGATAGAAAATGATTAAATAGATCTATCACTCAATTGAAGCACACCTCACCCTACTCCCTACAGAAATCTATAGCTTAATCGCCTTTTGGCTCATTTTAAAATTTTCAAAAAAATTTCATTGGGGGGCATGCGCCCCATGCCCCCATGCCCCCCGTGCCTGCGCCACTGTTTCGAATGTCCCAGGTTAAAGGAAACCTATTCTACAACACAACTGACTGGAATGTGTCCATAGTACCTCCCGTAAGTCCCCGGTATGCCGAGAATATTCGTCATCTCAAATGCCCCAGATTGTAGGCTACATTCTAACTTACCACTAAGACGAATTTGTCACAACAATTTTGCTAGTGACACTCTTTAACATAATCGTTGGAAGATGGGGCTGGGGGCTTTCGTCAAAAAAGAGGTGGGCCGAAGTATGCTTCCGCGCCCCTCAGTCCAATTACGAAAACCTCTTATTTGTTTCCTGTGGGAAAAAATGTCAAAAACGTGCAGTAATTTTCCTTAAAATTTACTCAATATGTTGCACCAAATTGCATCTAAGGACCCTTTAATATTCCCCTTAGACCCCTCCTTCAGGATGGCGGTCCGAAACAATGCTCAGCTCCCCATCCAGTCTCGAACAGCTTCCTATTCCTATGCTCTTTAACCTGTGTACCTAGCTACAAAGGCTGCTGTCGTCCCCAACTACCGGGAGAAAATCTGGCATGCCCAATAATTCCAAGATTGCGGGAAATCGCTTTCTAAATATTTAAAACACAAACTTTGCCACTACAATTGTACGTCTGCCTGGACACTGCAGAACGTACCTTGTGTTCAGCAGCCTGAATTTCATTTTACTCCTTCTGTATGAAGATCTCTATTTGTTGCTGTTCTTTAAAATTGTTCACTCCGAGGGTAGCAGTGGAATCAGGGTGGTACAGAGTTAAGGTTATAAGGCGCAAATTGGACTGAGGTCGTCAGAAAAATCAGAAACAGTAAATGAGGAATAAGTTCTGTGAGAAGACTATCATGCACAGAACACCCGTATGGAAGATATTTGGCATCTAGCTAAACAAGCCGTAATATATGAAACCACACTCTCAACCATCTTGCAGTGTTTCCACTCTTCCCGAAATTACCCGAAATTCGGGAAATCTGGTGCTCTCCGGGAAATTTTCGGAAGTGGGATTATTTCGGGAAATTTTGGGAAATCTGGAAACGGCATGTGGCATATGGAAATGACGTATGTCTTGAAAGGGTGAAATCCTGGATCAGCCATTGAAGTTAGCATTAAACAAGCGTTACTGAAAATTTCAGGAAATACGAAACCGATTTCAGGAAATTTTAGACTTTACTTCAAGAAAAGTGAATTTAGAGTGTGGAAACACTGCCATCTTGACACATGTATCCTACCTACCCTGGCTGTATAGACTGCTATTCAAGTTACCGAAACCTGCGCAAAGCTCGAAAAAAAAAAATCAATAGTACTTGGGTCAATGCCATGGCCGGAAATCGATATTAACTGGTACCTTACGAGAGGGCACGAGGAAGCTAACTTGCTCAGTGTTGCACGGAAAAGTCGGAGTTAACTACAAAATAATATGACCCGATTGAATAATTTCTTAATTCTGAGTGCCTCTCTGTCTTACTAATAATCCCTCTCTATTTCTTCAATCTCTTTCTGTCTCTCATTTCCCTTTACCTTAAAATCCCCCGACTGAGTGATTTCCCCCGACTGGTCTGGGAGGTGGGGAGCTTTGTCAATATTTGAGCGCAGCTGGAGGAAACCTTTTGAAGCCTTGTAAGGCCCCGGATAAAACTGAATATCTCATTTTTCAAAACACCGCCTACCGCCCCTTAGCGCTCATCGCCCCTTGAGTCGCAAAAATGCTCCAGTGGGAGATAACGTCCCCGCTGGGCAGTGGCGCTGGCACGGGGCATGGGGGGCACATGACCCCCCAAATCAACTTCCAAAAATGTTTCCGAAATTTTAAAATGAGCCACAAAGGCGTTTAAGCTATAGATTTCTGTAAGGGGTAGGGTGAGGTGTGTTTCTGACTGAATGATGAATCTTTTTAATCATCTTTTATCACAAGTTCTCAAACTATCAAAATTCTCGCAAATCCGACTCAGAGTATCAAAATTTTCAAGCGCTTCGCGCGCGTGCAGAGCATGGCTTTGTTGACTATCAATACCATCCCAAACATTTATTCGCATTATTCAATGGTCAGGGTTCTACAATTACTCCTATTATTGTTGTGCATTGGAGTCATTATGGAGGAGCAGAGCATTGCAAAGAATGCAAAGTAGTGGAATGCAGGGGAAGACATATTTTATGAATATAAAAAGCTGATACGAGTTACTAGACAGAAGACTCAACCTCTAATTGGCGGATGCATTTTGTTACGAATTTAGAGTGTCTCAGTGCAAATCCTGCACGCAACCAACTTTTGTTGTGATCCACAACTTGTGAAAATGATTTTCAATGCAAAATTTCAGCCCGCTTCGCGCGCATTCGTCACGGTGCACACTTAATATATTTTAACCTTTACTGGGGCAATAATACATTATTCTAACCAGGGAGCTCAGTGCCTCTAGTGGCAGCTCCCTCTTCTGACCATAACACTTTTAACTACAAAAAGACTCAGCATCAGCAGAGAATCTTAGAGCAATGTAATATCATGAGTAGCCCATACGCTATTATTCGTATAGCGCATTTGTCGTTATACATTTTTTATAACGAGTGCCATGCCACAGCCAAAATATCACTAAATAATGATAATTTCTAAGCATGTAATTAATTAAAAGATTTCCCAAAGTTAACTGCATTTTGCCTCTAATCCACCTTACCTAAAACCAGAATTTTCAAGGGGAAGAGTTGTTACCCCTTCACTCATACAACACACCTTTCCTTTGCAGCAACCAAAAGTAACTTGAAGAATTCACTTAATTGTGAAAGTTTTGCAGTATATGATCAGTACCAAAAGTTGTCAAAGATAGTACCATTTTGAATCTAAGCCATCTTAAACTTTGAACAAAAATTTCCCAAAGGGACCTCCCTTAGACCCCTCCCCCAGGATATCACCTGCACAAGGTGACTAAGGAAGGATTCACTCCCGTTGCAAACTACCACCAATGCAAATATACACAATTTACCCCTCATGGATGTGTCTGGGGTGGGCTTCAAACATCTTCTGTGGCGCCTCCCCAATCTCCAACTTCTGGCTGTGCCACTGCCGTTGGGAACCACTGGTCCAGAGGTACAAGAAGTTGAGAAAATTCTCATGCTAGTCTGAAGAAAGGCCCTTTGAATTTTTGTAACATTTGTGAGTATGACTTTCGAATTTGAATTAATTAGTTGAACTGCACCTCACCGGGGAGATGGAAGTCTTCCAGCTCCCTGACCGCACCTATGGGTTAGACCCCCCCCCCCCAGGGTTGTTCAACTTTTGTTAACAATATTACGGAGTCACAAAGTGAACCCCGGAGGCATAAGAGTACGAGGCGGGGGGCATATCCTTTCAATTCGGGCAAAAACAGTGGATCCATTCGGGCCAAATGAGACAGCCAAAAATATAAATTATGCCCTTTCGCAACCGACACAACGGTATCAAAATTCGGGCAACTTGGTCCAAAATTCTAAATTCGGGCAAAAATTATCCCTGACCCCCCAGAAATATTGACCCCGTACGCCTATGCCCGGAGGCTAAATACAGCAGTCCACGATCCCTATTTGTCTTGCAACTATATTATTCATGAACATTTCGTTACCATTCTTTGTAGTGCATCTAATACATGTTTGCCCCAAAACATGGGCGTCAATCTTTACTCGAACGTGGGGGGGACATGGCCACTTCTGTCAAAAATTTACTGTGTAAAAATCTTAAGTCAATGGGCATTTTTCCAAAATGTGGGGGGACGTGTCCCCCTGTCCCCCCCCCCCAGGATTGACGCCCATGCCCCAAAATAACATATCTTTTAACAAGAAAGCAAATATTTTGCCTGAATGGTCCCAGGCTAAAGTCCCCATCCCCCAGCCCCTGTTATGTACACCCGGATGACATTCAGAACCTGGCTCGCAAGAAAACATGCTTTTGTGTACTGTCAGGGATTTTTCCGACAGGGGGCAGCAACCCGACGCCCCGACAAAGGTGACGGGTTGCAAAGGATATCCAACACAAAGTTTTCGGCCCGCATACGTGCGCGAACATCTTGGGCTCCTATTAGAGAACATTTGAAAATTTTGGCTTTTTGTTACAGAAAAATTTAAAAGTTTGGGTAGTCATGAGGAAAATTGGAAATTTGGGGGTTTTCTTGAATATCTGCCCTTCAAGTTCAGTGCAAAATCAAGTAAATCGTCGGGGTGACCGGCCGTCGTCGGGGACTTCATATATTATCGTGCTCATTACGCCGACGAAATCGGAAAATACCCCCCGAACTGACGGGGGCAGCCTTCCTCGACGGGGCTTATGCCCCCTTCGTAAACCCACACCTACAACCGTATATCCCGTTTGCGGAGAACTGTTTGTACTATTTCACCAGAACCAGAACCCCCTAGTGTCACCTATTTACTTTTCCGGTTTGAAAAACATATATTCTCCAAAATATTCCTCTTTGCCTTCCTCTTTCCACTACCGTGATGCTGTCTCTGTCGTGAGTCTCCAGTGCAATTTGCAATGTACAATTGCAAGTGGGCACTGCTCGAGATAGAAGTCAGCCAAACCGGGTTGCACTGTTGTTTGCAAGTCCCTGGGCAAACAACCAGTACTGCAGTATCCTTCACTTCTTATCATGGAACTTCAGTAGCTCCATGTATAAGTCTCTAACAAATCATCATTTCCAAAGCAGTTGTCTGTGCTTATTATTTTCTTTTGCTACGCCAAATTAGAAATAATGAGCTTCAGTCATCTAAGATACTGCCTGTTCCACTTAAAAATGCCTACAAAACTTTTTGGTCGGCAAATCGGCGGGATAATGTACCCCCTTGAGGCCTTTTCGTGACATGACAGCCAGCCTCAGTTAGCGAAGGTCACGTGGACAATTTGCATACGATCCTGTGTAATACATGTTGGCCATTTTGACCTATTTGGTTGTGTACTTGCAGTACCTGCGTACAAAAATCGAGATTGAAGAAGAAAATTTCCCTTGATTTTAGAAGGAGGAGAAACTCACGACCTATTAACGCGAGTCGTAAAGAAGGTTTGTATAACTGAAGTTCATGCACTACTTTTGGCTGTTCTTAGCCGTATTGCTTGGGATGAAACAGCACATAACCAACTTAAGATTGTCGACGGAGGTGTGCTCAATTATTCAATGTTTATGTCGATGTCGTGGCCTAACATATGATTCGCATGCGAAAGGGGATTGTTAGGCAGTATTATATAGAGCAACGGTAGGCAACAGCCTAAGCTACGGTGCGTTAATCCTCACGGAGAAAAATCCGGCGAATGCAGTTTTAAGATTCCAGATGCAGTAAATCCTGGCTTCGACGAAACGTGCAGTATCAAATTTTACTTTTTGATGTAACATAATTGGTTGTTTAATTTAATTTTAGTTCAAAATGCAACTGCTCAAGTCGAAATTAGGCTTGCCCTTAAAATCACATCATTAACCTACGGGTACACTAAACGATAGGCTAGGCGTAACTTAGGCCTAGGCTAAAGGTAAAAAAGGCTAGGCTAAGCATGTCGAAAGCATTGAGGTTGAAGTACACCTAGGCATAGGTCAATACAGCCTTAGATAGCCACTCCATTGCATATAGGCTATAATCAGTAGTAGTATTTTGTTTACACTAAGGAATGTAGGGCCAAAGATACCAGTCTGCCAGATTGCATAGTTTGTTAATTGCGCGCGGAATGTAATTGTTAAGTACGAAACTGCGCGCCAATGCCGCTACAAACTGAATACACACAATACATTTATCTATATGTGTACGTATATACGCATATGTATACTAAATTTATGTGTACTACATACTATATGTACGTATACTGTACGTACGTATGCTACACTTATACATATCATGCTACTGCCAAAATTTATGTACATTTTTCCTATTTGGCAGGAAATAATCATATTGTGTGTGGTATTCAGTGTGAATTAAGTGGAGGCACATTACAACACAAAATTGCATGGCTGCCGTGTGTGTATTGGATAAGGCTAGTTTGCATTGCACAGTACGCCGACAGACTGAGGTACTGTAACCGTTTTGCCACCGCTATGCCAGGATGGAGTCTTGCTCTGCGTGCCGCACACCAAACTAAATTATTGCGCGCCAAATTTGTGGTAAAATCAGTATGTAAATTGAAAATGCGCGCGGAACTTCTTCCGCGCGACTGACAAATTATGCAGTCTGGCCAGTCTGCATTGCATGCACTTCGTCTGAAGCTGTTCGGCGTGGAGTTGGCATTTTCCTTATGTTTTCTATTGTTTTTCTTGGCGTGGGCCTGACATGGAATGCACTTTGGCAAAGATAGAATTGCCACCCAGGCATGTCAGTGGTTAGGCTTGCCCCCAAATGGACGGGGCCTAACACAGTGGCCAAAGCACATTACGCTCCAATTCACAGCCCTTGGGTGGCAAATAGTAATATCAACTTCAAAAATTTTCAAGTCATTACTTGACCTGCACAGAAAGTATCATTTCTCTCATTCAAAAATTGTAACTACCTCACAAAACGTCACATAGGCTAGGCCTAAACCACATTATTCTCATTCACCTTTCTGTGAAAGTTTTTTCAAAAATATAATGCATGAATTGGTAAATTTTTACCAGAAATTTTAACCCTAACATGTAAGGCCTTTCAATCTCACTGCAGATGATAAAAACTCTCCTTGGGCCTACTAAGTTTACTATTAGCCCCACCTCAAATTTAAGTAACACCTGTGTAATACACCTCCCAGACAAAGCTACTGTGTTTTAATTGCTCAGGAAAATCCCCACATTACTGTGTATGTACCCTTGTTTGGTCTATTTTTTAGTGATTATTTCACCAATTTTTTTACTTCACAAAAATTACCGATGAACGAAACAGAATAAGAAGTCACAAGTGGAGTGCCATAGGGTTCTGTCCTCGGCCCACTTCTTTTTATCTCAATACATAACATGTATTGAGATATTGTCATAGTAGCTGGGGGCAAAAGAAGCATTAATGCTGCTGAAGTTGTTTTTATTTTAGGTCAAGGTGCTTGCAATTTTGGGAGATAACAAACAGAAGCTGACTAATCAAAGTTATCAGTGTTTGCTTCGAACAGATGACAGCACTTTTGTTGGGGGGACTTTTTGTTGTAAAATCCTGTGTTTGAGGTGGAGATCTGTCGAAAAGCTATTTTATATATGCACACGCACTTACCAATGCTTGCACACGTCCCGTGGAACCTTCTCCCTTTGATTGTGTGTGTATATTTGCACATGCACGCAAGGCGATTTTGTAGTCTGCTATTGAAGCCGTCTGCAAGCGTTGAGTGTAGTGATACGGTTTGTCCATGATTTACTTTGCATATGTATACGTACCTGGCCTGTTCCGTTCCAAGTGCAAGCCGCATTACATGTTTTATGAGACCATCTGAATGGATAGTTAGCGATCTTATTTACCAAGATGTGTCCAAAGAGATGTTGGATGTTCTGCTGTAACAGGTAGCCAAATGTGACTGAGAGTTTACGAAGGTTTGCAGTCTGCAACAGAGAGTGTAGGCCAAGTTTCATGTTTGCCAATGTTGTTAGTACAGCGTATTGGCCTAGGCTAGGCCTGTAGTAATTACACACGTGGGATTGGAGCAGGCCAAGTATGCCTATATTAATGATGCACACAGGAACAGGCCAAGTCGGCCGCTAACCAAATTGGCCTAAAAGCAATGCGGCCCCAAGCCATCTCAGTCTAAAGACAACTCGGCCACAAACCAACTCAGCCCCAGCATGAAAAATCTTAAGGCTGTAGGAGACAGTGTGTCTGTCTAGCCTAGCCCATGTTGTTAGTACAGTATATAGACTAGCCTAGGACTAGGCTATATATTAATTAGCCCATGTACGCGGGAGCACAGGTGTTCGGAGCATTATACATATAGGCCTACATACATACACACTATACTTGTATAATAACAAGGTAAGACAACTTAAATGGTCGCTTCACGGCAGTTGCGATTGTCTGCGTAGCTATCCATTACGTCTCACAGAACGTATAAGCCCAGTGCAAGGTAGTCCTAATGCACAGCAGAAGGCAAGTCTGCTGATGTAGGCTTCGTCAGTCGCCAATCACAACACATGTTAGTGCCATGAATCGCAACTGCCGCAAAGCGACCGCTGAAGCCGTCCTACTTTGGTAATATAACTTATAGTGAATATTATGTAATGTGCTGAATGCCTGTGCGCGGGAGCAGCCCAAGTCCGCTGCAAACCAAATCGGCCTAAAGACATTTTGGCCCCAAGACAACTCGACTCAAAGCCAACTCGGTCACAAACTAACTCGGCCCAGCATGAAAAATCTGTACTGTTGACAATGGGCCTTACTTGAGCAAAAAGATAGCCTAGCCTTCAAACTGAAGCATCCTAAATACCTAGCCTAGCCTAAGCCCTAGGCCTGAATGGTCAAGAATCCTCAAAACACAGGAGACTTAGACTGTTAATGGCCCCTGTGAACTGAACATTAAAATTTGATAGTACTGTTGGTGTGGTGTAAAGTTAAGGCTTCGGCATTACACGTTTGGGGTTCATGGCTCTGTGAACATCCCCTCACCACACAAAGTACAGAGAGATGGCTAGGAATATTTTTCAAAAATTTGTTTACATACATGTGTGGGGACCTAGTCCTAACAAATATTCGACTGTATTGAGATACTGCAGCATCACTGCTCTAGTCTTAATTTTCATCAATGATATTGATAGCTGTCTCACATCTAGTTTAAGTTTGCTGATGATACTAATCTCTGTAGGAAGATTAGTGATAAGAATGATGCCTCATTGCTGTAAAAAGACTTGGATAGCTTTTTTTCATGGTCTCAGACTTTGCAAATGTCTTTTAATGCAGATAAGTGCAAAGTCCTTCACTTGGTCCTAAAAATTCAGCCATGATTATAACATGAATGGTAATATTTTGAGTGATGTGGTATCATGTGGATTTTGAGAAAGATGTGGGTGTAGTTATTACAGGTGATTTAAAGCCATCTAGACAGTATGCAGCTGCTGCTATGGCTAATAGGGTGCTTGGATTGATCAGGAGGAATTTCAATACTAGTTTTAGTAAAGAAATTGTTCTACATCTTTACAAGCAGTTGGTAAGACCCCATCTTGACCATGCAGCCCAGGCTTGGAGTACCTTTTACGAAAAGGACAAGTTTCTTTTAGAGCAAGTTCAGAGGGGAGCGCACTTGCCTTATACCCGAGGTTAGGCATCTGCCTTATCATGTTAGACTTAAACATCTTGAGCTTACCACCCTGGAGTTGAGAAAGATTATGGGGGACATGCTCCAGGTGTACAAATTTCTGTCTGAAAGGAATCCTCTGTTATCTTGTAGTTATTTAAAGGTTCAAAGTAATTCTCGGGTAAGAGGACATTGTAAGAAGCTGGTAAATTGTTTTGCAAGGCTTGACATTAGGAAGTTCAGCTTCTCTCATAGAGTTGTCAGCAAGTGGAATAGGCTGCCTGAGTGGGTTGTTAACTCCACATCAGTGCACTGCTTCAAGGTTAACATTGACAAGTTCTTCCATGACTGTGGTAGAATTTAATTGTACTGGGCTCATTTGGTGTTGTTTGGTTGTTTGTTTCAGTCAATGTTTTATAGACTTCAGGGCAACTTATGGGGCCTTATCCCTCCTTTGCCCTTCAACCTGGTATGTTATGAAATGTTAAGCACCTGCTCTGTAGAGAGAAGTTGACGTACATCGCAAGAACTCTGGGCATGTTATGGGGGAGTACAGTATTTTTTTCATTTGATCGCTGATTGTACGATTAAGGTTTGAGTTATTACCACATAGTTTGCAGTAGAAGCAGTGGATGCTTTTATGAAAAAGATAACACATTAATTTGTTTGATATAGAAGTGTGCCTTTTGTGATTTACGGAATTACCATGAGTGAAACAAGGTCCCCATGAGCTGTGCACGAAAGTTTGACACACACACCATTTTGTGTTATTTGACCCTTACTGAAAGGGTGCAGTACTAGTGGCAGTGGTTCGCGTACAGCATTGAACAGATATTTATGTAGGGATTTGTAGTGCATGCATGCATAACATACTGCTGTATGCAATAACATTGAAAATAAACACATACTAAAGGCACAGTTTATGTATAGATAATACATGGTAGGATGGTGTGAAATAGCCATGTAACTGCTTTTAAGTATTTGTGTTTTACTGTTTCATTCTCTGAGAGACTTTGGCTGTGATTACAGTCTTAATTAAGAAATAGAATCAGTTTGTTAAGCCATATTGTGTAATAATAGCCAGATTTACTGCTGCGAAGGGGAAAACAAAGGCAGTGCATTTTGTTTCTAAAGGTGAATTAGAAGACATGACATACTGTGAGTTGGCGAAAACAACAGAGTTTAGGAGATATTCTGTGACTGATGAGTCACCATCAACTAGCACGACAGTTCATTTTCGCAGCTTTTATCAATTCACACCAAAAATTTACCATCCTAACCTCTATCTACCTCTTCTAATGAAGACGGACATTGCAATTGCATATCCTAATGTGTGTTATGTATGTACTCCAAAGCATAGGCTGAACATGTCTTTTTGCTAACTTACATTCACATGTATGAATAATACACCGTATGCACGTAAAATTACGTTCACACAGAAGTTTTTCGACCACATAACACAAAATTACAAGTGGATTTCTGTCTTTTTAATCTCCAACTGGATTTTGTAAGATGGAGAATCAAACCCGATTTGAATGAAGGATGATTTTATTCAAGATAGTCAATTTTTGGGCCTGCCTTTTTTCATTCTAATGGTAATAACTTAGTGTGAAAAGTTCCGGTAACTGTTTAGTCCTCTTTATTTTCTTAGTTTATCTGGCCTAAATACAGGCAGTGTACTTATTGTGTACGTATCCATAAACGAATCGTGTGGCGTCATGGCAGTTAAGTTGGTGTTTGTGGCCATGTATTTTTGTTTTCAGCTAACTTGGCTCACAAATCTTTTGTATAGCTCATCTTACTTGCAGATTATGATGCTGTCGTTGTTGTTAAATATTGGTTGGTCAAGCCAGGGATTTTGCTGATACTGTCGATTAGGTGTTGTTATATTGAGTTTAACTTGAGTTGCAAACTGACTTATTGAAGTATTGCATTGTCAGTCACATTTATTGCAGCAGATTTGAAACGTGAGATTTATGGAAAGTGTTCTTTCAGTAAACGATTAGTTGATCAGCAATTATTCCTTAATTGCTGACAGCACCACAGTGTTCGCACTAAGGAATTGAAACTGTGCGGGAATTCCCTCTCTAAAAATTTTTTTGTGCGGGATTTTCAAAATCAAGGCGGGACCTTATCCCTCCCATAAATTCTTCTTGAGCGGGATTTCCGTCGCCATCGCAAAACTACTCCCCACGCAAGAGGTACTACTTGCTGTTAACGGCAGTTAATGCGTGTCACTAACGTTAGTGCTTCTCTCCAAGTTCAAAGCCTCCTCCGATACAGCTCCAATTCGTCACTGGGTGTTTTCCTTCTGAAGAATGAGTAAGTATAAATCCGTGAACTTGAAGTTGAAGTGGAAAATATGAGTGAACTTCATTGGAGATACACATACGATCAGAAATTAACGAGAGCAGTGTACGACGTAAAATGAAGAAAGTACATACTATACATATTCAATACAATTACACATGTAAGACTCCACAGTGCACTACAGCTCTACAGGTGTGTAACCAAACGTACTGTACACGATGCAACGTTGCATTTGCAACCCTGGGACTGTGACTGAATTTCAATCCAATCAGATTCGCTCTTATTTGTACAACCAGCAGCCAGCATATAAGAGCTGCACTGTGAATGGCTAGATTACGATGATATTTTTTGCTACCATAATCAGTGTTCAGCCTGGAGAACTTGCGATCCGCTTGCTTGGGAACGATTCTATATTGCAATTTATTGTGCGTATTATCATTGCAATTTCTCTGTACAATCACAGCTGCGGAGAAGTGCGCTGGAATTTTGGCTGGATTCAGAACATCAGCTGCCCACTTATGATTTATTTATGTGCGGGAGCGGAGAAGGTGTGCGGGATTTTCCCGCATTAGATTTAATTATGTGCGGGATTTGAAAGACAAAAGCGGGATTCCCGCAATCCCGCGCCTTAGTGCGAACACTGCAGCACCATTTATGAGTAGTGTTGAGTCGATAATAGTGATATCGGAACTTGCCGATACCTGATAAGTCAAACCTAATATCGGCCCATTACCAATAATGAAGCAAAACATTACATGAAAGTCAAGTTACATTTACTATGATAGGCCTATGAGGCCATGTGTTTAAATTGCTTGAGGTCCTAGGGAATGCACAAATGAAAGCTCGTACTTAATGTAAGCATTTCAGTGATAGGCATATCGGTAAAGCCACCTTTCTACCAGTCCCTTAAAAACAACCGGCCATGTACTTGAAGATGTTCTGCATTGCTTTTACTACTCCATAGGATCATAGGCCTAACACATTTGAAGTCACAGACAAATCTCTGATAGATGCTAAAGCCATTTGATCATTGCGCATATAATCCCGTAATTTCCGGTGCAGTGCAAATGCGCCACAACAGGTAGTGCAGAGGAAAATATAATCGTCAGCAAAAGCCACTGTGGCACCTGGTTTTGCGAGTGATTTTACCAGAAAAGGCAGCCTATTTTTGCTGTCGATCAATCTCTACATTATTCTGAGTCAGTCGGTCTCTACATTCAAAATCACTATCCCAAGTTTTAAAAAAATTTTCATGAATAAATAAGGGGTTCTGGGAATTCATCAGGGCATAAATCAGAGACTCAAATAATAAAGCTTTAGAATACTTCCATTCAGAAACCACATTTTGCATCATGATAAATAGCTTTTAATTTAGCTGTTGCTAACTGTATGCATACTGTACGTGCATACAATAAATGCTTTTCTCACTGTTGTTGTGTAGAGATGACATGGGCGGATTGTGTTGTGACTTCTTTCAAAAACGTTAAGCAAAACTTTTTTGGAGGATTTTTCTAATCATAATTATTCACAATTCAGAAGGATTACAAGAACAGGGATGATATCATGAGAAAGCCAGCAATTTTTTTCTCTTAGACAATATTAATTTCGTGTAGGAACTAAACCAATTAAAGTTTTCATTGCAGTTTAAAAAAGGCATCCACAAAAGAAACTGATCATGACCACACAGCACAAACAGTTATCACAACAGTCACACTAAAGGTGTATTCACACCAAATCTGAAACTTGATGCATTTTGCAGGCAGGAGCCACAAAGCAAATCACCTGTAGGTATTTCTATGGAACCATTCACACAGGGATGTTTTTCACAACGCGATATGTGTGAGAACGGCCCATAGAAATACGTACAAGCCATTTGCTCTGCAGCTCCCGCCCACAAAATGCAGCACATTTCGGTTTTGGTGTGAACACACTCTAAGTTCTGTCATATCGCCTCACAGCACAGCATCGTTGTGAAATGTGTGTACATACACAAGTGATGAACTGGTTGCCACGTGAATGATTTCCATGGCAACTTGTTTTCATAAGTGACAGTTCATAGTGTTGAATATCCACATGCAGTTGACTCATGCAGCAATGAAAACCTTTTTCCGGAATTTTCTATCGCTGATAAATAGATATTAACACATACTGCAGATACGTGAATAGAATTGTTAGAAAACTACATGTGTTCCCTTCGAGAAAGGTCGATTTTGTGCAAATTGTAGGGCTTGGAGAGACTTCATCACGATTTCAAAAACATAACGTCATGACTTGGAACTTGCCCGCTGGACCATATTACCATTGTAGGCCTAGGGGTGTTAATATGTGCTCCCACGAAATATCGTTGGTTGTACGGAACATAGATGAAATGCACTGTGGAACATCACATGAACAGTGCATTGTATGGCAGACTCATACTCCATGGAACGCGTTGGGCTGCTGAGACCATATTGCCAGGATTGTCGCCGTAGTAGGTGGGCTTGCGAGAGAGGATTATTCATAATATCTGTCTCATGATCGTATAACAAGTAAACTCAACATCAAACTAATCGGGCATGTCTTATCTGTGCTTGGGCTTGAAAAAGACATGGAAAAGTTACAACTTGTTGCAGATGGTTACAGGGCTGGGAACTTCCTCATTCTGCTTACAAAAAATATGAAATTCTTTGCATTGAGTAAATAAAACTTTACATCATCTGGAGTTGCAAATAAAGGATTCTGCATGATGTTTAGAGCACCCAACCACTTTTATGGTGCAGACATGCATACATGAAGTATGCTACAGTACATTCAAAGTGACATTGACATTGTGCCATGTATGTTATATGCCAGGGCCCTTTCACTGTGCTCAAAGAACAAATCAGTGGGAATCATACATGGTAGGCCTGACGAAGTGACGTTAAAAATGATATTTATGATAAACCAAGCACAGACTTCGCAAGTGCCACAATATTACTAGCACATGTAAAAGACGGCACGATGCCGGCTTTTGAAAACGGTGATAACAGCTTCTCTGGCTTCATTTGCTAATGCTTAGACATAGGTCTAACCAAGGGTTTCACTTAAGAAATTTTGGGAAAAAAATGGATCATTGCAGGTCACAATTTTGTATGCCCAGACGTCCATAAAACTGGCAGTAATGCGAGGGGAGTTTGGATACTTACTTTGTGATATCAGTTGCTGTTATTGGTGGTAATATGATTTTGCTGATTTCAATATCCAACAGATAACGCTGTTATCGGCTCAACTCCATGGGCGTCAGTCGGGGGAGGGGGACATGCCCCCCCCCCACATTTTGGAAATGTCAGAAATTTACTGTGTAAAAATCTTAAGTGAATGGGTATTGACTTAAGATTTTTACACAGTAAATTTTTGACAGATATAGCCATTCCCCCCCCCCCCCCCATTCGAGTAAAGATTGACGCCCATGGTCAAGCCTTCTTGTGAGTGGTAGAAGTCATGTTGGTTCTTCTTGGGGAGGGTAAAGCATGTTTTAATAAAGTGTAATAGTACCTTGTTTACCATTGTTTCCATGGTGACAACCCCTAGATCCCCACTAAAGAAACAGGAGGGAGAAGGCATGCTGATCAGAATCAGTCAACCCACAATGCTTGTACCTTTAATAATAATGTCATTTCTGTAGCCTTCACTTCTATAGAATGCTGTGCTAATAGAAATGTGGTAATTTGAACACCTACAGCTGTAGCCCTTTGTGGCATTGTATAGTAGTGTACTGCATGCTGTAGCAACATGGAAGATCTTTTCAAGCATTTTCCAATCTTAAGTGGGGTTACAGGTCAAGCACATTTTTAAGATAACACTAAATGAGTGATTTCCCTGACTTGAGCACCTGGATCACTGATGCATGACTTCCCACTTTGCTGCACAGACAAAAAAAACCTCTGGTGTCAAATGGTGCACACCTTTTCAACCCTGGAAATAAAAACTGACCGAGCCATTTTGCTATTGGATTCTGTATGCAGAGGCATTGGTTTTTTTAACAAAACAGCAGGCTATAATAAGTGGCCGATATCCTTGAAAAATAAGCTTGTGCAATTTTAGAAAGATACAACACTTTAGCAATGAGTAGTTGCGTAATGCATAAAGCTGTGACAATGGCTTTCTTTTAATACACCAGTGTTAAGTAGAACTTCACAGACTTAACGCAAATCTAATGTACATTCATGTATGCAAGCCAGTATTATCAGTGATGTTCCCTAAGCAAATGAGAAGGGTTGTCGGACAAACCAACTACAAAAATTTGGTTGTACTCCTGAATATTTGGTAGTTCACTTGGTAAAACATGAAATATGTCAGCTTTTTTTGTCAACTAATCATTGATTGAAGGACCACTTTGGATATGCCATCAATCGCCCCAATGCTTCAGTAAGTCAAATTGCACCTCAGTTCAACTACACACAATTGACAGTCTCTGCAGGTAATTCCCACTATGGGCAATCCACACTCAGTTCACACCCTGGAGGCCTGGACCATTCCAAATTTTCTGAGGGGTTGTTCTCATAGTGAGAAATTTTCTAGGTGGTAATTGTCCAGGGGCTGAGTAGTCTTGTCATGCTGGAAGGGGTTACCCATTCAGATGATGGAATTTTCCCTAGCTGAAGTCTATGTAAGGCCTCAAAATCTTATTTTTCTTGTTCCTTCTACCTTAGGCAGGTACAGGGCATCATGAGAGAGGCATGAAATTATAGTTTTAAGCAATTGAGGCAGAACTTTGACAGGAGTGAATCCTTTTAATGGGAATAACTCATGCTTAAGTCAGTGTTTCCAGTCCAAGGAAAAGAAGGCACTACAGTGTTCACCATGGTAAACTAGAGGTAGGCCTAGGCCTGACTGCAGGGCTTGAATTAAAGGTACAGGAGGCCATTGCCTTTGCTCTCCATCACTTTGCTGTGATGCCCCTTAATAATAACCTGTTGATATCAAAGACCACAATGTCCTTGGTGCCTTCTGTATAGTTTCTAAATATGGTATTGTTAAGTTTTCAAGTTTTGGCCTTGACTCTCTACTACTTGGCCTTGGTGCCCCGACAAATTTGTGCCAAGAGAAGACCATTTTGCCTCACTCTTTGTAGTATTTGTTTTAACCCCTGTGATTGTATTTCATATTCAACTTCTTTTTTCCTTCTGTAAATTTGAAATGAAATTGTTGCTTTTGTTTCTTTTTTTGTTACTTCTGTTATTTAATTATCTCTCATCATTCACTTGGGTGGTAGGTTGTTCTCAGGGTTAACTTTTACACAAGTATTTATATTTTTGCCTTTGCATTAAACAGCTTCGATTGAACTCTCACTTTCAAGATGACTGAAACTCTCAACTTTGGACCAGAATGGCTTAGAGCTCTGTCTACAGGAGGTGGAGGAGGAGGAGCTGGTACCCATCAGTTCAAGATGGCAGAACACCGCTATGGAAGAGAAGAGATGTTAGCGCTGTTCAGCAAGACAGACAAACTTCCTCCAGAGTTGGCGGAATTTCAGTCTATCCTCAGAAAGGAATGTCAGTCTCCATTGACCTTATCGCCATTGTCAGAAGAGGAACGGGTGAGTTTGCACTTTCAAGTGCACATCCCACTCAGGCCTTCCTTACAAACTATGTATTCTGGTCTTGACACTTTTGTCAATGTTAGAGCTCAAAATGGTACATGAAAAAGAAATGTCAAATGTGCACTTTTCTTGTTACTCATAAGTTGACCTGTTTCCTGGCTAATGGAAATTGATTAAAAGGCGGAAGTCAGAACGGATGTCTTAGCATTTTTCTACTTTGCTAAATTGTTCTTTCTGTAACAGTAGCAGATATTTTACAGTGCCAATGCAAATAAAAACAAAAAAGAAAGGGGGGATGCAGTCAAGGCACAAACATCTAAGCATATAAAGAACTTTCAGTCCTGTTGTAAAAGTTCTTTGCCAAAATCTTTTAAACCATGTGCAATACTTCTAAAGTGGTCATGACAGCATATCAAAGAAACATTGGTTAATAGGTTAAGCTGATATGATGTGACTGCAATTTTGGACAAAATTGTTGGGCCAAAAACTTGTGCACGTTGGAGTGAAGTAGGCATACTTCCTGCACCAGTGTTTACACATGAAAAGACATTAGAGTGGAACTGTACCTCTGTCACACTCCTTCTCTCTTCCTTCATTATTTCTGAGGTTGAATTCGGAGGAATTTGTCAAGTGTTGGGATGATTCTTTTCTGCCTTTTTTCCCCTCATTCAGTAATTTGTGCAAGCTGAAATGGAATGGGAATCTCCTGAGTAAGAATGTTTTCTTTTGTGATGTATGCAAATATTGTGTCAGTTGCACAGTGGTGAATTATAATTTGAACATTACCCCATGGAAGTAGAAAGATACAACTATTGAAATCCAGTGTTGAAGCTATGGTGGACAGTTCGGGGTGAGACTGCTCTTAAGTGCCTAAGACTCATGGTCATTGAGCCTAGCACCACATGAGACTAACAATATTACCAACTATAGTAATCACTGTTTTGGAATTTGTTCTTAAGGAACTTGGGAGTAAATCTATTTTTTTTTTGTCATATATTCTAAGTTTCTTCAAATAGTACACCAGTATAAGGCTAGTAAATCTAGAATGTATCCTATCCAACAACTAGATGTTTCAGTGGCAACATACCTTTTATATGGACCCTGTACTTGGAGCACACATGAAAGTGGGTCTGTCTACAACTCTTTTGGTATCTATTTTTCAGTGGTCATTCTCACAGAGTGTGAATAGTGCTATGGCGATAAGGGCAACGGGTAGAGGTGCTGGTGGACCGCAGCAAGCTAGCGGAAGAGGGAGAGGCGTTAGTAGGGGAAGAGGTAAGCAGTACTGGAGCTCATTTATGAATGTATTCATTGATGGAGTGGAAGCACAATTAAGTGTACCATAAAGAAAGCTACCTTTATGCATATTGAATTAGCTATGGAGATTTGCAGGTGGGGTTGAAAAGTTAAATTATAATATTCTTTATTGTAGAATTTAGCAGTCCAGGATCTCCAGTCAGTACTGTATTGTTACCATTTTTCTCTGAATATCTTTATATTTAAGAACTTATGAGAGCTAAATACCATTATCTCTGTCAGATGGGGGTGGGAGGAGGGATTTTCTTTTCCAGGAAGACCCCACCCCCCCCCACCCCCCAACAACAACAACAACCAAATCAGAAAATATAATTGCTTAAATGTTTGTTAAATACAGAAACATTGTGTTGTAGTTTTTGTATTGATGTGAATTGTAGATAATTAACCCACCAGATGCAGTTTTGAGAAGGAAGGGGAGGGGGGGGGTGGAAGGTGTTGTTGCTTCCATTAAACCACACCTGGGCCTAAGATTTCATGCCTTGTTTTAAGTTCAGTGTCATATGTCAGCTGAAGTGAAACCTCACAGTTTCCGGCTGAAATTATGCCAGTAGGTATTTAGGTAATGTGACTTTCATTCATACCTTGATTCTTGCTCTCACTTTTAGGTCGTGGGCGTGTGGAGTACAAAAGAAGTATGACTTATGAAGAAGACACTGCTTTTCCTCGCAGAGAGTATAATAGAACTATGAGTTGGGAAGAAAGGTAGCATGTCACTCTATTCTTAAAATTTGTTTTATTAATTGAAATAATTTAACTATTTGTATAGTTTCTATTATTGTTATATTTTTGGGGCGTAATTGTGTTCCTCTATTTAAATAAGATGCAAGGTGGAAAATCTATTACATCACCCCAAATTTCTTTTGCTCTTTTCATTTTGTAGCAATGAAAATCGGTATGAGAAAGGGCATCGTTCAGAAAGGGGCTTTGAGGAGGAAGGGTCTGGTTCCCCACGCAAAGTCATTGAGAGAGAAAGAGGCAGCACAAGCGAGAACTGGAGGTCACCAAGAGGAGAACGTCTGCCATCACGGTATGAAGAGGAAGATTCTGGTTGGAGGAGGGCTGTTCCAAGGCAGAGGCTTTCTTCTAGAGAAGGAGAAGACAATTGGAGAACATCAGGGTCACAAGGTTAGTGTTGGTGTTAGATTTTAGGACCAACTTCCACCCTTCCTCTCACCTGACTTGTAGAGTAGTTGATGTAAGAACTCCTCAGAGTGTGTCGAAACCATTCTAGGGCGTGGCATAAAGACAACAAAGCCTTTAGTCAGTTGCCCACTAGGCGACCATTGGCTTGTGAGCCAATTCCTTGCAACCATGTCTTTGTGAGCTCTTAGCGGTCAATTGAGTTTACGACTGGTTACTATCTAATTGCTCTCACACAATGCAACTATTTGCAAGCACATTGGTTGAAATCATACATGATTTGGCACAGTTTTTACATTGCACATATGTGCATGCTGTTGGTACAAGGTGCCAAATGAAAATTTGAAAGCTCAGATTCAGATTCAATGTCCCAGTCACTGTGCTTTAGACTTACCTGCTATGGGCTTCATATTTAGGCAAATGAGATGTAGACGCAGAGCCAAGTGTAACCCTTACCTGCTAACCTGTCCTTTCCTGCTACATGAAATATTCAGGTACTAGCTTATGACATCATCATAAAGGAGCTTGCCTCTGGAGACAAACCTGGATGTGTGTCATCTCAGAGGGTTTGTCCTAAAGTATTACAACAGTTGGTGAGGCTGGGCCACTGATATAAATGAACAGTCCATGAATATAAGAGCATCCATCCCTTCAGGATAGGTGTGGTGCCAGGGGAGAGAGGGAGCCAGAGTCCCTGTCAAGTAGGTCTACCCTGATCTCACCCACCTCCCCCTTAGGTGAAAATGGGGATTTGTTTGGAGTCAAAAAACATATTTTTATTAACTTCATCATCTTAAAATGGAGATACATGTTCAGCTGATCTGATTAATAGTTTGTGGGGTTTCTTATAGTTTCTTTGGTATGGCATGATAAAAAGTAAATCCCAGAAAATGGTCAGTTGTCTCGAAGGTGAACTTTTTTTTTCTCAAGGAAGGTGCTGAGTTACTGCACTATGAATCAACACCTTTTCTGGGCGTGATGGGCTTCAGTTTCTTTCTATAAATTGAGTTCAAGCACATGAACAGTAACCCCTGACCAAGTTGCAACAAAAAATGCTTAGCTAACTTGCTTTTTTGCAAAGATGGGAAATTCCATCCTCAGTCGAACATATTCGTAAGACATGTAGATACTACACAATGCACATCATCCCAATTAGATGCCCCCTCGGCCATGGTGGCATATTGGCTAGTTGATGTGTACTGGTCTTAATAAGCGCAGATTCTCCTATGCATATCTTGGACAATTTATTGTGATGTGTAGCTGGGCAAGTCAGATTTTCTGACCAAACACTTGAACATCACTTATTTTGGTACATTAAGTTTGTGTATTGTGCAAAATATACGTCATGCTGTGGCAATAATTCAAGTATTAGGTCTTGATTGGTCATATGTTGAAAGATGATGTGACATATTTGCATTGACTGTTTGAAAACACTTTATGTAGTTCTCCCCCCCCCCCTCCCCTTCCCTGTCGAAGAACGTGTAACTGAGCAAATCCAGGCGCCACAATTGCTCTTGCAGTTCACATGGCCTGGTAACTAGGCATGCTTAAGAAAAGACTCTCCATACAAAGGGATTCTCAGGATGTTTTACACATTTCTTATACTCCTATAGAAGCTTTGCCCATACATTCAAACCTGTAAATTTGGAGATTTTCAGGAAACCTTGAGATTGGCACCTTAGACTTGTTAATTCGATAAATTTGATTCACCATTTATCGAAAAGCGAAGACATAGCCGAACTTGTCTCCTGCTAAAGTAATACTTACAATGCCCAGATATATGCTTATTAAACTGCTGTAAATTTTCACTGACAATGAAATTGGTTTTATTTCATTGTCGAAGATGGCTGAGGAAAAGTATTTGACAATGAGATGATATTGTAAGCCATGAGACTTGTGCTTCTCCCCACCACTCCTGCCCGACCCACCATGGCCACAACCATTTACAGGTTACTACAGTTTTAAGGGGACTTTGGTTTGACAACCTTATGACTTCTTGCGATAGTCCTCTCATACTATGCCTGAAACTTGCCACCTCTTGGAGAGTTTGAAAGATTTTTAAACATGTTTAAATCCTTGTGAGCTCTTGTGCTCATGGCTTGTGATTTATAACCTCTTGCAAGCGCTTGCAACCAGTTGCGAGCAAATGCTCTGCCACCGAGTGACCACACAAGGTCACAAGGAATCACAAGTGCTAGCAAGCTGTTTGTTGATTAGTGGGAGACTGGCTTTAGGATTGCAGGTAATGGATAGAAGTTAATGGATAGAAGTTGGAAAAACTGCAAATGCACTGTCAGATGAAGTCAGAAACACAGCCAGAGTGGCAGGGGCCATTTTTCCCTCTCACTTCTCCCTCCTCATCTTTAACATATTATTTGTGTTTTTCAGCACCGTCTAGAACAAGTTGGCATTCAAGGGAACGGGATAGGACAAACTCCCAAACAGAGTTTGAGCATGATCGAGATCGTGAGAGAGACAGAGAGAGAGACAGAGATGGCCTACGGGATGGGGACCGTGACAAGTCACCACGTGAGCGTGAGAGACATTACAGCGGTAGAGGACGATACAATAGTCAACCTGAGGAAGAGGAGATGCCAGCATGGAGTAACCTTGACGATGCTTTTGACGAAGATGAGATTGGTGTTTTTGACTCTTCTGGTGCATTCACAGCTGTCAAGGTAGTATTACCTGCAATATTAAACTCTGCTGCTTTTCTCAAATTGTAGGATTTTTATAACCAACAAGACACTACTGCAAGGGACTGTTACATAAAAGTCAAGAAGTATGGGTACATTTGAAGGCATGGTACAGGTATTGTCTTCTTGGGGCTATCTGTTGAAAATTTGTGGAATTATTTTTTTTTTATTTTAGAAAAGTGACTTTGAAAAGGAAGAGAAAGAAAAGGAGGAGAAGGAGAAAGCCAAAAAAGTTGCAGAGACAGATACCAAAGAGGATGGAGGCAGTCCAGAGGCAGCAACAGATCCTCCACCAGAGTCAAAGAAAAGTGAAGATGTTAAAGGTAAATTGTTTTGGGAAGAATTTTTTGATAATTGTGGTATTGGAAGCAATTTTTACCGACTGCAGTGGCCAAGTGGATAGAGCACCCAACTTGCAGCCAGAAGGTCTAGGGTTCAAATCCTGGCTGGGTAATACCAAAGACTTGGGCTTGTCTACAATAAAGGGGTATAAAAGTGTTACAAAGGTGGTGAAATTTGAAGTCCTCTAAGAATAAATTTTTGTTGTGTTATTTTGTTTGATTGGTAGTCTCAATTTTTTCCTGAGAGCAGGAAGATAGTTCTTTTCACCTATCACCACTTTTTAAGTGGTAAGTGTTACTGGTTACGTATGTAACGGGGACAGACATGGAAACTCTTTGCTCCAGAAATCTTTAAGGAGGACAATATGTATAAATAAACCCTGTATTTAATAGAATGATAAAGAACAAACACTTTTTCACTGAAATTGCATTACCATTAGTTAAACATGGACTAGTATGGAGATCAACAATGGTTACGTTGGTAACGAGGACGGACATGTCCATCCTCGTACCAACGTAACCAAACTATGTTCAAGAAAATTAAGCACTTTAAACACTTGAATGCATTGTGACACAAGTTTTGCTCTTTCCTGAAGTGTAAACTGATGACATGTGAAACATTCATCAAAAACCAATGTCCCCATGTGCCTACGTTATACTACCGACAAGGACATGGTTACGTTGGTAACATCTGGACGGACATCGCCTTGAAGGCTCTCATACCCTTGTTGTAAGCAAAAAGATGGAGGGAAGCACACAAACCAGTGATAAATATGGCCATCTGCAAACAGATGCAGTTCTATCAAATTCTCTGGTACTTTGTGTCCTACAGGCCTGTTAATATGATAGTTACCAACGTAACCATTAGGGGACAGACATGTTACCAACGTAACCAGCATGTGCTCCGCAATTGACTATGATGCATTTACTGCTGGATTATTTTATTTGTGGTACTGCACATGATCAAGGTTAAGTTTTACATCATAACCTTAGCTCTGGAAATCTTTTCTTTCTGTTAAAATATCAACTATTAAGATTTAATATCCAGATGGACGGACAAATCTCAAAATTTTACTCCAAATTGCTGATAAAATTTTGCGGTGTTTGTGCACCTAAAAATATTCATTTATCATTTACCATTTATTTTGTACATTACATTTATGAATGACGACGAACCTGCATCAGTCACATCTGCAAAGGTCCCACTCACATCATAAATTTATTCCACATCCTATGTAACACTTATAGGTGGTAAAAAAGGCCAAAATAGCCCCAAATTCTGCCCAGAACATCCTTTATATAAGTTGGACATTGATAAAATTGTCTTTATTATCTCTCTATAGTCCTCCAAGTATGGTGAACTGTAAAATCACCAAACCATTGTGACATCTTTCAAAATATCATCAAAGCAAAAAACACACACTGAATATTTTCCTTTACTGTAGACAAGCCCACTTAAAAAATGGAACCTACTGCCTTTGTGCTTGTGCTCAGCATAAGCAATGGAGTAGGGAAAACAAGCCAGTGAGCCACAACTGGAAAAAAGGCCGTGGTCGTCTCGACTTGAACCAGTTGGTTGGAAACTGGGACGTTAAACCTCATCTAACTAACTAACTGGAAGCAACTTTTAATTGTGATTAGTTTGATTAGACATGCCTACATTAAAGAAATTCTCTTTCACCCTAGTTACATTTAGTGAAAGTGTAATGGTCAAAGGTCACTTTCTTCCCATGCTTTCAGGAGAGTCATGTTGCATTAGACATATGTCTTATATACAGATCATTCTTTCATGACAGTGGCCCCTGACTTCAGATGTTATGTTTCATGGTTTATCTCAAGGGATGTTAGAATTTTGTTATCTCACAAAGATGGTCAAAAGCCACTTTCTCATGTAGTATCAAGAGGGGTTGGGACCATTTTGCCTAATAAATATCAACTGGAAGAAATGTTCATTTCCATGGAAGGGAGTTAAACTTGACAGAATTTTTGACATGTCTTCTTGTACCAGAAGGCCACATCCCTCCAATTGGCCAAATTTCCTTCATATACCAAAATTGCCCATCAGGTATCTTCTAGTACTTGTGTTTTTGCCACCCATGTCTGTTGTAGTCTTCAGAAGATCTTTGGTACTATTCTTCATTACACAGCATGTAACCTTGTGTAAACTTTCTGCAATAGACAAAGTTTGGAAATGTTTGCAAACAGTGACTCATGGGAATGGGTCCAGTGTGAAGTGTACCACACGCATTTACTGATCCAGTGACATACATGTACCTAGTGCAGGCTAGGGCACCCTAGTGCCAAAGCACTGATCTGTATTGATTGGCATGTTTCATACATATAGATCAATGCATGCACACAGGTGAGACAGTTGTCATGGTACAGCTAACCTTGTGAGCCCACCAGAAGTACTGCACTTCCAAACTCGTGTTTGAAGAAAGTATTTTTTTTTTATATTGAAGATCTATGTGTCACCACATTTGTTTTCTAAAGAACAAGAGTTGAAGCAGGTGAGTTAAATCTTGTGATGTTTGGAAAAATGGCCATCTAGTTTATCACTTTGTCTCTCTCTCTTATTCTTTCTCTGTGATATCAGCAGAAGATGCAAAAAGTCAGAAGGAGGAAAAACCATCATCACCTAAAGACAATAATGTTATAAATGTGCAATCAAACTTAAACCTTTCCAAAACTACAGAGAACTCTTCCGAGAAAATATTTGCTGCAAAAACGGAACCTGCAGTTAAAGTAAGGACCGAGATTCTTTCAAGCACAGTGCCAGTCACTGAGTCAGTGAGGACAGAACAAACTCCCATTGTGGAGACTAAATTACCCAATACAGAAGTAGAAACTCCTAGTAGTAGTACAAGTAGTAATAGTTTATTGAGTTCAAATCTTGCCAGCAATGTGTTGTTAGCTCAGTCGCCAGTTTCATCCGAGGCTGATGGAGTGTCACAGTTAATCCCTGGAGGTGTGGTCAATATTGGAACCACTGGGGAGCCACAAGGGATTGGAGTTACCCCAGCAACTGAAGACCCAAGTAAAGTTGAGGACGAAGAAGATCAGTTACAACATTTGGAGAAAGCAGCGGAAAATCTAATGGCTGAGCTTGATGTAAGTCTTGTGATTTTTTTACTTTCAAGATTCAAAGCAAAAGTTAGATCATATGTGACTTCAAGAAATGATTTATTCAGGCATTTAGTCAGTTTCTTTAGGATACTTAGTGACCACGGATGTTGAGAAGCCTGTAAGAGCTTATTTATTACAAATGTATGGTGGAGGCTTCCAATCCAACATTTGAAACTCAAAATCTGGAATCTTTTCAACAAAGAGGACCATTTCAGAGGCTAAAATTGTAGACTGGTAGGTGCTCAGGCTACAGAATTATCATTTTTGGAAAACTATTCTTATTTGCTGTTTCTCCTATATCGCTTCCTCATGTAGGAAGATGAAAAGTTGGCCGATGAAATGAACTCTCAAACAGAATCACAGCTAATCCCAACACCAAAGATAGCCACAGAAGAAGAACCGCTTCCCAGGGCATTGCCAGCTACTCACGAAGATGCTCATAAGTGGTTTTACAAAGACCCTCAGAATCAAGTTCAAGGTTTGTTGTAATGTTTAGATGAGATGGAAATTATGGTGTCAAGATATTGGTTTAGAGTCCAAGCTGGGTTACATGTGTAAAAAACTTGCATAACTTTTTCATTTTTGTTGCAATTCGGTCAAATTTTGTAACAAAATACAATGTGATACCTGACAAATTATTCCCTAGATACCTCATAAAACTTTATTTCAGTTGGTGTAGCTTTTTGTCCAGTGACAGGTGTAAGTTTTCCAAGATGGAACTTAAAATAGTTTGATGACAAAACCGAAGGAAAAATAGGCCCAAGAATTACTTTAGCGCTTGGATTGTTCACTTGGATGTCCTATTAGATGTAGCAAATCTAAGTGAATGATCCCTTAACAGTATAGCTTCCATCTACAGTAATGCACAGTACAAAGAGACATAATGGAAGATTTCTCATCAGTGAATAACTGTTTCCAAATGTCTATGTTTCTCTTTCAGGGCCGTTTCGTTCTAGTGAAATGTTGGAGTGGTTTCGGGCAGGGTACTTTAATCTGAACCTGCAGGTCAAACAGGGCATGGATGAGACCTTTCAACCCCTTGGTACTCTGATCAAGAGATGGGGAAAAGTGCCTTTTATTTCATCTCCTCCACCCTCTTCTCCTATAGTAAGTTTGCTCTTTAAGTAGGGAAGTAGGGGAGTAGTTGGGGAGGGAGAAGGGGGTTGGGTAAAGGGCAGGGTAAGAGATGAGCTAGAAACTTGCTGAATTTTTTCTGAAGATATGAAACAGTATATCACATGCATGAATGATTGGTCTACACCGCATTGCACTCATGCACTAACACCTTTATTTGAGGGGAGGGGGGAGACCTATGCTCTAGGATGAAGTGGCTGATACAAAGTTGTAAAGTGTGTGGTTTTGTCGGCAGCATGCTTTTAAATTATTAGTAACGTGCTGTTTATCAAGAATAGCTTTATCATTATTGAAGTAGTGTTGGATTGGATAGCCATCAATTCTTAATCACTCCATGTGTGTGTACTCTTGTGTAATATCATTGTTTGTATGAAGCCCGCTTGTGATACGTGCTCATACTTACGCTTTGACACATTTGATTGTACTCGTACCCCAAAGAATGAACTAAAACGTTTCCTTATTTAGGCATTGATGCTAGTGGAAAATTTTGTACAGGTACTTAAACGCGAGACATTGCACTCTTACATATATCAAACTCAAACTTAACACTTGGTAAGAAGACAATGTGAACATACTTTTCTTGATTTAAAGTGGTTGTAAATCATTTCCATTCCTTTTATTCTACAGCCACCGCAAATGCTAAACCCAACTCCAACACCTCAGGCTCCACCAGTGGCCCCACAGCCTGTGGCTCCCCAGATGTCACCCCTAACTCCATCAGGGCCCCCTATTTCTCAGCTTCCAGAGCATTGGTCCAAAATAGCTCAAGTGACACTACTGGCCCAGAAGAAACAGCAACAGATTTTGCAGCAGCAACAACAGCAGCAGGCCTTCCAAACACTTCTTCAGCAGCAGCAAAGTCTCATTAGGTGAGGGCAGTGTTCATTGAGGGCAGTAGACACTTTTACAGAGTTGGTACCAAGGACTTCTTATATATACAGACAGAGGGTCAGGTGACCAAAAATATCGCCACTGAACAAATGAAATGAGGCTTACTAAGGTGGCTGCAGGGCTACTGTCGTTTGCATAATTTGGTGATGAATCTGAAAGATTTGAGACAAAATACAAATATGAATGGAAGCACAATAGCACAGTCCTTCATTCTGTTGTTGATTTTGACCAAAACACAAATTTCTTTGAAAATTTCTAAGATTTTTGCATAATCTGACAGTACTGAACCACTTGAGCAAGACATAGAAGGTAGCCATATTGGTAAGCCTAAATGTTTTTGTACAGTGGGGAAACTCTAGAACATTGAGTGCAGGATGCTCTGTCCATAAGTCCATGGTTGGTACACAGCCTTGTAGACAGTGAAAGTACTTTAATTTGGATGAGTCATTTGAAAGCCTTGAAAAATGCTTGGATTTTATTATTTCAGGGGGTGAGTGGGGGAACTATTTGCATTTGAATTGTGTAATATATTCAGGTACTTCGTGGCATTTTCTCAGTTGTCTTCTGCGCCCCACTAAAAGGTATAGTTATTAGATGCCCACTCGGTGTATTACTCCAACACCTGTTTTGGCTGCAATCATAATTGTAATGTCTTCAAACTTTTTCAAGAATATTTGATTGATCTGCATACGCATTGTGTGCCCTTGTAATTCTTATTTCTTATATATAAATATTCAATAACAAATCAGCTCAAACAAGTCTGAATACCAAACATTTCAAGCCAGTGGTGCTTGGTATGTGATTTTCTCACACAAGAAATCTGATTGACTCAGTATGTGAAAGTGAGAAGGTAGTAGAATGAAAGAACAGTTTTAGCAATGCCTTGTGGTGTGAGTATTTGTATATCAAAATTAATCGGCAGTGGAGAAGTATCTCCACATGAGGGTCATGAAAATAGTTGAATTGGATAATCTGTGTCATTATGTAGAGGTGTAAGAATATTATGTGTTAGAGAGAGGTGCATGTTCAACAACTACTGCAAAGGTAGAAATGAAATAGGTTGACATTCTGTGAAAATCTTGAAAATATACTATGGTTAGTACAGGCACGTAGCTACATGGGGCCCTGGGCCCCCCAGATGTTTGCCAGGCCCCCAAAAATTGTGCGTGTCCTAATAAAATGTGTAAGAATTAAGGACGGCGATCTATGCTGTGACCCCCCATTTGATACCTAGGCCCCCCAAAAAATTTCATCCTAGCTATGCCCCTGGGTTAGTAGTAGAAGGTGCTTAAAAAGCATTGGAATTTTCATGCTTTGAAGCATAGCAGGTTTGTCCCAACTGGTTAAGACCTAAGATTGATTGATTGTTAATGAATATTCAACACCATGCAACATCTACATCTGGCCCCATTTCAAACAGGCTGTAGCCTTTGCCATTCACAGTCAGGATGTGCATTCCCCTTTTTCCCTGGTTGTACCCACTATACAACACAGTAGTGATCAAATGTCTAGGGTTTCAGTGTAGGCTTTCAGTTTTATGACTACAGGAGTACACACACTTACAAGTGAAGCATATTCCCTTAAAAAAACAATAGCATGAATAATCATATAGTACATGAATATGTCATAATGTGGTAATGAAGTTTGCCTCCAGACTTGACGAAGTTCACTTGGGTGGATATTTGTTTGGGAAGCCTTAAAGGTCTTATTCAGAGGCAAATAAGGGTCATGCAATCGACTCAGAAGCATAATTTTAGGTAAACTAGAATTTTATATTATTTTTCTACAGGAAAAACAAAGCAAAAAATTTGCGTTTTCTATTTTTAATCATTTTCTGAAAACTTTTTTGTTTTTGGCCCATTCTGAAACGATAACATCACGTGATTTCTTCGAAAAGTCAAACTATGACGTCACCGGCCGGAGTCGAGCTGTCAGGTCGTGCTAGCGCGAGCGCACACAGCTATGCCAGCATGTACCGTACAGTACTGCAAGCAGTGTATAGTATATGGTAAAGTTAGTACTGTCAGTCGTAGTAGGATAGTAACATTGGCTACACTAGTAGCCTAAGTTACACTTGGTAATCGGATATTGCGAAAATTGCACAGCATAATAGTAAAGATTTATTCTTGTAATGATCAAATTAAATTTACGTTTTTTAGTCAGCGTAGGTAGGAAGGTTTTAGCGTAGGCCTGGAATATGTCCTAGTCCTACTACTATACTAGCCTAGGCGGAGAGCATGCAGGCTAGTTAGCTGTAGGCCAAGGCCTATAGTAACAGCTCTAACGTTTACGGTTTAGTATTAGGTTTGGGTCGACTTGCAAAAAAAGAAAAAAACAACTTAACGTTACATTTTAAGCATGTTTGCAGAGGAAAGAAGCCACTCTTTCGGAAGAAATTAGTAGCCCTAAAAAGAGAGCTGTTTGGTGTATCAGGTTTTCTTTGCAGGCTACGCCAGGTCTTCGTCTTGGGGTGCCTCAACTTGTCTTTACCCTTCACGTTCATGAGTGATGACATGGGAAGTTTGTCTAACGGCCTCTCTCCTCCTTCCGAAATCAATTCTTTTCAATGTGTTCCTCAGGCTGACGCCAAACTTTGCAAACCCCCTTGCTCAAAGAATCTCAAAGTTGTAACGTTGAAACTCGATCAGTGAACTCCTCGAAGCAATTCTGAAAATTCGGAAGTCTGGCCAATGGTTGTGGCTTGAAGATAATTGCTGGGCTATCAACAGCAAGTTGTAGGACCTTGAAATTTTCTTCTTTTAGAAGAATCACCACAAGTTACTTTCTCTACTTCAGAGATGTGTGGTGACTTTTGGTAAAGCAGGTAGGCCTATACGTAGTATGTATATCCAGTATTAAATCCTTCAGTCTGTGTGTTACGAAACTACGCGCGTACGCAAGTATAACAGTTGACCTCGTGGCTTGTTTACTTTTAATTATATGCAACTATTTGGACGTGAAAGAGAATACCTACAGTTCTAAGTGCTGATTGGCTGAATCTCAAATAGACAATGTCTTGGTAAATATTACACAGTATCTGTTCTTGATTGTTGTTCTTTTTTACTGTTTTTAGGTGTTTATAATCCGTTTTGGGGAGGGGGAGGAGGGGTGAAAGGATGTACGATTTTTTTTCTTTCCATATCGGTCAGCAATTCCTTCCAAAAATCTCAGTCCATCTAACCTAAGTCTCTTTTCAGAAGAAAAGAAGCAAAATAATGTGAAGGGAAGGTCAAGTTGTTGAATCACTCTATGACGTTTACCAACTAGACGATGAACTTGTTTTTAAGGAAGAAAACCCGATCATGTAGTATGTGATCTCCTTCATGATATAGGCAAAACCTTTAAAAACTTCATCGTATCTCTTTCAAGAAATATTTGTCTGTTTATTCTTCACTGGTTTGTGCTGAAAGTATGCTCCTATATGCTCATATATGCCTATGACTACGTTTGTATATCGTTATTCCTATACATGTCAACACAACTCCGGCCAGTGACGTCATAGGCTTGACCTTAGCCATGCCCCCGTTTTCATTCAGTCATTTGAAATCACGATTTTTAGCCGTTCTATCGTATTTTTAGAACGTATTTTCTCAGTAGTGCCAAGGGGTACTCTAAAAATTCGAGGTGTGTTGGGGTCAGGACAAACAGCAGTTTGTGCTCACTCCCAATGAAACGAAAATGCACTTTGCCTCTGAATAAGACCTTTAAAGAGAGGTTGAGAATGAAAAGAGTCAGCTTCATGAGGTATTCTCATTTTTGAAGAAGAGAAATTAATTTATAATATGTAAACTGACCATCTATTTTTTCAGAGTTCAAGCCAGTCGGATTTACCAGGAGCTTATCCAGAGAGGTAAAACTCTAACCTTAAGTCAGCAACAGGTCCTTAGACAACAGCTTGTGGCCCTCCAGCAACAGCATCAGCTGCTCCTACAACAACAGCAGAACTGGGCCAGGGTCCAGCAGACCCTCAGCATCACCTCTGTGTCCCATCCTCCCAGTCTAGGGGGTATACCCCAGGGAAAGATGACAAAGCCATCTGCTATGATGATGAAAGATCCTCAGGGAGGTGGTAATGCTGATGAGATGCAGATCTCAGTATGGGATCCAGTACCAACAGAAAAGAGCAGAAGTGGTAAGGGGAAGTAAAGGATAAAAGTTTTATGCATCAAAACCTCTTGAAGGAAATTATTGCATTTGTTGTACACAACATTTTCGTGTTTCTAAAACCAATATTTAAAGATGCAGAATGATAAATAATTCAAAGGAAGATGGCACAGTAGCTTTCTTTTCAAGAAATATGGTTCCTACAGAAAGAAGATGAGTTATTTGTTGCTCTAGATAATTTGTCTGCCCAAACTTTCAAATGATGCAACATCCATAACTTTTGCATGCATATTTTGAGGAGAATAGCTGTTTCTGGAGTTTATTGGTGAGACTGAATGGGAATGATTTAAGCTATTTTCTTTGTATACCATGTTGGTGCATTTTTTAAACCCATTATTTCTCTATACGTGGAACTGGTCAAATGACATTCTGTAAACTATGGGTAACATAAATGACTAAAGACGAATTGTGGAAAAGAGTGGTAGGTCACAAGGGTTTCTGTGGCCTGGAAAAGTCAGGTTTCAAAGCCTTTCACTATTGTTTAGTTGTAAAGACTGTGCTGATTGGCTTAGCAGCTAAGTCAGGTCCATTTGCGTGGTAAATAATACAAAGCAAGAGCAACATCTCTGAGGAATATTAGAACACAGTTTGTAGCATAAGCTTCAGAGGTTGTCTTATTTGAATTATTTTTTAGCTGGTTGTTGCTTTTCCAAGGTAAGTAGTTCAGTGGGGGTAGTTCCAGATAGCATAGTCTCTTGCTGGTAGGGTGTTGTTCATAGCAGGAGCTTTGGCGTAATGTTGTACATGAAGTAGAGTCTATTCTTTGCTGAAACATTCAATTATACAGGATTGTTAGTACCGTTGGACCTTACTAAGTTAGAATCGTTTACATTAGGAGTTACTAAAGCAATCTTTGAAAGCAGGGAGCAAAACACCTTCAAGACCAAAATGATTCCACATGCTGTTTAATGTGTAACCTGAGATTGTAAAACCTTAAAAACTTAACCCTCTGCTTACGATACGCCCTACCATTAATTGCATTTGGTTCTGGCAGACATGTGGCCAACTTGCATACGTGCTTAAGCCTACACTACAGGTAGTGTGAAGTCATGTGCAAGTGTTGCCCACTTGTAAAATCACTGATAGAATTTGTGGAAAAGCACATCAATCATCCCTACAATGCTGAGAATCAGTGTTCACCTTCAAACCAGCAAAACTTAGTTCATATTTTCATTTCGCAAAAATAAGTGTGTCAAATGTCATTAAGTAGACCATGAAACATTGTGCAAGGCCCAACTGCTGTCATAATACTTAGACTTAAAGGGAAATAATGTGTTTGTAGTAGGGAAAATTTCCATATCTTTAAACCCATGATTTATGGATACAATAGCTAATTCAAAGTAAGGCCAATATGATAGCTTCATTTTCAAGATGTAGGTTCTTACAGAAATAAATTTAATTATTTGTAGCTCAGGAATATTTTATTGGCCTAAACTTTCAATATTTCAAATGATTCAACATCTGTAACTCTTGACATCTGTTATATTTTGGGGAGATAGTGCTGTTGTTTGAGCTCATTTGTGAGACTGAAAGGTTTGATAATGGTTAAGGCTTCTTTCTTTGTATGCCATAATGTTGCATTGTAAACGCAATATTTCCTTTTGAAGGCGCAGGAACCCATTGAAGCAAAAATATTCGGTGGGTTGCAAGAACTTTCCGGTAATTTGTAAAAAAGAAATAACTATGCAAACAACTGTTATGGTGTTTTTAGTGTTTTCAAGTGGGTGGTGCTTTACATGTGAACATTACATTCTAGATGACAACGAAAAATTTTGCTCATACTTCATTTATGAAATATGTTATAGAAATTTATTTCTAAGCTTTACCTTATTAGCAAGTATTAAGGAAAGGCATATTTTACATTCACAATTTGACCTGATTTTCCACAGAATGGAGTATCGGTGTTTGGGACCCAGAAATGGCCAAAGACATTACAGAAGAGGTAGGTTTAGTGAGGGTTTTATGTCATTATCAACAAATGTGTGATGATAGGAAGTAGTCAACAACTCATGGGCTCTGTAAGTACTCTGTTGCAGGCTGCTACCATGTCATCAAATTACATGAGGAAGCATATTGCTTGTCATGAAATTTTGCATCTGGTCAAGTTAGACCTAGCCTAGGCCTACATTAGTAGGCTATAATATATTAGGTACAGACTATCTTAGGCCTGGGTTGTTTTCAGCATGGGTTCATTGTCCCTATTAAGTATAGTGTGGTGCTCATCCTTTTCAGCATACTGTTTGCACTTGCCTTTCACCTACAGGACAGAATAAAGCAAGCACATGAAGAGGCCGTGAGGAGAAAACTGGAAGAAGAGCAGGAAAAGATACTGCGAGGTCAGGAGGAGAAAATTAGAGAAGAAGAGAGACGAAAGATAGAAGAACTTCAAGCGAAGAGGATCGAGGAGGAGCTGAAAAGGGCCCAGGAAGATCAGCGCATCATGGAGGAGATTCGTAAGCAGAATGAGATGAAGCTGAAAGAATTAGAGGCAGAACACAAAGAGCTGCAGGCAAAATTCTCAAATCAGCCTGTGGTTGGTGAGAGGAAATCCCCAGTTGAACAGATGTGAGTTGAGATTCTATTTTTGGTTTTCTGTGATGAAAGAATTTGTGCAATGTAGAAGAGGGGAGGGAAGTATGCAATAAGTATGGAGAAATGGACTTTTGGGAGACTTGAGAAACTTTCGGGTGATTGGCACTAAATTCACATTTTGGGACATTTTGAGTGAAACTGTTTTGGGTAAAGTTTTGGGTAATGCTGTAGGCAGAGAGTATGGAAAAAGTGTGAAAGAATGAACAATTTGGAGAAATAAGTTGCTTGCACTGATTTTCCACTGAATCCAGATTCTGAGACACAGGCAAAAGCCAGGGAAAAATCCACTCAGTATTGAGAGGGCCACCCGTACCCCTAATACAAGAAACCCCTAAGGTTATGTTCGGTTGTACCTTAAGAAGGGCACACATGCCAACATGGCCTTGGAAAGTATGCCATTTTGTAGGGCAGTAAGGCCTTTGCAAAAATATGAAAGCCATGGTCTTGTTGGCTTTTGTGTTATTCCAGCCCTGCAGTTGGTCAACGTTAGCTTTTTTAGATGAGTCTTCCCTAGGTTTCATTCGTGTACATTGACTCTTGTGATACATCTGTCATACAGCAAAACTCCTGAGGAGACATCACAGCAGGATGAGTTGAAGAAGCTGGAGGAATTACATCAGCAACAGAAAGAGCAGGAGGAACAGATTAAACAACAGCAGGAAGGGGAGAAGAGGACCCCAGAGGAGGTGAGTGAGATGCAGCCAGGGAATGGGAAGAATTGTCATAATTGAGGAGTTATGACTAGGGTTGCCACCCTGCATGCTATTTTAGGGAAAAAATTGCCCCCATCCCACTTCAAGAACTGATGCCGTTGTTTCTGATGGGAATGGTCATTGATGTAAAATAGCGAACGGAATGTAACGATCATTCATGTAAAATACCGATCAGAATATAATGATCATTCATGTGAAATACCTTATCTATTGACTGTGCTACCACACCACTGGAAAAGACTTAAAGGTGTAATAGTGTCATATTAATTCCTCAATTGCACAAAGACCATGTGTTTGGTCTAGCGGTAGGGCATCCGCCTCTCACGCGGGAGGCCCAGCCTCCATTCCCAGGTTGAGTCATACCAAAGACTTTAAAAATGGAACCTACTGCCGTTGTGCATGATGCTCCGCATAAGCAGTGGAGTAAGGGAAAACAAGCCAGTGAGCCACAACTGGAAAAAAGGCCGTGGCCGGCTCGACTTGAACCAATTGGTTGGAAACTGGGCCGTTAAAATTCATCTAACTAACTCAGTTGCACAAAAGCTGTTTGTGTTAATAAATGAATAAACTTGTAAGTCTAAACTAAGAAAGTCAAAACTGAAAGGCCTCCGCTAGTAACCCTGATCATTCATTTATTCTGAAAGTTTCATTGTAGCAATATGGAAGCTATAGGACAGGGTTGATGTACTGATAGAGTTATACTTTTCTGCTAGGGAATGAGGTATTTAAAGGTGATCAGTCGTCTTGAAATATTCTTTGTGACGTCAGCCTTTTCTTGACATGTTTCTGCAGTCGTCACTGTTCAAGGATACACCGTACAAGCATGGTATAGCTAATCGGTAAGCAAGAAGAGATAGCTATACCGATGTCATCATAGCTACTTGTACGGTGTATCCTTGAACAGTGACGACTGCAGAAACATGTCAAGAAAAGGCTGACGTCACAAAGAATATTTCAAGACGACTGATCACCTTTAATTCAGTTAAAATATGTCCCAAATTTTCAGCTTCAGAAGTTGGCAACTCTTTATTTTTAACAAGTGAACTGTCACTGTGATGGTTGCATTAATGAAGCAGGCATAGCTGTTATTGTAGCAAGTGTGAAAAAAATGATCAATTTACGCTATGGTGTGTGCAAAATTTACAGGTAGTAAGGATAATTTTCAGTGGCCAAAATTCCCCCCAGAAAGACACTGAAGATTGTAAAAAATATACAAAATGTTAAAAAGAAGCCCCCTGAACTTCTTTTGTGGGAATTTGTTTCCAAAATGTGTGATAAGAGCCCGACTGAATGAATAGAGAATTTTTAAGCATAGTTTGAATCTTATTCATCGCTGTCCTGGTAGGATTCCAAGTTGCAAGAGGAAATTCTACGTAAAGCAAAGGAACTGGAGCGGGCAACACGTGAGCAAGAGGAAAGGAAACGGGAGACAGAAAAGCAGGAGCAGTTGATACGGTAAGTGGTTGCTTACAGACTAACTAGGATCATGCACATAGGAACATACAATCACTATTTATTGAGAGTTAAATCCAGAATGGATCACAGAGTGAGCATTGTGTCACAGATTAGCAAAACCAGTTCTTAAAATGAGTAGTTATGACAGAGGTAGCTACCCCTACCACCCAAAACAATGTTTAACCCTCTGAAAAATTCATTAAAATGTAGGATTTTGATTGTTTTATTTTGAATAGTCATGAATAATGTCATGTTATGGATGGCTAAATCGAAATAGGATCACAGTGCATTGTGTCACAAATTGACGAAACCAGTTCTTAAAATGTGTAGTTCTGACAGTGGTAATCTGTGTAAAACTTTCCAAAAATAGCATTGTATTGCACCTTAACCACCTTACATCAACAAACATTTTGATGATATGCATTCCAAAGATGATTAATCCTTCCCCACCCCCCTAAAGAAATACCTGAACAAAAAGTATGAGCTAGATATGAAAGGAAGAGATTGTGATGGTTATGTCTTTGAAGTTTAAAAACCATAAAGAAAGAGTCATTAATCAAAAGTATGAAGATTGCTTATTTGCTTATATTGTCATTGCTGTTATCCACTCCTGACAGTGACAAATGCCTACGATGCAGCTAACTGCATGCATATATCGATGCTAAACTTCCCATCGCACAGTTGAGCCAAATAGTCATTTGTTTTATCTTCGAAGAAGTTCATCCCCTGATCCAAACTATTTGGTTGAGTGTCTGCTTATGTTTTATGTAATAATTGTTTTGAGTGTTTTTTTTTTTTTTTTCTTTTTTCCATTTCTGCTTTGTTTTCAAATTGTAGGCAGCAGCAAGAGAATCAGCGTCAGCAGCAGGAAGTGATTAGAAGAATGCAGCAGCAGCAGCAACAGCAGCAGCAAGCTCCACCCAAGACGTCCCAGCCCCAGGCACCTCAGACTTCAGCCCCACAGTCCACACAGGCAAACAACTTCTCGGTACAGTACAATTTTACCTTAAAGGCTGAAAGCAGTCACTCTAAGGTGAAAAAGGGAAGCTGGTTCCAGTAAAAAGTGATGAGTTTCCTATCCCCTTTAGGGAGATAATTTGGTAATTAGAAGTATACAGCAGTCATTAGTTTGGACACACATTTATTAAGTTGAGCAATGAGCAACAGATTTGTTGGCCACTAACACAGTGGCTTCCTACTGAGGTTTGGCACACCCCTTGGGGTACAAAATGACCATGCCTGAGGTCCAAAAAGAAACACAAAATTATGGTTCTAGTGCTAATTTTCACACTGTCTGTGTGTGGATTATGCTGGGGAGCACCAGGAATAATGAGGTATGTGGCTAAAAAAGGTTGGGAACCACTGCTTAACATAATATTTAAGCCTTCTGAGGTATTGGGAAAGAACTTGGGGAGGAAGCAGAAAATTTTTTTGTTTGCTCAATTTGTATTACAAAACATTCACTTGGGGTGACTCTGCCTGTGTCCATCAATTTGTCTTAATCAGTTCAGATTGGAAGAGAAGCATGTTGTAAGTCGTTGAGTTGATGTCATGAAGTTGTTGAAAAGATGATTTGCTGGCAAAACAACACATTACAACTGAGATATTGAGAGTTAGATCATGTTCCCAACAAAAGTTGTAATACCACCTTCACATGAGTTCCCCACTGGAAATCTTGGGCAATCATAAAGAATAAAGAAGTTAGCCACCTTGTGAACCAAGCTAGGCTTACAGTTCCCCTCCCCTTTTGACATGGTCCAGCCATCCCCTCCTCCCATAGAAGCAAATCCCTGGTGCCACTGCTTTGTGAGATTCAATTTTTACAGCACAGTTCCTTCCTGTATTTTCTGAAAAGATGACATGACCAGTTGGACAGGTAAACTCTACAATAGCATTATGCAGTAAACAGTAGTGCTGTGTTTTCTTAAGCTTGTAATTTCATGTTAACTGTTTTGGGCCTGGGTATTACTTCCTATATGTTGAAAAATTTCTTTTAGCATTTTGTTTTGGGGTAACCATGGGTTGCAAAACACTGTGTAAGCAGACAATCTGAAATGGGTGCATGTTGACTGAACCAAACTGTAAACAAGTAATCTCTTTCACCTCTGTATTAGTGACAACTTCTAAAATCAGTCTTAAATATCAAAGGTTGTAACCATTCCAACCTCTTTTCCATCAACTAATCATATTTTTTTTTTTTTTAACTTTTGACTTTTGGTAAAAAAAGAAAAAATTATTTAAGGGAATAACCTGGTATCCCATAGCATGTTGGTATGTAAACTGTTCAAAGTAGTGTGCCAATGCAAGAATGTTGAGCAGTTTGTTGTATTTACCATTTAGTAATTAAACCTTAAAACTGCAGTGCAAAATCTGAACATTATTTCCAGTGATTGGAATGATAGTATCATTATTTAGAAGGGTATACTAATGCCTTCTTCTTTTAAAATACAGCTACCTAGCAGTGCCATGTGGGGGCAGCAGAGGACCATTGCTCCACCAGTGACAACAACCAGTGCCCCCACCCTTGCCCAGATCCAGCAGATACAGCAACAACAGGAAGAGCGTGAGCGTCAAGACCGTCAGCGACAGTTGCAACTCCTGCAACAGCAGCAGCAGCAACAGCAGCAGCAACAGGCTCAGGCTAGGAGTGTTGGATGGGCCAGCAGCCAAAGGTATGGACCCTCATATCATGACAGTCAAGGACCATGGTCCTTGATTAACATTGTGTTCCCCTTTTACCCTCTTCCACCTGGTTGGACCATACCCCAAACTTAAACCTCTCCAAAAATGACTTTAAGCATTCTTGACATTTTACTTGCAAAGAACTAAAGAATATCGGAAGCTTTCATAGGAATGGTTAAGCACAAAGTTAAAGAAACAACAGAACTCTCCCCCTCTACCCCACCATTTGTTAAGTGATAATGCCCTCCGTAGAGGGCTGTCAATTTACAGTGCTAATCCACCATAACATGGAGAAAGTCAGGAAGCATGTAAAGTGTAATTCACACCTGGAATCTTTAGTTAATATCACTCCCATGTGGTAAAATTAGCAGGTTGCTTTCCAATGGAAACCTGTCTTTTCTCTGGTACACACCAAATTTTTGGTGTAAATGCCATGTTGCTACAAATATTACTGCCTTTATCTGCAATTGCACAATACTGGCAGACCATACTATTTCATGCTGGGAAAAATTGAAGACAGGTAGTGTCATGGTACGATGTTACCTCTTACTCCCTCAGCCCCATCAAAAATGCACTCACTCTGTCACCCCCTCATAATTTTAAATTTCTACTTGGTCCCTTGATGGGATGTTCCATGATGGACCAAATCAGTGCCACAATGCTTAACAAAGCATGGAGTCATTCTATGCTTTTATTAAATGTGTGAAAAGCAAATTTCTTGGAGAGTAGGATATATTACCCCAACACCCAGGCTATTAGGAGAACCATTCCTATTCATCCATGACCCTTGTGATTGCTCTCCTTGAGAGGCATAGTTAGTGAAATTGATTTATACTTGATTCAAGTTTTAAGGATCTTAATGAAAAGTTCACTGCATCTTCTTGGAAGAACTGCAGATAAGCAAATAAAAGACTTGCCCCCTTTCAACTTTCTTGTAAATATTCTTCTTGTAACAAAGGCCATACCTTTGACAGGTAACATTGTTAGCATTAGTCTTCTCAGTTTGATGACCATGTAGTACTGTCATTTTACTCTATGTAGCAGAAGTGCCCCTACATCTGGGCCCAAGTCTCTGCGGGAAATACAAGAGGAACAAGCAAGACAACAGCTTGAGAGGCAAAGGCAGCAGTCTAAAGCTGCACCGGTGAGTAGGAAAGGGAAAAGAGCTGCTTCTTGGTGTTGTTGGCTGAACAGTACTGGGCAGGGAGGACAAAAGCCCTCACCTCCCCTCCACCCTTTGCTTGTATCCCACCACTGCTGCGCTTTAAGTTAGTCCTTCAAAACCATATATCCTGCTAAAGAGTGTGATCTTCATCCTCCATCACTCCCCCACTCCCCCTCCCTCATAACCTCTGTTGTTGCATCTAATTGATGTTGACTGCCAGTAACTGGACACTTGCTAAACCTCTCTCCCTCCTTCACCATATGCTGAAACTATGGGGGAGGGAGGATGCAGAGGAGTAAAACATTTATGGGTTGTCTGATAGACATTCTAAGTTTCCAAAGTTATATGGTCAGAGAATAACAAATTTGGGGGAGGGGGAATCAGAGTTAAAACCCAGCTTGTTGAATTTAGTTTGCTCAGAGCATGTTACAGTGCCTGTCCGCTATTTTTAACCAAAGCTGCCTCCTTCTTGGCTTGAAAATGGTTCTTAAAACCATGTAGTGGTGAAAAGTTTGTGGCATTACTTTTAATTCATTGCTGTTTGTAGAAATAGGAGAATTACATAGTATCAGCTGTAAAGTGTGTACATGTGCTACTAAAACAGAAAGGTGATGTAATTTTGTAAAAATGTTACAGGAACAGGTAAACTGAATGTCTAAACTTTGTAGTTGACTACACAAACTGCACTGCCCTGCACTACTAATGCATTGTGGGTATTTACTTTTCGTACAGTTTGATGACACTTTATAAGGAAGGTTTTCCCCTTGCTGGATATCACTGAGCTGTTTATAAACATAGCAAACTACAGAGAGCAGACACAGTGTAGACTCAGCACAGAATATGTTTCTGTTTATAGGATTATCATCTGGCTAATTGGAGAAAATGTAGCTTATGATGTCTGGTAATTGTGTAATTTAATCATGTTTAGTTTGCTTCTATCATGGCACAGAGAAACATCATTTGCTCCTTTGCTTTGTTACCTGGCACTGTGTAGTATAGCATGATGATCACTTTGCTTGGTTTCTGATGCTGCACCAGTATAAAATGCATTGGTTACACATCTCTTTGGATTGAACACCATACCCAAATTAGATAGGATTCTCAAATGATCTAAAAATAAAACAGCAGCATCCAGTTTGCATTTGAATGTAAGAAAAAAGTGCTGATCTTCAGGGACCAAAGCTGAGTAGTTCTGTGAGGTAACAGTAGACCAGGCCTGCTGTAGGCTAGCACTATAAATACAGGTTAAGCTTGGGCTAGTGGTGTGCTCAGTATTCTTGCATGGCTTGTATGGCAGTGTTGAAAGGGTTTTGTCAGCATGTTCTTTTCCAGTTAAAAATTTTTCATGATATTCTACCCTTTTTATTGCAGAACATCCCCATGGCTACTACCCCAGTCAGTGCCGGTGCGTGGGGTTCAGGGAGCAGTGCTGGGAACAGCTCCCACATGGCATGGGGCAGTAATAGTGCCACCTGGAATCGGGACCATGGACCAAGGTCCTCCCCTAATACCACAAGTTCTGGGACCATGGGATTCTGGGATGATGCTCAAGATGCCATTGCCAGAACAAGGTTAGTTTTGTAAGTGGGAAAAAATGTAAGAGAATAGACCTTATGCATGTAACGTCACAGAGCAGAAAGTGCGCCCTCGGTTGGAGGCAAGCACGTATCGTTGCAAGTTACAGCAACAAATGCAGACAGCTGACTGTTGACGAATGGAACATGGGCTATAGTCTACTATAGTGCTACCCTCGCGGTGTGTACAGTATGCTTCATTATTTTGCCTTTAAAATGAAGTCATGTGTCGTGAATTTTTATGGTCTGTATTTTCCAGGGAGAAATGGTTTTAGTGGATTACTTGAGTCTTCCACTGAAATCCCTCCTAAATTGTGAGAACTAACAGTTACGTTACAAACTACCTCTGTAGCTCTTAATAGGTCTATAGCATGATGTAACAACACAGTACCTAAGGTGGGAGTTGCAGTCCAAAGGTTTGTCCAAAAATTTTGAGGTTTTTTGACATGTGAGGAACAAAAAATGGGAAGAGAGAAGTCTGCTGTGAAATAATTTAATAGCAAAAAGTATACAAGGACTGTCAACATTTTAGCAAATGTCCTTTGTGACAGGGTCATATATTTCTTCATCATTTTAAGGGTACAAATACCCTAGGGGTTTAGGGAGCCAAAGACCTTTGAATCCTTTTTCAAAATATGGTAAATGATGATTTTGCCCCAAAAAAGGATTTTCCAAGTGTGCTCCAAGAGGGGAAGGGAGGGGGGTCTGAAGACACAATACTTGTTGTACACTAATCAGAATAAAAACAGTGTGATCCTCCAGCATTCCTGTTAAGAACACATTGATAATCTGTGGGTAGTGGTTGCTGTCTGCCATGATTATAATGCCTTCTACCCCCCACCCCTTAAAATGAACTTGGGTCTTGATCAGGGTTGTAGCTACGCCGGTCGGGCAAACCGGCTCTAAAGCTTACTGCCCGCCACTCAAAACTAATTTGTCAGCTTACCGACAGGCACCCAATTTCCTAAAATTGGTGGTATATTGATATAAAATGCATCTTTTCTTTGTCCTGTTAGTATATTCTGACTACAGAGCGCAATATCCCTGGCCAAAATCAAAAGTTACATCATTGTAATGCACTTACAAAGTTTCAACATCAAATATTTCCCGCTAATATTAGCGCCAATTGAACGTGTATCGGCAAATCTCCGTTTCAACACAGATTTTGTAAGGCTAGGCTAAGCACTCGTAGTGTGTGGCCTAACGTTCATTATCCTCTACATAATCTATTTTGTGAAAGTTACGCATGTGATTTTAGCCAGCACTCAAATTGGGCTAGCTTCTACCCTGGTCTTGGTCCAGCTGTAAAAAGTACAGGTAGGCTGTCATCAGAAAAGTTGGAAAAGTACTGCTTTAACCAACAACTTGTGAGATTCATACTTTCAAGAATTACTGTGATGAAAATGAAATAAGATTTTCACCATTTTCTCTTGTCATTATTTCTTTTGTAGCGGTACAAGCAATAACAGCAACTACCCACCTTTGCGTAGCAGTGTAGCTGGCAGTAACCAGCGACAGCCAACAAACCCCAACATGAAATCACGGATTGCCAAGGAAGCAGTGAGTTAAATGTTTTTATTTATCAATTTATCGCATCATATATCATTTATCATGTTCTCAAGTGATTATTATCCAGTAAGTATACTTTGTTTACATGTCTCACAGAGCCCGAAAAAACACAAAAGTCTCTGATTTCAGTGATTCTTTGAAAATACCTCATTTTCTGGATTTTTTGGGGTGCTGATGGGAGGGATCATCTTGTGAGCACAGAAGCAGATGTCCCCCTTACTTGTTTGCAATGAGAAATTCATTGAAAGTTTCAAAAAAGTTGCAAGCGACAATGACAAAAGCAAAACAAAACACAATGAGAAAAGAAGGAAACAGGAATGAAAAGATAAAACTGAAAAGAAAATGTTTGGTTCCAATCTCTTAACTATGACTTGGAATGAGGCTCACCACTGCTAATGCAAAAATATCATGCAGCTCTTTGTGAAGCTAGCGGGGATCATTTCATTTAATTTAGAAATTTCATGCCTGCATGTGAACCTGTTCTCATTTTTGGTGGGTTTATTCATTTGTTTTTCTTTGACTGCAGTCACTGGTAATTTTGTTGCTCTTAATCTGTTAATTGCAACCATATTGAAATATTTTTTATTTGGTTCTATGGTTTACAAATATTTTATTACATATTTTTGTTGGCTTCTACGGTTAAGAAATACTGTAAAAGTCTCGCAGATTCTCTGAAAGGTAGCTGTAGAAATTGGTTGAAAGGTTCCATGTACAACAGCATGCAGCATTGGTCACTTCTTAGGGGTGATTGTTCAAATGTGAACCACCACAATTTTGTAGACAATTTGCATTATTTTCATAAGAAAAGTTGTAGAAAGTCTTTTCAAAAAATTTAATGCAAAAAGTGAAAAACATAAAGCAAGAAAAAAGTTTGCTTTAATGTTACCCATCTGCAGGAAAATGTGCAAAGACTGTTCCAGGGCAAAGTTCGTACTGACGAATTCAGCCAGTGGTGTGAGATGGCACTACAGAGCATGGGCGCTTCTGTGGACAGTAAGTAATACCGATTAATTGTCACTCAGTGCCTGCTCTAGAATCTTTTAAAAAAACATCGTTTTTCCAGATGTTGAATACTTTACTCATAAAGGGGTACTTGTTAATGCAGAGTACCTGTAAGGGCAAATAAAACAAGCAAAAATCTGACTGTAAATTTTCATTTTTATCGTGAGAAGTTTGCATACCTTATTGCTGGCATTCTGTTGTATGACTGTTCTGCAAATGTTTGTATTTAATGATGGATGAGCTTGGAGAAAAGATGCCAACTGTATTTGAGCTAACAAAGATTGAACATCTATTAGTATCTGTTAGTTCAAACAAAAATGTGGGATCTGCTTAGCACTCGTTGTGTAACTGAACTGAACCTGTTCTATTTGAAATGTGGAAAAATGTGAAAAATGGATATTGTAATCTTGCAGAACATAATGAAAGTCTGGCCCAAATTTAAGGTGAAAATGTATTATGTTGGATACTGTGCACAGCAATCAAGTGGGGTTGTCTACTTAGTGATGGTGTTAGCTTGAAAGTATCTCTGTGTAGTGAACAGTAACAAGAAATGTTAGACATAGGGGAAGACTTGGCAAAGAATAGCTCAAAGACTTTTAGTGACTGTAGAATTTAAGTAGAAGCTGCTTAAAGAACATATTCCTGAAAGTTAAGTGTGTGCTGCATTGACAGCATTCCCAATTTTGGTTGGGTAGGGTAGAAGGAGGGGGGTGGGGGTGTATGATTATTATTCAACCAAGTTTTGTGTACTTTTGCTGTCATTGCTTTCTGGGGCCATGCTCATCCCTCATTGCACCCTTGCCTCCAACTCTGTGTTTTAGTTCCTGCTGTGGTAGAGGTTGTTGAAAAAGAGCCTGTCCCCTGCTTAGTATTGTCATTAAAAATTATTTTTGTAAGCAAAAGAGTGATTTGTTTTGCAGTTTAGCATGTAAGCATCAAATATTGTGGCAGCATTCAGGCAAGAAAATTAGTTTCTGTAGTTGCCAGTAGGGGGATTACTCCATTAGAATGGGGACCTGGTGTTAGACACACTTAAGTTTTGTGGGTAGGGTTGGAATGGGGGTAAATACTGAGGTTAATAGCAAGGTTAGGGTAGAATTGTATTTTAAGTACTGCAAAGCTTTCAAGTGTAGTAGTGTGTTTCCACCTTATGGTGTCAAGATGTTTTGTTTTCTCTGATTTTGAGTCTTTGTTCTAATATGCCATAAACACAGATATTTTATGGAACTCCTTGAAATTTTTTAGAAAAAAATCGCATGATTATGTTTACTTGAATACTGATTCTTTGTTTTAGTATGCCATAAACACAAATATTTTATTGAACCCCTTGAAATTTTGGGGCAAATTTAAAGCAATATTTATGCAGTCATGATCATAAGGTTCATAAGGTATGTTGTCCTCAATTTTGACATTTATATTGTAGGCCAAGAAGATTCAGATTTTCAATCTGTGACATTACCAAAGATTTGCGTATCATACTTGACACATTAGTGTGGAGGAGTAAGTTGTTACCCTGGTTAACATACTAATAGAAAACAGGAATGTGCTCCTCATAGCAGGGCTGGAAAAAAGTTTATTTCTTAGGAAGGAAGTCAAATTGTTCACAATTCCTTTCCTGTTTTCATATACCAAAAATGTAGATTTCCCTCCAATTGCCAAAATTTCCTTCTAAGTACACAAATTTCCCAGGAAGGAGCCACCCAGCTTCCTAACTTTTTCCACCCATGTTTCTAAGTGTCCTGTTAAGTTCATGCCCCCCCCCCCCCCCAAAAAAAAAAAGAAAAAAAATGTTTTCTCAAGTCTCACAGCAATGCCTTTTTCAGCCTCTGGTTGATGTCAGTTTAATTGAAAACATGTAGGTCTTTTTGCTGAAAGTTACATAGGTAATTCCATTTTGTTGTGAGCTTTCAATCTTGACCCAGAATTTGCAGGCATCCTATTTCTATAAGGTTGTCATTGTTGTGAAGATGCTTCAAAGAACAAGGTGAAAGGCCATTGGGTACATGGTAATGAGGTCATTAATGTGGCCTGTGTTCTTTCTTTTGTTTTCATTCTTTAGTACCTACCTTTGTTACCTTCCTCCAAGAAGTTGAGTCCCCCTACGAGGTTCATGAGTACGTCAAGACCTACCTGGGAGATTCCGGAGAGAGCAGCGACTTTGCACGAAAGTTTTTGGAACGCCGCGCTCGCCACAAAGAACATCAGCGGAAACAAAATGAGCAGATGGTGAGTAGTTTGGTGTAGAATGATTCTTTGCAGAAATAAAGTCTTATTGGGTGTCCCTTGGTTTGGTGGACTGCAGTATATTTTACAGTCCAATACCTGCACTCCCAGGAGTTGCTAATCCTACAATGAGGTTATAACTGCAGTTGACTCATGTACAGCAGAAGCTGTGCAGTGTCCAGGGGCCGGATTCACAAAGAATGCTTACGCACAAAAACTTGCGTAAGTCAGACTTACGAAGCGTATCTTGCTTAGTCGGTATTCACAAAGAGAAAAGTTCGTAAATATTTTGCGTAACTTTACGCAAGCTTCAGAGTTGTCGTAAGTACAAAATAGCCATAGTAACACATACAGAAGCACGCGTTGTGCATAGTTGTGTAGGGCGTAGGACCGCGTGTGTAGCCACAGAAGACCGTGTGCGTCGTTTTAACAATAACAGTCAATGTGATTGGCTCAAAATGTAACAAAGCAAGATTCAACCGCACACACGATTGGCTGTTGTGCACTTATTGTAGTTACGTTGCGTATCTTTACGAACTGCGTAAGTTGTTTTCGTGAATACCACTTAAGAAAGTACTTACGCAGTTCGTAAGTATTTTGACTTACGCAAGAACTTACGCAAATGTTAGTGAATTCAGCTCCAGACCTACAATCCTTGACAAAAGAACATGGGACAAAGACCACTCCTTTTATCAATGTTGAAGTTTCAGAACAAGTTGGGCTGCTGCAACATTGAACAGGGGAATGGGAATGCAGATATGGGGATGGTGATCTCACTGTTGCTTGTTTTGTCCCATCATTTTTGTCAAAGATTGTAGCCCACCAGTGAGTGTTAATACACCAGCAGGCCTACATTACAGGCTTTCCAGTGGCTGAGGTGCTGAATTTCTTATGTCAGAGAATTGTCGTAGTCATTAAACAACTAGAGATAGAATTAAGCTCGAGGTAGCCTGTCATCTCCAAATTTTTTGCTACTCACCAAATATTAGTGAACCGTGTATGGTGTGAATGTAACCATAAATGGTTTGTGCATGTGTTGACATGGTTCATATGGTCACTAAAAATGGTGGGAAATGCTGAAATCCAACATTTTCATGGAATCTTGGCTAACCCATACATAATGTATTACACCTTTGGGTGATGACAGTCTTCATACTTGTATGCCTGTTTATTCTATCATTTTGAAAGATGCAGTTACTTGTAACCAGCACATATACTACACAAAAGTGAACAATCGAGTCTTTTGTAACATTTTGTAATAAAGTAATAGATGGGAGGGCAGTAAAGGGGGGGGGTCCGAGGGAGGGATGGCCATCCTGTTGGTTCTTATTCTCATGACTCCCATTATATTCAGGGTGGTTACTGGTCAGTGTACAGTAAAGATACTTAAAAAATGTGAAAACCAGGAAAAAAAGTAAAAAAATTCAGCTGCAAGCATTAAGTTGTTGTGAAAAGTCATGGGAAAGTTATAAAGTAAGAGATCTGTCTGAGCCTGAGCCATCATTACATAGGAGTCATGTATGTACCAGAGTACTGGAGAAATGAAGATTTTAAGTTGTTGGAGAAGCTGCAGAAGCTTGAAGGCAATTGTATAGACCCTTTTCCAAATATCAATCCTAAAGGATTGTGGGATACAGTTTTGGTGTGAGCCGTTCTTGACTACAGTAAAATGCCATTGACAAAAATGATGCATACAAAAGCTTTATCCCACAATCCTAATATTTATTCTGTAAATTTGATGTCCAGTAATACTAACCAACATGATGGTTTAACAAGTTACTCAAGTGTATACCTTGCCCTCAGCTGTTGCAGTTGCATTCCTTCACTCAAAAGGATGTTCCTATAGACCTTGTGCATGTGACGTCACTGATGCCACAGAACAGAAAGTGTGCCCTCGGCTGATGTAGGATTACAATTTATATCAACACAAATGCAGACAGCTAATTTTTGTACAGGTCGGATATGGCCTCAAGTCTATTTGCACATGCGAAGGCTACGTTGTACGTACAGTGTATGCAGTCATGAACCTTACATAGCTAGTTTAATTGTGTGCAGTCATGTACCTTATATAGCTAGTTTGTTTTTCCTCTAGCATGACGTCAATGCATAAGGTCTATAGCATAATGAGTAGTGAAGACTCCTTAAAATGTAACAAACTAGTAAGAGACTTAACAAGATAACTATATGAGAGTTTTCTTGTAGGTTAAGTATCCTGTGCTAACCAGAGTCTCAGACTCTCAGCTGATATTTACCCTTTAAAGACAACCACAGCCACAAACACATCATTTTGTGAAAATCATTAGTGATTGACTGAAGTTTCCAATTTCAGAAATCCAAAAAATTCACATGTACAGTGGATTTTTGTACTTCATACTGACCTATAAAGATACTTGACCTTGGAGTAAAACATTCACTTTAATTGTCTTTAAATCCATCTTTCATTCAAGCATGTTCTGTTAATGATTCAAGAGTGCTTCTAATCGTTACTGCCTAATGTATACCAACAAATGAGGATGCCTCTTTACCTGTTCTTGAAAAAGAAATTCCAAAGAGTAGTGAAAAACTATTTGATTTTGAAACAAGTGTCCAAACTGAAATATGACATGGTATGATTGGAGTATGCACTGTCTTCAACATGTGTCCTTGTCATGTAACAAAGTTCCATTCCTGTTTACAGAATGCCTGGATGGTCCAGCAGGTAAAGTCAACAGCCTCTGGCATGCCCTTAATGGGCCAAGGCATTAATACAACGGCCAGTATAAATGACTCTAACAAAAGAAAAGATCAGAAGGGACGGAAACGACAACTGGTGGACCCCTCCATCTTGGGTTTCAGTGTCGGTGCCGCAGAGAGGGTCAATATGGGGGAGATTCAAACCATCGAAGATTCCTAAAGACTGGGCTACAGAAATTGCTAAGGTTGGCCAATACACATCCAGGGTGTACTATCTTTTATATCAAAAAAAAGTTGCGATATGTTATCTTTAAGTTACCTAACATCAGCAAGGAGCATTTGTTGGAAGCGAGGTTATAAGAGATGATCGCACACTGTGGAATCGAACAGATGGTCGTAATGTGAAGAGGGGATCTGTATGGTACTGGTATGCTGGAAAAAGTCGAAGAGGTACCAGTCCAGAAGTTGGGAGAAGGGCAGAGTTGCCCCTCACCTATTTAAGTCAAACTGTTTGACTCTGAAGATCTTACTGGGATATCTCATTAGAATGTTTCTAGATAGAATGCTATCAGTTCAGTTTGTTCAGGTTTTCTCTCCCATCTGTGGCCTTAACATGATTGAATCACAGGCCACGAAATGGAAAAGTTTAGGTTAATGAAAGTGATTTTAAATTTTCACAAGTCCATACACCAGGTATCGCTGTCCTTCTTACCAAGTATAGAATTGCGGTCACTTCTTTTTATTCTCAGACAATTCACTTACTTCTCTTTAGGTTTTGGTGTTTTTGGGTCTGTCCCTCTGTGGTTTGCCTTATGGGTGATTGGGGAAAGAAGGAATGTCAGATTTCTAATTCTGTTTTATAGCCTCCTCAGAGTCAGTTGAGTACATCTTTTTTTGAAGTTTTAATATGTAACTGCCACTGTTGAGTTCAAGTTTAGGTGTCACAAATCCTGGAAGTTTTCATGCAAAAACTAACTTTAAGACATAGCTACAGTCTAGCACCAGCATAGTCATTAAAGGGTGTCATCCAAAATTCAACATTGAATTTTTGTTTGTAGTGAACAAAGCCTTTAAAGTGGGACAGGAAGGGTGTGACCTGTAAAATGCCTCTTCTAAAGGTTGAAAGTGATAAGCAAGTATAGGAGTAAATATTTTGATGGGTAAAGTAGATTTGAGAATAAATGGCAGAAAAGATGAAGCCATTTCAGCCAAATGTCCTTCTAGTGCCAGGATTGGCAACTTTTCAATGGGGGCTGGCCAGAAAATTGTACCCTTATATGGAAAAGGGCCTGAAAGGGTAGAGGGCCAATTGCTGTACTTATGTCTGTAATTTAAGCACTCCCTAACAGGCCAAAATATTGCCACTGGTCTGTGGACCATACATTGCAAAGCTTAGTTCTAGTATAGTACTTGGTGTAAAAATATCACATATGATATGAATTTTATGAAGAGTTATTTCTATGTATCCCAAATAATAAGTGGTTTTAGCTCTGCATTTGACTCAAATACTTCAGCCACCACTGCAGAATATCATTGTCTTGGTAACTTCTCACAGATGCTGCTATTAACAAAACAGTATTATTCAACTCATAACAAATGTCACGATTCCATCTCATGGATTTCTTCAGAAGTATAGACAATTGTAGAAGATGAAGGAACGTTTTAAGATCTTTCAGGTGAATTTTTATGCAGTCTCTGAAGCAATTATTGTGCTTTCATTCAAAGTGATGTTCCTGTTGGTAAGTCTGACTCCCTATGCAAGGCAGTGTCTGTCACAGAATTGTGTATCTTACGTGTTAACTTCACCATGTTCTTATGGTGTAGTAATAATAACTCTTCTATCTGACGTAGGTTCATGTGATGTCATTCCAGTACTTTTTACTTGCTTCAGTGTTGTGGTTATATGAATTATGAAAGAGTTACCTTTAGAAGGTAAATATTTGAATGTTATATCTTGTAAGTGCTGCTGTGCAGAGATATTTGAAAGAACAGGATTTCCCTTGTTGAAATTGCCTGGTGGGTATGATTGAATCCTGAGAGGAATATCATTGAGACGTAGGAAGCAAACGGTTGCAAATTACATGGTAGGTGAAGTTACTCTGCTCCTTGAAACCATGCAGTAGCAGAGATTTGTTTGAAATAGTGGGGAAATGACGGGCCCTTGGAACAAAATGTACTGAGTGAAACGGTGAAAGCCAATGGGAGCATCTACATAAAGTACATAAATTAGGGAGGATATATTCTACCTTGGGGTGTCTGCTTATGATACCATGGAATAAAAAGTTTGAAAGAAAACAAATTAACTGAGCTTTGTTGGAAAGAAAGGTTAAATAAGTTGTGGTTAAAGTTTTATAGCAGAAGTTGAATGAAAGTGGTGAGCCAAAATAGTCATGGTTTTGTTAAAAGTGTTTTGGTGGTAATCATAATAGTTTGAAGGGCTATTATTCAAAGTACTTTTAAAGGGGTGTGTTAAGCTTTGGGACCTTGTCAGAAATTGTCTTGTCTGAAAGTGGACTCAGTCATACATAGCAGAAGTGTAGTAAATTTTTAGTAGACACGTTAGTAGGATATCTTCAAGTAGTTGGTAGTACTAACCAGTCCAGGGATTAAATTTGTCTTCAAAATTTGCATAGCGGTTACGTAAGCATTTTATTTTGAAGTCATTGAAAGCTGTAGTGTTTTGCATACACACAGCTGGTATAAACTTACACAATTGAGCTACATTTTGATTAGTTCACATAGCAAAATGTAATGTAAACCTGGATAAATTATTCCCTTGAGTCTCTTATGACACATACACATTGTTTTGGGAGGGACTTCAAAGCTTGTCCTTTTGGAGGCACAAAAGTCCAGCTCTGTTGGGGTATACTGTTTGTGAGTCACCATAGGCAGATCAGATATTATGTGGACCATAGGCCCCGCCAAGTTTTTAATGCCGGTGAAAAGGGTAGAACTAAAGCTTCCTGTTGGTACCAAAATCCAAGGTATATGAATTTCAGATTGCTATTTTAAAAGGTTCATTTGCATTGGACGAGTTTTAACTCTCTAACATGTAAAGAAATTAAGGTGGCTCATTTTCATACAGGCCCGCATAGTTAACCTCTCTGCCGTTGTGCATTACATTTTTCCTTCCCTTGTTGCATGGAAGTGTTATATTACATGGGATGATTTTAAAGATTGGTTTTTCTCCTTCCCTCTGCCTATACTTGCTAGCCAGTTCATACTTACCTCTTTCACACTGATTTCAAGATAAGGCAATATTTTCCTTTGGGAAGGGGTCTCACACTGTTAGGAAAATGGAAAGTCTGGAATTTTGTATGGTCTTGAATGGCATTAAAATTTGGGATATTGGATCTGGAACATTTGCCAGATTGTTCAAAAACTGAAAACCTTTAACTTTCTGTACTTCTGATGGCGTTGATGCATGTGACCACCAAGCATGTGAAAAGATGTGTGCAGATATTTTTTCTCAGCAGAACTCACATTTCCTCCAGTCTTAAAAATGAGTCTTTGTCTTGATCCATTATTAAAAAAGTTGTTGGTTTGATTGTTTCAAACTGTGGGGACCCAGTAAAAAGATTACTTTTATCTGAAACTGAAGGTATGACAACTACTGTTGAAGGGATACTCCCTCCTAAAGACTGACCACAAGAGAATCAAATGTGAAATACACCGTTTCTACAAGTATCTTGTAGAATTTTTGGTGTGAATAGTAGTAAATCCTTCTGGGTGCAAACTTCGAAGGAAAGCTTGTGAGTTATGGTCAACTACAGTACAGTGACTGTGATAATTAGTCCAGTTGAATTGTTAGTAGCATGGTGCAAAAGGCAGTTGTTTACTCATGAATATGCAAAAGTAGGGAAGAAAACTGTTGGAATGATTTGATCTCAACAATATTTGATATCTGTGTGTAAAATCAAATGTCTTCCTTGTAAAGTACTTTGTACAGAATCATACTAATGCAAAACAAGTTATGATGATTTCTTTAAGCTTTGATCATTTGTTCCATTGTTTTTTGCATGTTGACATGTATTGTGAAAGTTATGTAGGGAAATGGGGAGGGGGAGGGGGGAGAGGAAGGGCCACTGTGTTAGTCACATACTTATCCATATCATTAAGGGGGTCTTAGCTATTGTCTAGATCATTTTGTGGCAGCTTGTCATTGGAATGGATTGTTTTCAAAGAGGTGGACATCAGAGGGCGTAGTTTACGTTCACAAAGTAAGATTTTTTTTTATAGATGTGTTGATACCTTTTCTAGGATCAGCTGTTCCTAAAAAGTTGAAAAAAAAAAACATAATGGTCTTAGCTGAAAATAGGACTAATAGGAAAATAGGAGCTGAAAATGTGACCACAGTAGTATTCCAACAAGATTTTTGAAAATAAATTCACCAGACAGACAATTAATACAGTTATTGAACACTACACAGCAGTGTAGCCATGCTGGGACTTGAGATTCCCTCCCCCACTACCATAAAAACTTGCCTGCAGTTTGGTAAGAGTGTACAATGTAATGTTTGTCAGTCTGCAAAGTTTGTAGGACAACCTCCTAAAGGTAGCAAGATGCTTACACGCTTGTGTTAACAGTCAGAGGATGAATGATACCAGTTGTGATGACCATTACAAAGTGAGATGGTTCTTGTAACATTTATGTAATTTTTCACATCTGTTGCTAGTTGTCAATATCTCAAGGATAGAGTTCTTTTTTAGAGGTGCCTGTGTGAATCCAACATTAGGCTGTGTTGATAGTAGAGGATTGCCTGAGAATGCCCCCTCCCCTTCCCCTAGCTATGAGACTTGTAATACTTGTAATTCTTGTGGGATATCAAGCCAGTTGGATTGACTTAAGAAAGATAGAATGGTGGAAATGAGATTTGAAGGGAATATCATTCCATTGTATGAAGCTTATGATTTTAAAGACTTTGATGTCTGGTCAAGTGTTGTATATAGCCCAGAATAAAGTTAAATACCTTTTGCAGTACACATTTCAGTATTCTAATGTGTGTAAACTTGCTTCGTGGATTTTGGAAGTACTGTATTTTACAGTGGAAAAGAAATGTGTAGGTATGAGCCATTATTAATAAATGTTTTGAGGTGGAGCTGGTTTGTAAACTGCATATTCATGATACATAGTGTGTGAACATACATATTCAGTAATAAAATTTGGGTACTAATGAATAAACATATAGGTATAGGAAATATTTTTACTTGAAATACACTTAAGTTATTGTGTATAAGTTATTTTATGTACAACCTAGGAGAGAAGTGAGCTTGTCTCTTGTTACAACACATTTTGTGTGTCCCATGGTTCAAATGTCTTGACCATTATATACCAGCTCCATACCAGAGTGTGCTTAGTCAAATCAGTGAGAAAAACAGTGCAAAGTGTGATAATTCATAACTCCAAATATTTCATTCATGAAAGCCTTGAGATCAAAGCCTTTTTTGCATTTTTGAAGAAAAAAAGAAATATTAAACCTTTTTGTTCAGTACCCTCCTGATTTGGAATGTAATATTGTCATCATCATTTTGGAAGCATTGGTCTTGTTGAATAATTCCCTGTGATAAGTCCTAACATCATGTGTAAAGTATTGTCACAGTTTACAAGGGAAAATTGTCATATTAAGATCGAGAAGTCATTACTTTGAGGGTAATAGAGAAGTGATTACATCCTTTATCATCAGATAAAGCACTGACTGTAGACTCCAAGAAGTCTTCTTGTGCAAGTTTGTCATATCATTAGGTGGAGGGTATTCCTTGTATCCATGTATTTAAGAATATGTTGGAAGATTTGGTCTGTAGTAGTTGCATGGGGGACCTTTGATCTGCCTAACATATTGGTGGTTTCCCCCCTGCCCAACACTTAAGCTATCTTATTAATGGGGTTAGGAAGTGGTCCTGTAAGGCTGCATTATGTTTCTGATGGCCTTAAATGTTAAGAAACACTGGCCTAGGTAATTAATTATCTGGCTGTAAAACTGTTTCAGTGTTTAAATCTTCGGTCAGTTGATGAGCCCTACCAAGTTTCTCTCTTCCCTTCTAAAATCTGATAGGTCTATATATGTGAGAATCCATTTCTAATTCTGAATTTTAAGGAAGTTTGTAGTTTTCTTCATTGAGAAGTAAATTTCTGATACTGGTACACCATACATTAAAGGCAGCTTCAGCCTTAGTCCTTGGAAATCTTAGTCTGAAAAACTGGGATTTAACTCTTAATTGGCTTGATGTAAAATATCTCAGAATGAAAGGATACAAGTCAGAAACTGAATAGAAAGGACTCATTTAAAGTGCCAACTTGCAGCACCTGTGAGCCTTTCAACCATAATGTTTTTAGTTGTATTATCTCAGCTGTCGTAAAATTTAGCACTTCCCCCATTCTGAATGAAACTTGGGACATCTGTGCAAGGCTCATTGAAGAACAAATATCATTTTTGTGATACATTCACCTAACCTGGATGGAAAGCTATACTTTCATTTCAAAAGTAAAATCTGCTAAGACATCAAGTCAAAGCTTCAGGCTGCAGCTGTCTCAGCAAAGCTGCAGGGATGCAGCCATGCTTTGTTGCTGTATACATTACAATAGCAGGATGAATGCTGCATTGTGTATATAGCAACAAAGAATGGCAGCCATGCTGCAGCTTTGCTGAGGCAGCTGCAGCATTGCTACTTCAACATGGTGCCTAAACTTTTAACCTTCCTGAGCATTCTATATTTTCTTTTAGTTCTGTTGTCCTCTTTCATAGTTCTTTCAGATTTTCTCTATTTCTTTACAAGTGTTCTTTTATCATCCTGTGAAAGTACAACAAAGTTGAATTTAACATATAGCAAATTAAGAAGACAGGGTCACTCTATCTAGCAAGAGTTTTTTATCTCTCTTTTTTTTTTAGTTTTCAGGCCAGTAGTATAAGGTCTGCCATCACCTCTTACAAAGCAGAACAGAAAAAATGAGAAGCCATGAGTAAATATTTGTAGATTGCTAAAAAAGGCAAGTGTGTTGCTATCTATCACATGTAGACATGATTGTGGTAATGAAGTCTCAGATTTACCAGATCTAATCATTTAAAAAAAAAAACATTTTAAAAGGCTAATCCTGAAAGTATGTGGAGATTTGGAGGGAAAGAGGGAGGATGGTGGGCTTCAGGGAAGAGAAGGGAGGAGTATGGTTATATTTTCTGCCATAGTGTTAGCTGCTGGCTACTAGACAGGGAACTCACAGCCCTGGCAGCTCCTGATCAGAAACCAAGATGTTCACAAATGGCACTGGACTTTTCATTTACAGAAGAGAGAAGACCATCACTTTGAACGTGATGGGGGTGTATTAATCTTGTGGCAGTCATGGAGTAAACAAGGTTACATTTAGCTACTAAGGCTTCAAGTAAGGGGTATATCATTTGTCACCCTCCCTTCCCATCTTATCATGCAACTGACTACTATTCAGTTAAGCTATCCTCAGCTCCATCCCCCCCCCCCCACCATTTTGTTACATGTTCACAATTTTTAATAGCCATGAACATATTTGTACGTGCAAGAGATGCATGATGTATCAGCTGGGATTTGAACCAAAGTCAATAACATCCACATCTTACTGCACAAGTTGCTATTAGTCAGTACAATCACATTGTCATCGAAGAATTAATCAGTAGTACCAAAATGCTCCATTGAAGACATACATTTTAGTAAAAGGGTTTTCCATTATTCCGTAAGAGTAAAACTAAGATTTTTCTAACTGGGGTAAAATGTAAAACAGTAAACATATGGCCAAAGTTTATGTAAGGCAAGACTTTTTTCGGTTCAGTCTAAAAAGAATATTTTCACCTCTTTCTTTAAAATATTTTTCTGACCTTTCTTTTGTTAAAGTTTCTGAGGAAGTAGTTTCTTTACGCCTGATGATTGCCTAGATTCTTTGTTGAACCATAGAATATGCAGGTCTGTAGACTACGCTTGATTGGCTTAGGTGTTGGGGCTTTTGCAATTAAGATGTGTGCAAAAGATTTTTTTTAAAGTTTTCTTTCTTCTGCAAAATTAAAAGAGAAAAATGGCTTATGAAAGACCATTCCGTGTTTCAAAGTAAAGACATAAAACCAACAGCTGAGATACTATTGTGGACAGAACCTATACAATGAAATGACGTGGAAAAAAATGTATACCAACAATGTATTATACTCATTCTTTAATATTGAGAGGTACTTAAGAGAGGAGAAAGTTTGAAAAATAACAATACTTGTCTTTGTATTCCTTTTTGTCTCTTGTCCATTGTTCAGTAGGTAGTAATTTTCAGACAAAGCCATGCATTTCTTCTTTCAGAACAAAAGAGAAATTCAGATTTACAATGTTAGATAGGCAGAGGCTCATAATTCAGATTCCTTTGATTAAAGCAGCAGTCTGCAAACTTCTAAGATGTTGAGATCCCCAGTACTAAATATTGACTACACCACAGCCACACCTCCCCAACATCTTTTACCATTTTCAATACCATTGGTTGAAAAGGTACGTATGCAGTTCAGGGTACAAAATACACTGGGTAACAACAAGGGTTTCACCCTCGTAGCAGCCAAAATATCTTCCAAAAAAGTAATTAAGGGTGAAAAGATTTCAGTATGTCATGAAAATTGCCCTCCCATCCTAAACGATCCTCTAAATAATTGCCAAATGGCAAATCCCCCTCCCTAAATAGTTACCAAATAGCTACCCCCATCCCATTCACATTCAAGCGTCATTGAGGCCTACCAATGCTTTCAATCTGCTAGAACCATCACTGATGCCACAAATATTAAATTCAATCACACGACTAGAGACAAAGCAAGACAGAAATCTGAATGGCTTTCATGATAAAATAATCTTTCTTTCAGTTAATAACAATATTATTTCATTATTTACCTCCCATCACCTCCTTATTGTAAAACCATCACAACAAAAGCAAAAGCTAGGGGTCAAATATCAGCTTCTGATAATCTTCAACACTTTATGGACATCTGTACAAGTTCAATATTAAACATACATCAGAACATTTCAAGCTCATGCAACAACTAAGATCTTTGTCTCCTTTGTAGTTTGTTTCATACTCCCTCATCACAAATATACTTTCTACAAGAAAGCATCGAAGTCCATTTCAAATCTTACATCTTCATCATTTGCATTTCTGGAATCTTTTTTATTCAATTTTGTATCGTGGGCAGGCCTTCATTTTAAGAAAATCTTATGGTACCTGTCTGCCTTTTTTGGTTGTCCAAAAGAAGACTTGGTAGTCCACAAAGAAATTTGCAGTAACCCTAGAAGCAGTCTGTTAACTCGTTGCATGAACTTTAGTTGTCCGATGGCTAACTATCCCATTTTTTTGTTGTCCGTCACAACTTTTGGTCGTCACAGGCGACTGGACGAATGTTAAAATCAAGCCCTGATGGGAACCTAATCTATCAAGGTAGCTCATAAAGAATAACCAGGTTCTGGTATATGGTGACGTCGGGAAACAAAAATAGAGTTGTCGTAAGTGATGTATTTGGATAAAGGCAGCTTCTTTGTAAGATATGAGATTTAAAACACATCAACCAGAAAACAAGGACCTGAATGAAAATGACTTGAGGCAAGGTGTTAAATAGAACTTTGCCATTTTTTCCTGTTTCACTGAGATCTGAAGCTTTGCATCTCAGTAAACTTATGTGGGTCCTTCAACTACCTGCCTCAACTTCATAGATATTAATGATCAGGTCTTGTCCTTCAAACTCAGGGAATGACTCACACTCTAGTACATCACAACTGATTTATTCCTGATCAGTATCCTTGAATCAACATCCAAACTTCTAACTTCTTCCCATGGTGTATCCTCGGCCTTGATTGGGGTGTCAGGTGACATCAGGTGACTTGTTCACAGTTTCTTCTACATACAGTTGCATCTGTTGGAAAGTATTGCAAAATAAGTGGAACCAACAAAACTTGGCATTTAGGGGCAAGTCTGGAAATTACTTTCTTGGAAAAGGTGTGCAGGAGGGGGGCATTGGCATGATTTTAACAAGGGAATATCCCAACCATTCAAACTCAATTTGTTTCCTTATTTCTCCACTTAAAGCTGCATTTGCAGGCAATTGGTTAAAGGGAAAAATACAGTCACCCCAATTTGGATAAGTGTACTCAGGTAACCTATGTCATGGCTCTTGAGAATCATGTGACAATATTATTCTCACTGAATTGTGATATCATGCAGAGAAACTTCTTGGTTTGCCTTGAAAATGCAATACTTATGTCCTGACATACCATGAAAGATATTTAAAAGGGAAATACGAGCATATTTGAGAGATTTAACTGTTGTTTCAAACTAAGTTTAGGGTAACTACCTTTGCCCTTTAAAAGACGTTGTCAGATAAGGACTTATTTGGGAATTACCCTCTTGGAAAAGGGAGCGGTGTATGATTTCAACACTTGAGGATCTAGATCTTCCATATTAAACTGCTTTTTTGATTCCTCCCCATTAAGCTGAGACTTTTGGAAAAATGTTTTAAAGAAGTTTTCATTCACTGGCTGGTCTGGAAATTACCTTGTTATAAAAGTAAAGTGGTGTACGGAAGAAGAAATAGTTGATTAATTTCAGAATATCAACATTTTTTAACAGCTAGGCTGTCATGAGAAGAAAATGAACGACAGGAAAATGATTAGGAACAGACAGGATGGAGACACAATAACAGTCCAATACCTTTTCTTGACAGTAAACTGATTATGCATTTTTTTTGTGTATCTATCCATGCATGGCTTGTCACAAATACATATTCAAAACATATACACAAATATGCACTGTGAAACCATTTCACTAAGATCGTGCACTCATTGTCGCCTTTCAGCTTTGGCCATTGGAACTTTTGAGAATTATCCGTTCTTTTTAGCCAGTCATGAACAGATCCAACCAAAACAGACCCATGAGCCTTCAGACCCAAAGGTCTGAAGACTGAATAGTGGACCACACATCTCTTCATTTCAGCTAGTCTGCTTCAGCCTTTGATATTTTTGAATGAATATTACAAAGTCAAAATATGATAAAGTTCTACCAACAATAAGGGAGGCCATCGACATCAAATCCCAACAACCATCACTAAACAGGGATACAGGCTATGAATTGGCACCCATCTACAATGACCTCTTAACGCCTGAGCGCACAAGCGGTCAGGTGTTTAGAGGAATCTAGCCACAACGCTGTATGAAGATGTCGTGATGACATCGCAAGCTATGTCAAAGCTAAATTACAGGCTCTGAAAAGGTAACTATTTCATCTATTATCGATATGACAGAGCCCAATATCAGTCTACATGCCGTTATTCTATCAACTCATGCCACTATAATTCAATAGGTTCATTTAGCCAAAGTTCCCCGGGGAAAGGCCGTTTTCCCGGGTGAAAAATAGAGAAGTATTAAGTCGCCTGATGGCTAAATCCTCCTATTGAATTCTAGCCTCATGTTATGTGGCACCTAGACTGTAACATACCCTCAAGATACTCTCGGCTCCAGTAGCTTTGAGTGGAATCATCTTGGGATCCTTCAAGGAACACACAGAATCATCAGCTGCCATCCAAGGAAACTCCTTGATGACAGAAAGGAAATGGAAACAAAATGTCAGACTGACATCTACCATCCTGAGATGGATTTGTATCACTCTACTTTCATTTATGGATCTTTAGTATCATCTGTACACGGGGATGACATTCTTAAAGGAAAGTTGCAAAAGCAAATATGATTTTGATATGTGAAAGAGAAATTACCTGAATCCATGCAATTTGATGGAAATTTCATTCACTTATGATTGGTGATGTTACCTAAGGTAAACTTGGAGCAAGCATGGCTGATGTCATCTCCTCACATTGGTGAGCAATGCTTTGTTTTTCAATTTGTTGTTTCAAACTTGAAATTGATTGAGGAATGTGTTTTCCCATGGGAAATGTTAACTTGGTTAAATCCCATGCCTCCCATGTAATTTCACATTATGAAAGCATTTGACCATAGAGAAGAATACTGGTTGTAAAGTTAAAAGGGAACAAAACATTGCTGATTAATGTGAGAGTATGATATCACATGTGCTTGCTTTAAGATCACATGGAGTTGAAAATTTTACAGAATTCATCTGCTGATATCCCATGAATGGCAAATAGGAAATGAATGCAAATTTTATCAGAATTCTTGGTAAAATACAACTCTGACATATCAAGACTAAATCTAAGCTTAAACCTTTTTCTTATCTAAGACAATTTCTGGCATACAGAAGACACTTCACAAGACTGGGCAGAGGGGGAAGGCAGTGGGGAGGTGTTAACCCTAAACTTTTCCTGAATTGGCAAATCATGAAATGAAGTTTCCCTTGAAAATGACATTTTTTGCCCTGAAACCAACATTGTCTTTTGCCCTGGGGTTGCAGCTTCTCACTCAAACCACCTAGAATGCCTATGCTTCTTGAACTTATCTGACAGGGATGTTACCTAAATGATGAGTATTTCGTGGCATACCTCAAATACCTTTCCTCTATTTCATTCCTAAATCATGATAGTGTATGCCTAATACATGTACTGGAAAAAGGTTGAGTTTGTAATGAAACACCTGGGTTTTCCTCAAGGTAACAAAGCAATGTACAGTGGACAAGTTGCCTCAAAACCATCTTTTAATTTTTAATAATTGACTTTCAGTCCTTCAAATTTGATATATTTGTTCAACTTTCCACTTAGATCTAGTGTAAATCTTTGTAATGCACATAATATACAATACACAAAGTTCCTGAATAATCCAACACATAGGCATTGTAGACTGATTAGTCTAGATGTCCAGGTGACATCACAGATTTCCAATCATACAATGCATGCCTGAACTATTAGCATATTCCTGTCTAAGTTAGTACCTACCAAAATCAATATGTTATTGGAATGCAGGTTTCACTACCCGTGACAGAAAATTTTGTGCACTTTTTGAGACTACCAACTTTAATCATCAGAATATGCTTTCAACAAAGCCATTATCATTAAACCTTTGCTAGACTCATTGTGCTGTTGAACTTTGTTTTAGTACCTATAAAGTAAATGAAGTTCTTCATTCAACTGTTTCAAGAAAATTCAAGACTAACAAAATGTTGCACTGTGGGTAAATTTCCTCCAAAGTAACAACTGCCCCTCTTAGTGTAGACTTAATAAAACAACTACATATGTATAGCTGACAACATGATGGGAAAATCGTGTAACTATGACTTTGCTCAGAGTCAAGACTAGAAAGCCTGGTTTTCATTTCTCTTAGTATGTACATCATAAGGAGAAGAGCATGGTTGCAACTCTCAAACAATCAGAAAATTTTCATCAAAGTTTACAAACCTGTAAAAAATGAGTATCATCTGTCTCCATGGCAGATCCACCTTTGGTATGAACCAAAATATTAAAGGTAGAATCTAAGATAAAGAACAAAGTAATTACAAGAGTTAACATTGAAATAACTGGTTTAAGTTAATGTAGTTTAGTTTGGTTTTAGAAGCATAATTCAAGGTCAGGAAGCAACCTGAGCTCAATGAGAACTCAATTAACATCTTGATCATGGATGAGACTTGCCTTTTTTTGGATTAGTGTTCAGGAGAACAAGACAGATGTGTACTATACCAATCCTGCTCCCAGGACCATGATTTAAACGACCCCATCTAATGGACTAGAGCATATGCTCAGTACTCTTTAAACATTGCACCTTTAATATAGGTAACATAAAATGCAACACCTCAAATGTATTCAGGAAACTCGGGAGTCTCAATTCACAACTAACTGCACTTTAATTGACATGACATTAAACTATGCCCTTCACATATATGCCACTTTGATGGCTCTGACTGGACGTGTACATATCACACACAGTAGTTTACTCAGCAGGGTGTAGCCTTCAGTAACTTAACTACAGACCATTGTCTGGCAGGTGCTTAAGACAGACATTTTCTAAATCATACATGCCAGGATATAAGTACATTTAGTTGGAAGCATTTGTGACAAACAAAATGTCACATTTTTCATCAACACCTGATGAATATTCCTCATTATCATAGGATATATGTCTGCACAGAATCTGGGATGACTGATTTGAATATGTAGTTCTTTGATGAGGAGATATTTGCATACTAGCTTTGATTCAAAAGGGAACTATTTATTTTATGCCCCCTGATCATTTATCTGGGGAGAAGGGGGAGGGGTAGAATCTTACCTGCAGGTACTTTATGAAGCATAGAATCACTGACATTTATTCTCAGGAGGAAAGCTCTCAGACTCTGCTCAAGTTCCAAGAGGTACTTATCGTCACTGAAAGAGAAAATCCAAGAATGAATGCTTTTGGAATGACTTTACCAGTTTCTAGAAATAAACAACATTTCACATCTCACCACTAGCTGTTACCCCCAGGTTTAAAAAAGGCAAGCAGTGTCCAAAAACTATAAGAATTTTGTCCTATACACATATTATCACAGCTAAAACTGTCACATGGTCCTTGTAAATGACAGTATGACAATCAGACACACACTGTCATGTGAAAAAACCTCTGTAGTAGTGTTTCAATGACATTACACGATTGCTTGTCTCTTTAGTTGACATTTTGCCGGGCGAGCATCCATTGTGCAGTGTTGCAACGAATCATAACTCAAGTCACTAATTTTCAAAAGGGAAATGACTCAAGCAATTGTATCATTCTTTTCCCCATAGAAATAATACAATGACTCGAGTCACTGACTCGACTTGAGTCACATTGAAAGTAGTAAATGACTCGGCTTGACTGCAAAATTGAGTGACTTGTTACAACACTGCCATTGTGTCACAGTAGTATCTATAGTAATGCCATGCACGTGTGCTGTAAATACCCTTACTGCATGTGTGCTGTGCCAAGCATTGCCGGGCAATTCCAACTGTGTGACGTTACATTAAATACCTCTATAGGCCGATACTGGAATTTGAAATATCGGACACAGGAACAGCTGGTGTTGTAAATATAAGTTCGACACTAGTTAGTACAATCCAACACAAAATAGCAATTGGTTGGTTACATTACTTAGTACAGTTAGTAATTATAGTTTAACTAGTGAAGTAGTCATTTGTTATACTAGTCAAAAGAGTTTAATATAGTAGTAATTTAGTTACAGTAGTTACACTAGTTAGTATAGTAGTTAATAGTTTTACCAGTAAGTGTAGTAGTTAAAGATTACACTAGTTAGTATCAGTCCTGTATTCAAGTCATCACTCGAGTCACATCCTGCCAACACTAATTGACTTGAAAATTCTGGGCAACTTTCCTTTATTGAAATAACACAGAGACTCCAGTCAATGACTTAACTCAAGTCCTTAAAATAGCTCCAGTTGACTTGACTTGACTTGCTGAGAAAAGCATGACGCTAGAATTCAATAGGAGGATTTAGCCATCAGGCGACATAATATGTCTATATTTTTCACCCGGGAAAATGGCCTTTTCCCGGGGAACTTTGGCTAAATGAGCCTATTGAATTCTAGCGGCATGGAGTGACTTGGATACATCTCTGGTTAGTATATAGTTTAACTAGTAGTTTATACACTGGTAAGGGTATAGCTAAAGGTTAAACTAATGAGTATAATAGTATTTGTACTATCAAGTCAGTCGAGAACCAGCTTCATTGATTTACTGGTTTCACTTCACAATTTATGTCACCGTCTGTTTTCTTATTTTCTTGTTCAAAAATTTTGTGTTCTGTAAAATTTTCTGTCAGTTCAAGATTTGCTGATATCCTATTAGTCTCTCATACTGACAGTTCCTTCTACACAGTGCAGTGCACTGAAACTTCAAGCAATTGGCAGTTTTTGTTTATGGTAGGATAGGGGCAAATATTGAAGACTGGAGGATAAATTTTGTCTAGCCAGCCTCTGTATATTTATCCCATCATATTTGAAGTTCATGGTACCCTCTGGAAGAACATAATATATCTTGTCTTAAATCTCTAAAATTTGCATGATATAAGTATAAAGCAAGTAAAAAAGGACCAATTTATGAAGTATCCATCATAAAATGACAATTTAACAAGAGCATCAATGATGCTGTAGCTCAACTACAATTTCCTTCACACACAGTGACTTTTATGTAGTTTCATTGAGATCCAAATCAAGGAGTCATGGACTGTCATGATCTAACAACTTCAGTGCTATAGATGTAAATGGTCACAGCAGTGGCATATCAGCTAGTTGCCCGGCTTGCAACTTTTTTTTTTAAGTGTTTGTAGGCACAATACTACAGGTAATGCTGCTGACAAAAATGAAGTGCTACATATACCCAAATATGTCAGGTCTGTCAAAAAATGAGTCGTATGGCAATATACATCACACAAAACATAAACACTTATGGAAAAGCACTGGCATGGATTTCACCATCTGACTTTTTGAGACCCCAAATGCCATTTAACATCAACACAAAGTGGACCTTTGCATCATCCACTGAACACCCTGGCCAACTTTGATAGATTTTGACACAACCATGACTATTCAAGGCTTTTGCTTGATTAGACTGTTTGCATGCCCTCTCTTTGACCCCAAACAACCTTTGAACTTCTTCAAAAGTACAACTCTGATGACCCATCAATTCATCTACTGGATACTCTTACCAACTTTGATAAGATTCACACACAACCCCTAGGAGCTGAAGGCATTTGCACAATTCCAGTATTTGACCTCTCCTTGACCCCAAATGACCTTTGACCTACTTCAAAAGTACAACTTTGATGACTTGTCATCTACTGAACACTCTGGCCAACTTTGATATGATTTGGGTATAACCCCTAGGAGTTGAAGGATTTTGAGTGATTTCACTGTTTGACCTCTCTTTGACCCCAAATGACCTTTGACCTACTTCAAAAGTACAAGTCTGATGACCTGTCATCAACTGAACCCTCTGGCTAACTTTGATAAGATTTGGATATAACCCCTAGGAATTGAAGACATTTACAACATTTCACTCTTTGACCTTTCTTTGACCCCAAATGACCTTTGACCTACTTCAAAAGCACAACTCTGATGATCGACTTGTCATCTATTGAACACTCTGGCCAACTTTGATAAGATTTGGATATAACCCCTAGGAGTTGAAGGATTTTGAGTGATTTCACTGTTTGACCTCTCTTTGACCCCAAAAGACCTTTGACCTACCTCAAAAGTACAACATTGATGACCCATTATGTTCTAAACACTCTTGCCAAATTTGATAAAATTCAGACATAACCCATAGGAGTTGAAGGCTTTTGCATGATTACACTGTTTGACCTCCTTTTGCTTGACCTCTCTTTGACCCCAAATGACCTTTGATCTACTTCAAAAATACAGCTTTGATGACCCATCATTTACCAAACACTCATGTCAAATTTGAAAAGATTCCAACACAACCACAAGGAGTTGAAGGATTTTGCGTGATTTCACTCTTTGACCTCTCACGACCCCAAATGACCTTTGACCTACTTCCTGTTACCATAATTATCAAGCCCTTGATATGTGTTATAGCCACATCAACTTTCACAAGGAACGGTCAAAGCACCTGCAGACAGCAGCTTTTTTTCCAATGTTGACGGACGGACAGACAGACAGACAGACAGACAGACAGACAGACAGACAGACAGACGCATTGCCATGACAATAGCTCAACTTGTTGAGCTAATAAAATGGACTGCAAGCATCTCACACAAAACCTATCTCTGTATGTTGCAATTTAAAATTTTTATACTTGGTAAAATGAATTTCTAAAATGCTCAGTCCACAGAGGCAGAATTTGATAGCACCTTCATGCTTAGCATAGTGATTAAATAAAGGATGGTTACTGTCAGAAACAATACATGCAGCACAATCAGAAACCATGTGATCTATGTAATCATCCGTAATAGGAGAATATTTTTTTGAAGTACTGGTTTAGATGGCTTACTTGACTTTGATAGCTAGACTGGAGCACAATAAGTAACATAAGAAAATACCACAGTTTGAAATAGTCAAAGCTGTTTTTCAGACCAAAACCAGCAAGCTTCCAAATACTTTACTAACAAGTGACTGATTAACTCACAGATAAAGAAATTTATTTACAGGGTTAAAACAGTTTCAACTCATACTAAAAAGTGATTTTCACTGAAACCATGAGTCCCATAGCAGTTTGTGCAGTGCACCCTACATGAGCCCAGGAGGCATTTTCTACATAAGGGATATTTCAACTTGCCCAATGCAACTGATTGTCACAAAAACTGGCTGACAGAAGTAACAACATTCATAAATTAATGTGTTGCTATGAAAAAAAGAAAAGTCCCCAAAAGAGAATTAAAAGATTCAGACACATTGCTGCATATACACATCCACTGGAGAATTCTTAATTCTACCGTTGTGGTGTGTGGGCAACTTAACATTTTCCTTTTGTCATACTTCAGCAGCATGTGCTTATCAATGTAGGTTGGGTTTTAGTTTGATACAGAATTTTTGCCCCCAACCGAACCCCTCCCCACAAAAAAAAGAAACCATTTTTGTTTTTCATAGCCTCATGTCCCCAATTAGCATTACGTGATATCACCCTTACTCAAATTGCCCACCATTGAACAGTGCAAAACCCGACATTCTGGGGGAAAAGTCGGGATTTTACATGATGTTCGCACCAACAGATTATAGCCTAGAAACTTGGTAAAATCAATAAAAATATGATAAACCTGATAAGTGTCCCACAGGCTATAATCTGTGGGTGCGAACATCAAGTAAAATCCCGACTTTCCCCCTAGAAGGTCGGGTTTTGCACTGTTCAGTGAAAGGTGACTTGAGTAAGGGCGATATCACGTAATGGTGACTGAGTACTAATGGAAAGAGGAAGTTCTTGTACAACATCAAAAAAGTACAAACTCAATTTATTGCACTGTTCTCATAAAGTTGCTTTCAGGCAACTGCAGTTGTCCATCAAATTTGGCCAATAAATTATGTTACCTCTGTAGACTTTCTTTTAGATTCTGCTGGACTGGAGCAATTTCAAATACAAATCTTTCCACTGGTGTTCTCTCTGAGTCAAGGATGACCACAACCACCTTTTGGACTTCATTCTGTTGAGATATTCAAGAAAGTTTTACATTTGCCTGTTTATTTTGATGATTGTGTGGGTAAATTTCCCATGAAGTTGCACAAAATATTAATGTTGCTGGGTCATACTATTAGAAACTCAACAAACTTTCAGGAACTCTTAAATGTGGTTTGCTTTATGGACATTTTGTTATGACCTTACAGGAAATTCATTTGCAATGTGGAAATTAAAAAGGCAGAGTGGAATTACTGGAATAAAATCTAGACTAGATATTTCTTTCATTGAGTAGAAGGGACAATTTCAATTACAGAGATGAGCAGTTTTAAATTGAAGTTTAAGTGATTTCATTGTCACAAGTTTGTCCAAAAAGTGATTTTTCACCAAAAAAGCCGGCAATTTTATGCCTGAATGAGGGCGAGAGCCACACTCTCCAAACATGTACCCATCCCTACCCCCACCCTGCCTTGTATGTCTGTACTTCCTAGTGTAAAACACTTAATAGACTGAGAGCTGTAGTACCTAAAACATCACACTCACTGATACACAACTGTCCAACTACAGTATTTAAACCATATTTTATTTAAGAAGTTTGATACTGGTTAACCTCTTAAAAGAAGCTTATGAGACAATTTCCTCATCCCAAATGTTGAAATTCTCCCAAAAGTGTTTTACTTGTAGGTTCCCTAATTTAAATAAATATCTAAATACCTCCCACTGAGTACCAATGGGCAATCCTCTATGTGATGGAGATGCCAGCTTGTCAGCCTTTTCCAATCAATCTATCCTCATATTTAAGTTGAGAATCTCTGAATATATCACCTCTCTCCCCTGTAAAACAACTCTCCTGTGCAATGGGGCCACTACAGTACATCTCAACCATCTGCTATGTTAGTGACCAATCAGTATGCACACCTTCGAACTTTGTACTGTACAAAGTTTGAATAAGAGCCTTCTTTTCATATCAATCAAAGTATGGCCAATCACAAATTTTTGGAATGATAAATTGCAAGTGTATGTTTTGTTAAGGACTTGCAGCAGTGGAGGGAGGGGATGGATGGGGTGGGGGAGAAGAGTGACCCTTAAAGCTGTTGTTTTAATGTTCTGCATAACATGCTTAACAAAGACATTAGGCCTACGTCTGTGCACTGAAAGGAAGACGTTATGGATGGGGTGTTTAACATAAAGTACTCAAAAAAAAGTCACTTCCAGCAACAATGCCAGAGGTGTATCACTTACCTTTTTCACAGCACACTTTATTCCATTGACAGCATCTGATATGTACTTTGACAACTCAGGATGCCTACACATCTGTGGAAGAAAACAACAGATTGTGTTCCCAATGACAAATGTTGAATTATTTAAGTGATTTCTGCTTAAGTATTGCCAGTCCAGGACACACCTTACACTTACTTAAAACACTTACAGGAACTTGTCTTCAAAGCGTTGGGGACATACAACCAAAATGCTCATTTTTCAATAAAATCTATTGCTGTTTAATGACATCTTTTACCTTTCATAACATAGGCCTATACTTTCAATGTTTGCCCATTTCTGAAATAATTCATTAGCAAATTGCTAAATTGTTCATCCATACATAATACCTACAGTGTAAAAAAGAACTTACCAAGTTGCCAGCTACTGTGCAGTTTGCTGATTACTAAGTTTTATATTCAAGTAGACAACTAATATTTCCAACAAACCTGTCAGAGTATCACAAGTTTACCTAAAATGACGGTTCAATTTAAACACAGGAACATGTATCCAAGTCCCTGGCTCTTCAACATCACAGGTTTGTATATTTAGAATATTTTCATACATGCTTTGGATGTGAAGTACAAGTTACCATAAGGTATTGTCCATTGTTGATAACCTTTGACGAGAGTCGTGGAAACAAGCACTTGCTTTTTGAACAGAACAATATTGACAGTACAGTAAAAGCAGAGGAAGGGGAAAAATCTCTCTCCCTTGTTAAAAAATTCAGTTTTTGAGCCCAAAAATTTTGCACAATAGTTGGCATCAATCACAAGTCTACTCGTTGTACTGTACATCACTGTTCATGCCACAATAGTATACAATTCAAACTGTGTCACCTGAAGATTTAATTAGAAATTGTGAAATCATCAGTCTATGAGTCCGGAGACCTCAAGACAATCTTTGAGAGTCTTGGTTTCCTAATGCAATGCCTCCAGATGTTGCTATCCTCCTGCTCTCTGGCCTTAGAAATATACCCCAGGCCAATCTGTAAAATGTATATCTGTGAAATTCCAAACGATCCCTTGCAAAATGAATTTTTTTTTCCAAAATGCTTATGAATGTGTCTCAACAAGTCTACCATGCACTATCGAATCACGTTCTTGAAGCTTTAACAGAAATGGAATGGTTCTCAGTTCTCACATCCTGTACAGGCTGCATATTACACTTACTGAGATAGGTACCCCATACTTCTTTTTCCTTTCAAATATACCCTCTGGATACAGCCCTCTGACATGAAGAATCTGGTGAATAGAAACCTCCAGGAATTCACAAAATATATCAGATGCCACTGGGGAACAAAAACGAAACATAGATTTAAGTTTATGTGTAATTCAATCTCGGAAGGCCACAGGCATTCATCAAGGATCCTGTTAGAGACTGTCTGTACATCTGCTAAATACAGCAAATTTTGTGCAGAGTGAAGATTACAAAACTTCCTTTCTACACAAACATGTCATATCAGCAACAGCACTAATGTAGCATGGGTGTACAAATCCTACTCCCAGGACTGCCATCATTAACATCTTCAACTTGTCCAAGGGTGGGAGATATGTGCAAAGAACCCTTGCTCACTGAAACAGCCTGACAGCGGAGCCAAGCATTCTGAAGCTGACAAGACCTGTATCAGACAACACCTCAGTCAGACAGCCAGAAATCTTTTATTTTGTTCAATGACTCTCATCTTTTAGCTTGTCATGTCAAGATCATGCATTACATGCTGCAAGAAACCAAACGGATATTTTAGCCAAGCTACCCTAAGAAAAAGGACTTTTGATCTGTCTATCTGTGATAGTTAATTCCTTTTGTAAACAAGCTTCCTGTAAGCTGTAAGCTGACAAAAGACTGGGTTTAGAATTAAGGAATGTAATGTAGTAATATGGCCTTTATCAATAACCATCAAGTCCTTTGTTCTTTGTTCTCAGTTATGGTTGTTTGGACTTCAGGGCATCTTATGGGGCCTTAGCCCTCCTTTGCCCTTTAACCTGTTATGTTATGTTACAGTATGTTAAGTCCAATACAACAAAATGCCCCAACCTTTACTGTTGCTCTCAAGTTTGCTATAAAGGAAATTTGTTCTTCAAGTGTGGATTAATCATTAAATGATATGCCACAAGGGATGGAGGATATCATTTTTATGGAGTCAGGAACATGGGATTACAGTTTCCACACTCATCATAGCACTAGTAATTCTTAGCCTTTTGGCTAAGATCTTGTGTAGTATACTGTATATCTGTTCTTTTCAGCCAGTCTAGAACAGGACCACGGGTGACGGACCCATAACTACAGTATGCAGATGTCTCATGGTTGAGAAGTTGCCAAGTTTGCATGGTGTCCCTTCATGGTCGATGTGGCTCCTTCCAGGAGTAGAACTCCTTTGAGGTAATGTGTTTTTCCCTTCAGTTTCAGTTATTGAGGTTGTAGAAAGAGGTATTAACCATGTGAAGAAATTCAGGAGATTTTTCTAAGTCATGTACTCTGATAATATTGAGACAGAACATTATGAAAGTACACAATATGGCAACAGTCTCCAGGACAGCTGTAGGATGCCTTTTCCCTCTCTGCAGGGAGAACCAGTTTGGGGTAGGCCTACTGTAAGTAATGGTGTAGTGCAGATTTTATGCTGATTCTACTATGGAAAATGAAGATGAACCAGGCTTTTTTGAAGGGACAAATAATTTTGGCGAGGCTACAATATGCGGCACTATCTAAGCTGAGAGCCACCGTCTGCATACACCAGGAGAAGGGATAGATAATTGTGAGTCAATTGTTACTCTGTACAGGGATACCAATTACCATTCTCAATTTTTCAGTCAATATATGGTGACACACACGTCAGTCAAAACTGCAAATTGTGCATCAATTTTGTGACTGTGGTGTGAGTCATTTTACATTAAGTTGTCAGTCACTAAAGTGACTGAGTGAGGGATACATTATTGTAAAACTACAAATTTTGTCAACACTTGTGGTGAATGACTGACCAGGTCCGGAGGTAGTGTCATTCAATTGATAAGTGCATTTAGGCCTAGGCTACAAACATTATTAACTATTTACTGTTTTGGTCCTAGAGCTTCTTCAAATAGCCTAGCCTTCTTATTCCGCAGTCTGCTGACCTAGGCCTAATATCTGGTTCGCTTTTGGTCTTCCAATATTCTAGTTCAGGGAACAAAGTGAACTAGGCCTAGGTACCCACAGGCTAACATAGGCCTAGCTGTGTCAAGCCTAGCATTTGCACACGATTCAACAACCCCCTCTTTGGCCATTTAACTGTACTATGAAAAATACAACTAACCAGGACAATTTGTAACAGTAAGCCTAAGGACCGTAAGGTTAGGATAGAATGACAGGCTCTAACGTTACGGGATAAAATTCTTGGCCGTCAAACTGACAACGAGGCCTGTCGTTGTTACAAAGGTTTCTGAAAGGGCTGACTCACCTTGATGAAGATTTATGTCAGGCCCATCTCTAACTGCCATTTCCAAATCAAATGAAATATTCCCCTAAATGAAAGCCTAGAACCTTGCACTATTAAATTTTAATTCCCCGCCGTTACTCGTCACTACATGATAATGCATACATTCACTTCTAGTTGTCATGCACTCACGTTAGCACAATGTACGGAGCGAGCAACTACTGTACATACGATGACTGTACGGTAACGGTATAGCCTTCAGGCATTCATCACATCACAACAGTACACCACTCAGTTTACTCTTCAACTGTACAGGCAAAGGGATTTGTGGGGAATTCCCGTTTACCTCGGCGCGCACGCAACTGAACAATGGTATAAATGTAGAATCAGGGAGTTCTAGCAACGATCCCTACGGTGCAGAAAGGCCACATTCGCAGCGACGTTGCCAGGAATTTGCAAGGGAGGAGGGGGTAGGGGGAAGGGAAGGGAAATATTTGTGACTGATATGGGGGAGGAGTCTAAGGGGAAGGGTCCCCCTCCCTTTTCAGAAATTTTTGAACAATTGAAGGTCCTTAGATGCATGGGCGTCAATCTTTACTCGAACGTGGGGGGGGGGGGGCATGGCCACTTCTGTCAAAAATTTACTATGTAAAAATCTTAAGTCAATGGGCATTTTTCCAAAATGTGGGGGGGGGACGTGACCCCCGGTGCCCCCCCCCCCCAGGATTGATGCCCATGCTTAGATGCAATCTGGTGCAATGTTTTGCCAGTTTCATCATTATCATATACCATATTATCAGCAGATTTTTTTTCCTTTTTGAATTAAGAACATGTTAAAAAAATCAAACAGGAAGAAAATCTGCTTGGCAATATGATATCACATGATAATGAGGAAACTGACAAAACATTGCACCTTTTACATGTTCTTTTGTCTTTGAAATTCCCTGACTAAGGAAGACTAGTGTCACCATCTGGACAAGTTGAGGCAACCCATGTTACAAAGTACTTAGTACCAACCACAATAGAGTAGATTTGGGAAAAGTCGATAATTTGATAAGAGAATAAACTTGCAGAGCTCCTTCAAAGTGGGATGGAGTTGGACCTGATCATTGCTGATTAGGGTTGTCAGATATCTGGATAGGATTAGAAAACGTTGGGAGTATTTATTGCTCTCCCACGTTCCTGGATTATGATGGAGTTAACAGAGCTGACGAGAATTCAAGATCAAAAGAGCACTGACAAGATCCCCTGCAAAAACATAAGTTTTAACATTTTTTTGACACTGAAAGGGGGGAGTCTTCGCTCCCTCTGCTCCCCGTGGGTACCGTCGTCCCTGCACATTTGACAACATGATCACTGAAAATATTGGATAATTTGTGGGGAGTTTTTTATGTTTCGGGAGACTGTGTCCTAAAAATAAGTTAAAGACTCAGTTTAAGAATCGGAGCAAAAGACTGAAGTCTAGGGCTCCAGTGCAGTAGGCGAGAGATCAGCCTCCGGCAGTCATTTTGAACAGGGGGTTGCTATTTGACAACTCCCTGTTTTGAAGTTACTGACAATCCCCCCTTGCGCATAAAAAACCGGAGCACATACTTTTCTGATTTTCTGGTGTCTAATATACATCATACTGAATTGTTAGCAAATGTAGCATGTCATGATACTAAGCCTTTAACTACTTTGACAGTCAACTTTTACCTCACTGATCCAGATTTTCTCTGGTCCAGCAAGATAAATTGAACTAGTTTTGTTATTTGACAGTAAGCGTCACTGGGTCCCCATTGCTGGCTACTCAGAGTGTATGAACACCCTGACCTTTGCCCTCCCTAGGCTCCCCCAGGTTGAGAGAGGGAACTTTCCCACCATGTTTGGTTTAAGAGACAGTCCCTAAGTAGGTGCCCGAGTCTGACAGCTAGCAAAGCTGAAGCGGGCCAAGAAATTTTATGTAATTTTATCAATTACATAGTGGGGATCTATCCATCAAAGGTGAAAAGCTTCTGATGTGAAACTGCTGACTTGGTCAATTAATAATTCATAAGTAAGTTTAGATATGCACAAACTTAACAACCAATGGAAAGTGCCTTAAACTTGCTCAGCATGTTCTGTTGGTCTCCTGAAGTGGTGAGCCTTAATGGAACTATGAAATTATGGGATGGATTTGGAAGTACTGAAGATGGTCCTAGGGTCGTTCAGTCAGTTGATTCTGACCATGACGAGGCATGGGAGCTAGACAGCCTCAGCTAAGCTTAAGTAGAAACTGAGTCTACGAATTTGTCAATCATTTTGTCCTCATCTTTCTGACTAATCTGAGATTTAGAGCTGATTTTCTGAGGAGACACTTTCAATAAAAATATTTTCTGGTGGAACCAACAAACACTGCTTGTTCGTGTCTATTTTTCGTTGTCCATTATTACTTGACCTCATCCAACATCATGACATAGCAGGAAAAATGCAACCCGCAAAAAGTCCACAATTCTGCCTGGACTAGAACCGTCGAAGTGTGGTTCTAAAGTTTCATAAAGAAATCATGAAAAATGAAAAATGATGCTCAGGTTAGGATTAAGGTTAGGGTTAAGGTAAAGAAATGGAATTGCCCCCATTCGTCCCGGGAAAAAATCACGCAGGCCGGGCGCGTTTCTAGGGAAAGTGATGGGGGACGTGCGTCCTCGATTTGAAGATAGTTGTAACACTCTCATCGGTCACTCAACTCGGCGTTTGTCAAAACTGAAATCACCCGTACCTCCCCTCCCATTTTCTCTGCCGAAAACGGCAAATTTGACAATTTAAGCGCTTGGGGCCAATACTGAGTACCAAACCCTCCTGAAATATGTTACTTCCTGGCCTCATCTTAAGTTTCATAGCCTACGGGTAGTCAGATAGCTCGGTAATAGGTCTACAAAGGAAAATATGGACTCCCACTTTGGCAAACCTCCGTGAAATGAGTAAAACAATTTTTTTTTTTTGCTTGTCTTTGAAAAGTTAGGCATCTACAGGCCCGTATGCAGCCTTTTCAATGGAGAGGTTCGATTTTATGACAAAAGGACCATCCATTTGTAGCAGTGTCTAAGTGGACCGACACAATCAGTTGACGTGCTAAGAAATTTTTTGCCAAAAATACGTCCTTGGTAGGAGGAGACGGCACTTCCCATGCCTTGTAAAGTCACTTTTCAACTTTCTCTGATGATGGTATCACATATTTTAGAAATTTTCACTTCCCCAGACTGAAAGGTAAAGGAGAACACGTTTATTCCGTAAATTCACTGCAGCCACTGGTAGTCGCGAAAGTTTGTGGTTTCAAGTATGTGTTCTATTCGTTTGTTTGGATTTTTGCTTATTTTTGTTTGATTGTACAATTGTAACACACTTCGATCCACGGAAAAAGGATATCAAATTTTGTCTAATGGCGGAGGCGGCGGCGCCGGTGATGATGATGGTGGTGGTGGTGATGGTGACGACGACGACGTCGACGATGACGCTTATTGTTTATGCATGCTTACTTTTGTAGCAAAGTGCCTTGGTAATGCTTTTGTCTGAACCTTTATAAGGGCACCTGGTGAGGTACAGGGCGAATTTGGGGTTACATCAAAATTTGGAAGCTAGCATTAAGCACTCGATATATACATTTAGTAGATTTCAGAAAATGGTTGTTGCCATAAGTGTTTTATTGTCCTGGTAAGGATAGTCGGTTATGTGACGTGAACGGCGGCAATTCGCGCGAAATGAGATCTTTTTCATTGTATACTTGAACTCAGGCAGTTGTTTTGAGACACTTCAGTTTACAAAATAGTTCTGTCAGGAAGAAAAGTTCGATTAACCAATGCTTTCTTATCTGCTAGAGAACACTAGTTTCCTTCAGATATGTTTATCTCTCCAAATTCAGTGTAAGGTAGAGATTAGGTTAGGTTAGGTTAGATGAGGTTTAATGTCCCAGTTACCAACCAGTGTAAGGTGGAAAGCATTTCCCCTTCTTCACAAAATAGTTCCAAACTTTGCTCTTGCATAATCAGGAGGCTGTGCAGGAGAGCATAAATGTAACTGTTGAACGAACCGACACGTTTGAGATGGTATTGAAGAAGAAAGTGGAAAAAGAGTTGAACTGAAGGCGAAGGTGCAAAAATTGAGGTAGTTTGGAATATTTGGGGGAGAAAAAAAAATTGAAAAACGTCAAAACTTTGATCAATCATCTTTTAAGGCATTTCACCCCAACTCCAGCAGGAATCTTTTGCTTAAAACATCTCTCCGATCATTTTAAATTTCGATTGGAAATCTCTAGGCGTGCACTCACTGGCATGCAATACGTGCTGGCGTCACTGTTTAAACGCTAGCATTCTTTAGGCAAGAGATTTGCTGAATAGGGGGAGGGGCACAGTGGTCAGCATGACAGTACGTCCCCTTAACAGCCTGTCGCCTTTGATCATCCTTGATCGCATTTATGGAAATAATTTGGCATCTCAATCCCTCTAGACTGCAGAAATGCTCACTCTGTAACAAGAATTTGTTTAATACTATAGGTTAATGCAGCAAGCCGTGCACCCCTCCCCAACCACATACATCACTATATTCACGTCCATATATCTTCAGACTAGCTCCATTGCTTAGCCATTTGACTCTTTTTGCACATTGTAGCCATCCTCTTGCTGTCAACCTCTTTAATGGATTTCTAAGAGAAAGGATTTCAACTAGAAGTTCCATCCAATTCCTACAAAAAGATACTCTTTGAATATGTTTTAGACAATTTTATATTTTCCTCTTCCCTTGTCTTTTCCTTTTTTTTTCTTTCTTTCATTTTTTTTTTTCATAGCGACGGGGGAAGGGGTCAAGGCCCCCTAAATCTGTGCCTGGGTTTATGAGCTGCTTTTTACTCAAGGTTACATTGAAAGCATTGTGCTGTATACTACCATCTTCTATTTGAAAGTCAAGTTACTAGGGATTGTTCTTTTCTAACACAACTATTAAACAAAACTATTAAAGTCACATCAGCAAATATTCTGGGAGGGTTTTGTTTATTTAACTCCTGCTTTTTAAAATTTACCATAAAACTGTTTATGTCTTCGACTGAAGGTGACATCAGTTTAAATGAAGCTACCACTTGGTGAGGTTACCTTTAAAGTCTTCATTTTACCAAATGGAAATGTTTGTAAAGCAAAAAGTTTTCTTGTTGGGATAAGTATTTCCTAACAATGTTGTGTTAAATGAAGAGACACCTCATTTTTCGTAACTACTACAAGACCAAAATGGCTAGCACTCTGGGGAATCAACTCAAAATGACAGGTTCTGAATCCAAAGAAGACAGTTATGTCTTTTTCTTTTTCTTGGAGTTTAATTTATTTACAAAGACCAGGTTTACTGAGCCTTACATTACTCATTACAAAGCTCTTGAAAGAATTTCTACACTCAGTAATTTTACTAGCCAATGTCCTTATTCATATCATAAAGCAAAGTTACCCACCTTCCCAACTTATAAAGTTTATGTTAACCAAGTTTCTTAACAGAGGATTAAAACATTTGTTGTGAAGGGAAGGAGGGGTGTGCGAAGGGTGATACAAAGAGTTTGCCTTCATGAATAGACAAATACAATCCTACTCACGACAGAATATGTATCAACGGCATTAAAAGCATACTAAGTAGTTGAGATTGTCTGCATACCATTTCTGGGAACATTATGTTCACCAATGTCACCTTCCTAAGTCTTCCTTTTACTACTTGTACATGCAACCAAAATTTAACTCTACAGGGAATAAACATGAGATGAAATGTATATTCCACTTGAACAGAAAATCATCCTTGCTCAATCATGTCTAGGATAGCATCAATTCCATGCAAATTAAATCCTAACTTTTCAACCTTTCAGTTTCTCATTCAGTCATGACGTCACACGGAGGTCATGGACTCTTTACCAGAGACCCAAGCTGATGGTAACTGGCACTCTTACTGCTACCCTAGCCTTACATTCAATTTCAGCCATGTCAAGACTGTCTACTACAAAGTAACAGAGTTGCTTGGCATATACTGATGCCTAAACCTTGGGAAGGAATGCCCCTCCCCCAATCTTTGCACATCTATGGTTTGGTAAAGAGCCTCAATGGTGGATCCATCCAAATGGGCCCAATACAAATACACTGCCCCTGCAAGCAAACAGTCTGCAACTTCAAAACTGACATAATGGCTAACTTGGGCCACAAGGAAACAAAATACCGTCATACTCAATGTAGTACACAAAACATGGTTAAATTATGGTAAGACTTCTCCTGTTACATCTATTATGTGCAGGACAATTCATCTTTGCACAATGTTTCACCACTACCAAGGAGGTAAGCCTGAGTTCTACAGGAAGTCATGTCATGCCCCTAACCCCACTAAGGGCCCTGAAATCCATGCCAAAAGGGGGAGCTTCCTGCTCTTTGCAGCAGATTTGTCACTCTTGAATAAATCATTTCTAATGACTCCAATAACCTGCTTTCCCCCCAACCCCAACCCCACTCTAAAACTCTAAAACTCTAAAATGCTGGTGCCACCACTGAAAGAGACAAACAGTATCAAAGTTTAGACTTCGTACATCAGACAACCACGTTTAAACTGTCTTAAACGGCACCATTTAGCGTGTAGACACCCAGCAATTTACACAATTTTTCCTCCCATGTTTGACTGAATATACATCTTGCACATCAGAACCTTACAAATACAAACATTTCACAAAGGGGAGGAAGACACATTCTCCACTTAAATCCAGCCTCCAGAAAAATGATAACTGAAGTTCACTGTAGCTGCTCCCAAACAGGAACCCTGAATCTAGCAGTGCTTCATTGTAACAGATTTTGCTCTCATCAGTCTGTACCTTGTACAAACATGCATCGCAAGCAACTTTCTATTTTCTATGCAACAGGCAGTCCGTCTTCAGCTCACATCTATCAAATGAAGTAAGTAAACTGGAATTTTCTGATTTGTGTTTTGCCAGTTGTTTGTGCAAAAAGGTAAATGCAGTTCATAGTAATTCTTCTGGGTAATCTTCAGCCCTGAATTCTACTCTCTTCCTTTCTTTGCTTTCATCCTTATTTTCTTTTTCCTTTTTTCTTGGCTGATCATCTTCAATTTCTATCACCTCCTCCCTGTCTTCTCGCCGTCTCTTCTTTTTCTTATGCCGGAGGTCCTCCTGTCGCTTCTTCATTTTCTCTAGCTCCTGCTCCAGGTCCTGACAGGCTCTCTCAATTTCATAGTTTTTGGTGACCAGTTTGACCCAACTTATAAAGAAAAACAGAAGCGTACCAGCAATACCACTGTGAATTTTTCATGAAAAGTACTACAAAATATAATGGTAAATGGCCAAAATTCGGAGTGGGTGCACCAAATCTATTTGCAATACCCTTTCCAACTATCTTTTAGCATAATTCAATATAATATTATTGACAGAGTATCAGTGTTTAAAGGGTGTACTTTTGCATTTGTTTTATTTAGGCCTTGTAGCAGTTATACTACAATGTTTAGTGGCCACAAACATGGGGAAGGGGCCTTTCAGGTCAGTTCAACATTTGCACTGAACCTTGGAGTAGTTTCAATTTAGAATGTCATCTTGAATGCAGCAACCATACATTTCTCTTGAATTAAACATATTTTGTACACCTTCCAATGACCTAGCCAGGGATTGAACCCAATCCTACCCTCCCTCACCTCCCCCCCCCCCCCCATCCTTACAATTACACTGCTAAAATTACCACAACCTTTATCAAACAGGCTATATTAAACACAATGCCAAAGGTATGGGCAGAGGGTAAGAATGCCAGGTTAACAAGATTTATAAGTACCAGAGGCCAATTATATAAGGTCCCCTATCAATGTAAAAACAGCCCATACTAACTTCTCTGCACCACAACATTTTGTAGATACTTCTTCTCATGACATATTGATCAGTAGATGTAAGTTAGAACTTGACCGTAAAAGCAAAATTTGTACCTCCATATGCGAACAACTATCAAACCAATCGTCAGTTCTCATTCACATAGTAAAAGTGCAAAGTCCTGGATTTAATTGAACCCTTCTGTAAATGATGAATATGGACTATTATGTATAGATTGCTTTTACTTTCTTTTTTCTTTTCAGTAGGGTATAGACTCTCAACATTTAGATTTAAATTTGATTGCAATACACAACCCCTACTGATATTCCCTAGGAGCCTGTCTACACAGGTCGGAGTGCAATACAAATTTCCCCTTCCTTTCAAAACTTTTCAATATTTATGTTACCTACCTTTCCTGCAAAGTCTTCAGTGTTGTTCCAGATTCAGTCTGCAAAGATAGCAAACAAGAATCAAATTAAGCACTGGTTTCTTACACCTTTGAATGTAAAGAAAGACCCTTACCAGAGCTTTTGGCAACATCTGCTAACAACTCACAACACTCATGCTTGAGTTGCTATTGTCGAAACAGTAAAGAAATTGAGATAAATTTAAAATGTGCATTATGTGAATAGTCAAGAAACTTTTTACTAGGTGGAATAAAGACACCACAGACACATGTAAAGAGAAAATACATGAATTTCTGATAGATGACAATTCTAATTCAACATCAACATGACAGTGACCAAGAAGACTATGCATGTGTGTGCCTGTGTGATGGGGGGGATCTTTGAAGGGTGTGTGGGAGTTTACAGACAATACTAACTGTTTATCTAGTTTCAAAGAATGGTGTTTATCAAGCCTCCTGGGCAATTGGTCAGCTGAAGCTAAAAATTACAGAATGAATATGCTCTTAATTTTTGTAGACCATAGTTTTGTCCCAAATGAAGAAGGCTAAAAACTGCTGACTGCAAATAATAGGGCAGAATATCTAAACTCCCAGGCATTCTTTATTACTGTGCTTTGCAGTGACCTCAAGATATAAAAGCATGCTAAAGAGCTTTTCTGAAGAAAGAATCCTAGTGAGATAGGTTAAATGCACACACAGTAAGGTCTCACTCAAGCTGTACATCGACCTCAGAGCTTCATGACACAGTCTTATCACTATGTACAGACATGTACTGAAACATCACCAAAGTTGAACGAGTGTCATCGATTTCACAAGATGGCATGCTTCATTTCAGCAGCTATGCTAGAAGCACAGGTGGAGAGCTTGTATGTGTTTTGCATACGACACCTATTCACATGTGGGTAGTACACATACATGACATCAGTGGAAACACTGGATGGCTTCCCTTGATTGGTCACTCTGTGTCACATGTGCATCTGTGCTAGCTCATTCCCCAAACATGGTGGATTTTGACACTGCCATATGAAATGTCATCTAGGTGACATAGGTCTTAAAGTCTAACAAGCTTGACAATTAAGGTGTCAACCATCAATTAAGCTATGGGCATGGTAGTCAAATTAATAAAAGTGACTTGTAATATCCAGTACCTACAGTTTTTATACTGTATCCTGCCATTGTCTTTTATTAATCCATTTAGTCTGCCGTAAATGAGCCAGCTGAAAAATCCCAAACTGTGCTTACAGTTAACATGTTGCACCCTTCAGAAAAGTACACCATTTTATGTCCCAGAAACAAAAAAAAAAGCTGCAAAAATGGAGAGTTCAATCCATGAATTTAAGTTTTCTGACATATTTTTTTTGGAAGTCCATAGAAGTTGCTGTCAATCTTATAATTCCCAAACTAGTACAAGACAAGTTCAAGTAAAGAAACATTTTTTTCTTACCTGCTCCTTTTTCCTGTTCCAATTTATTTCCTGAATTTGTTTTCGGATGGCTTGAAGTTGCTTTTGGGCTGCTTCCAACATCTTTGTTAGCAAGCTGAGGAAACATGCAAAAAAATTAGCATCAACACTCTACCAAACTTTTAAAATTTTTAAAATTTTAAAAGAAAGTGTTTTGAAAATCCCTTAAATTCAATTTATAAAAAACAAGCTAAATCTAAGAGTTCTTGTAAAACTTCCATTTAATTCCGTTCTGTGGTTCTCTAGATTTTAATACGTGAAATTACCATGTTTGTTGTGCAAAGTGAACTTGGAGCAAGTAGGAGTGACTCTATCTTCTCACACTGATGAGCAATGCTTGTGATAACTTTCTTTTATATTTTTATATACTGAATGTTATATTCAAGTTATGATGTTATGTACAAGTATGCTAACTGTATCTTGCCCATAATTTTTGGCAATTATGTTAAACCAGGATCACCATCACTACCACACTAGGAAGTCCAATAATTTTCATGTTAGTAGGTTTTGTACACAAGCTTTTAATTGTTCTCTTTATGTCATGGGTACAAAGTTCGCGAACACTCTCAGCAACAGCATTCAGAATTCCAAGTTATTTTGCAAACACCTAAAGGATCATATTTTACCAGGGCTACAATGCTTAAGCCACTACATTTACTTTCTGTATGCTATTGTTTTTGTGTTGTTCTTTTGTATATGTCTATGTATACTACAATTTCTATTTATTCTGTTAAAGGGGGCTGCTCACAAAAGCAACCTGCTTCTCCAGCCCTCCTTCACTCATCAGTTTTAACAATTGTAACTGTAATGTATTATATGTCAGTTTGTAGAAATAAACTGAAACTTAACTCCATCTGCCACTATCAAAAGAACCTTACACAGGAACTGAATGTAAACTGTATCAGAATGATAATGCTTACTTGCTCTTCAGCTATCAAAACTAAATTTGAGATTAAACACTGGTTTTTATCAATAACTGATATCAAAGAAGTGAAGAACATATGAGGAGGACTTGCACAGTTCTTTTATGTGCAGGTGTAAATTTGTCTAAATTACAAGGAACCATCCACAAAATAACTTTTGTGGTAATGCTTAGCCTTTTGCTTTTGTAGTTTTTCACATTGCAGAATCAAAATTCTAAGTGAGTTAGGCCATATGACTGAGGTATTCTTGGCTCCATATACCCTGTGCTAATGGTCCTGCAAAGTAGAGCCTTCACAGATGAGAGACTTACTGTGTGTTACTGTACAATTCCTGCATGATAAAAATGTGGATAACAATGCTTTCTTACACACTACCCACAGTTGGCATTTTGTACCTAGTGACTCCAAGGTGTACACTTTGGGGGGGGGGGGGACAAATGTCATGTGCACACTCCTAAATGAACTGATATTCCATACAGTAACATACTTACTCATTGTGTATTCTCCATGCTAGACTTCCATATTTTGACAATAATTCCAAATTTGCAATTCTGTAAAATCAAAAAGAAAAAAAAAAGCAAATTAGCTAATTGAAACAACATAGCACGATACTAAATGTTTCCATGTCAAATTTAACACCAAATTGGCAAAGGTGTACAAGAATCAGTGTACTAAAAACCTGCTATTCGTGGGAAAAGATATGCTTTTTTGGGGGGAGGGAGGGGGCAAAGTAATTCTAATTTCAAGAAAAGTGCTCAGCCCCCCCCCCCCTCATGGAAAGTGGTCCCATATGCCTAAACACACGAAGATAAGTACACACTATAAAATACTGCACACCTTCCCGAGCTTCAAAAGATCACAGGGGCAAATTTTCAAACATGAAGATGATGAAGCTTTAATACTTCTTGATTCTTTTTTAAACAGCTGGGAACTGAGGCTTGCTTAAATGTACTATATAGTAGAGATATTTCTCATAAAAAGATGCTTTCTTTGGTAACTCTAACAGGTGATGCAAAATTATTACATGACTACACTCATGCATCCTACTTAATTCAAGCACCAGTAGAGAACAGCCTTGGGCAAGTTACTCCATTCTAGTTTCACACCTCCTGGTCGACACTTGAGCAGCCATTTTGCTATATTGGAACCTTGACTCCAAAATTGATTCCTACGAAAATTAAAATTGACATCCTACTAATTTTTTATTTATTTTTTCATATTAAACTAAGACAAGTAAAAAATGCCAATATGGCGATCAATAACTCTTACAATGCTTGACAACTCATGTAGAGAGAAAACAAAAAAAAAAAAGCAAACAACAATTTTTGCAAAACCTGTGCACTGGAAAAGAGACTTAATGCAGTACCTTTCAGCCTGATGTTCCAACTGTGCCATGGAATTTTCAACGCATTCTGTCCAAGCTGAATGATCATTCTGTCTGCCAATAGGAGGGGGTGGTAATTCATACCTAAACGTTTCAGATGAAGAGCAAATTTAAGTAAAATTTTTCAAATATTTACCAACAGGTACTTAATTTTCATCTTACGGTGAATACGTCGTAAGAGAGCTATCTTACCCAAACTTTTATTTGAATGAAACCCATGAAATAAGAAATATCTCTGAAGATTTTTGGACTATACAGATTAAAGTATTTAAAGCCTAAAAAACTTTCACAATATCATGGTTCCAAAATGCTGCATAACGTTTTGTACCGGTACATCAAGTTGGAAGTGCATTTTGGAAAATGGAATCCTCCAGTGCGGCCTAGTAGTAGTAGTGAGAAAGAAACAGCCAAACTTTAAACAAAGCCAAAAAGGTTCTTTTAGTTGGTCCACAAAACCTTATTTATCTTGAAGTTCAGCAGTGTTTTTTCTCAGTGTTCATAAGAGTATCAAAACCACATTGAACTGTACAACACACACACTCTAAGTACTAAGTTAAGATTTCCAAATGCAGCATGCTCAGACTACATCCCATTTTTTTTTTTTTTTTCAACTTTTAATAGGCATTTCCAAAGGTGATAAGAAGACTACAAATCCTTTTCATATCACGAGAATGACAAGAAGATCAATGTGAAATGATTCTTAAGTTTTGCTTTAAAGATCTCCAAGAGACATAACGTTCCGGGAACGACTCCAACTCTGGGGAAATGGTTTCAGACCATACTTTTCTGGATGCCCTACTAGAGACAATTGCACAGGAAAATGATATCTAAAAAATAATGAAGAATCCCAAACCTACAAAATTTGAAACATTGCTATTTGATAAAGCTCTGCTATAATGACCCATGAGAGCAGAAACTGGTCAACTTTGTGATCTGAAGAATCAAACAATTCTTCATAACTCCACTACCCCTACAAAAGGAATAAAGTGCTTGCATATATCCATCAGCCCTAAAGAGCTATATTGGAACTAATTTTTCTTACAAACCCTGTCAAATTCATAAAGCCTATACTTTTTTTGGCATCAGTCATAAGTGTAACTCAGGTATTTCCTAAAAGATGTGCGGTTCAATGGCTGTCACATGACGTCGGATGGTGGTACCACCTTTCCTTACTTCAAATCAGAGGTGGCAACCTCCTGGCCCCTGGGCCATATACAGCCCCATGAGACAATCTGATCAGGCCCCCGAGGCTATTCATAATTTCAGAAACACATGAAACTTAATTGATACCATTTATCCTGCTTGCCATTTCCTGGAAATTGCAGATAAATATCCTATGCAGTATTGAAACTATCTTGTAGCCCCATCTTTCCCCTTTCTCTTCCACCCCCACTTCTTGGGGACCATTACCAACTAACTGTAGGACAATGTGAAGTACCATTGATTTAAGTAGTGTCCAAACTGCAGTAATACTTTGTAGGTTTTTCAAAGACTAGAGTTCATCTTCATATCTGTAATAACATCACCTGACACCTTTCATTTATATGTTTGATTAAAGCAAAAAACAATACAAACGAAGAGTACACATGTAGGTCAAATGAGGACCTTTCCAGGACCCTTAAAACAACATCTAATAGGGTCTATGGCTCTTTGGGGTAGCAACCCAACTCAACCCCTCCCTGCACTAAGACACACTGGATTTTTCAGAGCATATATACTAACCTTTTCATACTGAGTGACTCCATGGGCAGTCTTGATGCCATTCTTTCAAACTCTCTCTTAAGTATTTCAGTCTCAAATGGAAGTTGATCAATAGGTGTGAGAAGTTCCAAGTAATTTTTGGTGGGTCTGTATCTTCGTGTTTCTTCCTCTATTAGAGCATACGCCTGGAAAAAAGAGAGTTATGAATTTCAATTTTATGAGAGAACAAGGATTGTGTTTTGTGCATGAGAATTTAAACAAGGCTTGTGTATAAAGGAAAGCAATCCACAAACATCAAGATTAACAAACTGATTATGCCCTGAAATAATTAATGGGGCACATTAGTGTAGTGTAGTGTTCACAGAATCTCAGAACTCCAGAAATTCTTTGCCATTATTGAACAGCTTTATGGTTGATGCAGGTTTTTACAACAAAGCTGTTTTAAGAATACTCTGAATATTCACTAACACATGACTTTGTGGGACTTCCATAAAAAGGGAGAATGTCCTATAACTAACTCTATCACAAGTAAAGACAAGGTAATGACCACTGACCACTGGTAAAACTTTTCATTACATAAACTATAATTCCAGTTACAGATCGGTTGGTGCACTCAACAGTCTTCAATAGAAACTGGACGTACCATACATCCTTTTAAACTGAATTTAAATCTTGCAGCTTATGGGACTGCCTTCCTCACTTTGAATAGTAACCAAAGTCAGCTAGTTAACTTGTCTGCAAGGGCACTTCAGACCAGTGTGCAACTGACTTCATCAGCGGGCAACCGATTTTAGTGGGAAGCCAAATGCCAAGTGGGAGGAAAGTTGGAGTACCCGGAGAAAAGTCCATGTACATCAAGCAGGAATTGAAACCACACACATGTGAAACACATTCGTGCACAGCAACTGGAATAGGCAACCCTGCCACTTGATGACCCCTTTTGAATAGTTGGTCAAGGGTAGCTTTTAGAAGATAATTTGACTGCATGTCTCTTTGGAAGTGATTACAATGTGTCACTCACACATATCATGTAATTCTACCCTCTATTTACCTAGAAAACAATCACAGCTTGTAGTTACAACTTAAGACCTACAAGGGTCCAATAACTCCCCCCTAGAGATGCTACACTTGCCCTACTAGCACTGTCATCAAATATGTGTGATGTAGAAGCCAGTACAGTACACCATGGACTTTCTTTCTGAAAACTATTTTATAGTTAGTAGTGCCCAAAAAAGGCAAGCAGCCTGTAGGGCTTGTGCCAAGTAAAAACACTGTAGTTTCTTGTGCCTGCCCACATCCTTTCTCCTGCCCTAACCATTTTCTTTATTTTTTTACAATTTCCACACAAAAATTCCCCTCCTAATCTTAAAGTGCTTACAACCTCCCTCCTCCTGAAAAATGATTTAGACACTAGGCTAGTTTTTCATTTGATCTTTTAAACAATATTTTTCACACTACCTATATGAATTCTTTGGTAGGCATTACAGTGTAACGTTTTCGCCGATTTTGAGAAAATGGAAGTAATTTATTTTTTCGTAAGTGTGTGTTGTATGGAAAATAAGAAACACTTATATTAGGCCACATAAAAAATTACTTAATTCTCATCACCGGCTGGGCCAATTTTGGATGCCGGGTGGAAGTTTTTTTATAAAATAAAAATGTCCCAGTCCAACGTTGTTTCCACGTGCACATTTTTTCAAATAAGAAAATTTGATCTCTTGCATCGTTTCTGACGGTATTGGAAAAATGTATTGCCCAAAATCACTCAGACCAAATTCCACAATCAAATGTCCTTCCCGTACTTGCGATCATGCTGTATCAATAATTCAATATACTCTGCTGCACACAGACCATTGTCGATTCACTGAAAATGTGCTGAAGGTCCATTATGGTATCAAATTATACACAACTGTCACAGACTGCGCAGTGTGCAGTCAGCTAGGGCCAGCATGCTGTGCTACATGTAAGCAAGTATGATACTTTGATAAGTTTTTGAATTGCCACTCTGTAATCATTTTCATCACTGAGAATCTTCCTTCAGTACTTTCATCTGTTTCAAACTTAAACTGCAAGATGTCTCCTACAATTCCCCCCCCCCCCCCCCCCCCCATGGTTTGGTTTTGCTGGAAGAAGTGTACTATAAACACAAAGGTATTTTTTCCATAAACACACACACTGCACATGCGGCTCTTGATCAGTATTGGAGCGAAGTTTAAGTTCTGCGCAGAGCTGCTCAGCAGGGTTCTATTAAAATATACATGCAACTCCCCAGTACATGGCAGTAGCCCTACTGGCTTTTCAGTCACAAATTTTGGACAAGCCAAAATTTGGAGGGACAACCAGATTTTTTTAACCACTTGTCCCTGGGACAACTGATTTTTTATCCTAATTTTGAGCACTGTCACATAAACTTCAAATTGGTTCTGATGGGTTACCATGATGAAAAAGCATGCAACTCCAAAATAGGTTCTGCAATCTGGAATCTTACTGTATGGCTTGTTGTGGGAATTATGGCCAATAATTTTACTCGATCATGCACATTTCCACCACCTTGTAACTCTCATTGAACAAACGAATGAGACTCAAATTTAGAATAGCTCCTCAGAGTATCAACATGTATTTTCATAATCGTACATTTGAACATCTACTGTACATAGGGGTCAAACATTGTGAAATGCATGTGTGAATATAGATCTATCTGTACTCAGTTTTATCTTTCATCTATATCTATCTTGCATCTCTATGTACTGGTCTTTCATATAGTCTACCAGATGAGTGAGTGTTACTCGCTGATGCTCTATGAAAGGCCGACTTGACAAAAATAAGTGGATACATGATATATAGTATAAAATTGGGCCTAAAAAGAAAACACTAAAAATTGGCTGGTAATAAAAAATAAACCAGAAAGCCAAAAGGCTTAGTGATTCCTTGCCATATGGATATATTGTAACAAACATGAATCACCCACATGACAAGCATGTGATCCCTCATAGTTATCCTACTTAAGATATCATGTTAATAAGGTCAAAAGCTTTCAAATCTTGTGACCCAAAATGACCTACATGCTAAATATAAACAATCCACTGGCTAAGAATGAGATCCCTCATAGTTACCCTCCTTTAAAATATGATGTTTACTAGGTTTTGACCTTTTGTGACCTCAAATAACCTTTGACCTGCACAAAAAAAATACTGATCATCTTCTCAATATGGGCAATACACAAGGTAAGTATGTGATCCCTCACAGTTACCCTTCTTGAGATATCATGTTTACAAGTTTTTTGACCTTTTTACCTCTGGTGACCCCAAATGACCTTTGACCTCCACCAAAAACAATTGCGATCATTTACTCAATATGGGCAATCCACATGCTAAGTATGAGATCACTCACAGTTACCCTTCTTGAAATATCGTGTTTACAAGGTTTTGACCTTTTTACCTCTGGTGACCCCAAATGACCTTTGACCTCCACCAAAAACAATAGGGATCATCTACTCAATATGGGCAATCCACATGCTAAGTATGAGATCACTCACAGTTACCCTTCTTGAAATATCGTGTTTACAAGGTTTTGACCTTTTTTACCTCTGGTGACCCTAAATGACCTTTGACCTCCACCAAAAACTGTAAGGATCATCTACTCATTACAGGCAATCCTCATGTTAAGTATGAGATCTCTCACTGTTACCCTCATTGAGATATAGTGTTTACAAGGTTTTGACCTTTTTACCTCTGGTGACCCCAAATGATCTTTGACCTCCACCAAAAACAATAGGGATCATTTACTCAATATGGGCAATCCACATGCTAAGTATGAGATCAGTCACAGTTACCCTTCTTGAAATATCGTGTTTACTAGGTTTTGACCTTTTGACCTCTGGTGACCCCAAATGACCTTTGACCTCCACCAAAATGAATAGGGATCATCTACTCATTATAGGCAACCTACCTGCTAAGTATGAGATCCCTCACAGTTACCCTTCTTGAGATATCGTGTTTACAAAGTTTTGACCTTTTGACCTCTGGTGGCGCCAAATGACCTTTGACCTCCACCAAAAACAATAGGGATCATCTACTCAATATCGGAAATCTACCTGCAAAGTATGAGATCCATCGGAGTTACCCTTTTTGAGATATCGTGTTTACAAGCCAAACCGTCACATACACACATACACACACACGGCTTTCGGCAAGGAATCAAAAAGGACCAGGAGACAGACATTTTCAGAAGTCAGTGATGAGAATCAAGTAACTTTTTTATAGGGCCTTATTAATGAAAAAATGATGTGAGAAGATCGGAAACCAACAGAAGGCGGCAAACAAAGAAACGTTTAAATTGCCGAATTTGAGAAAATGGAGGCAATTTATTTTTTCTTATTAAGTGTGTTGTATGGAACATATTAACCACTCATGTTATTAACGAAAGAATAATGTGGGACGATAGGAAACCGACTGAGGGCGGTAAACAGAGCAACATTTTTGCAGGTTTTGAGAAAATAGAAGTAGGCCTAGGCATAATTTGTTTTTTTCTTAACCAGGGTGGAAAGTATGGCACTTTTCGCCAAGATCTGAGGTGTGCACGAAAAATATTGAAGTGTGCAGTGTGCAACAAGGTGTCAAATGCACACTTCAAGTGTTCACACGAACAAGTCAAGTGTAAAATAAAGACTTGGGAGAAATTTAAACAAAACCCTTGAAGGCCTCCTTAACATCCACAGTGGAAAGTATGGGATCAATACCAGATCATAAGTTCCAAATATGCCTAACTCCAGGGGTCTTGGCTGAGTGATGGCCGAAACTGCATACATCATTCAGTCAAGTCATGATCAAGACTTGTGATTATCCAATAGGCCAAGTCAATATAACATATAGTGACATAACCTAAGAAGGCCACATACAAATTTCGTGCATCAAATCAACCAACAATGCGCGTCTATAGCTGCTGTCACAATGGAGGCGCAGTCACAGTCGCAGTGGTCTAACATGAAGCTTCCAATCTGGAGTGGAGGCGCAGTCGTAGTTGCAGTGGTCGAACATGAAGCTTCCAATCTAGACTGGAGGTGCAGTCGTAGTCGCAGTGGTCGAACATCAATCTTCCAATCTAGACTGGAGACGCAGTCACAGTCACAGTGGACTACTAATCCAAGTATGGTGGATAATGTCTTTGTATCTGAACCACTTGGTAATAGTGACCACAACATAGTTTGTTTTAGTCTTAATTGTGGTACTGTGCTAAAGATTTGGAAGGAAATGGCTTTTGATTACAGGAATGCTGACTATGTAAATATGAGAGGATTTATGAACTCTGTGATCTGGCCAGATTTTGATTCAAGCACTGTGGATGAGATGTAGAACTTTTTAAATCAAGAGTAGTAGAGGCTGTCCATCTTTATTCCCCTAAAAAGGCCAGAAAGGATGGTTCCAGCAAACCACTGGTGGAATTGTAAAATCCATAATGCGAGGAAACAGAGGCTGACAGCATGGCAGCGACAAAGGAATACAGGACTTTATCAGGATTATATAGCGTATAAAAGGGCTAGAAATACAGTCGTTAGTGAGATTAGAAAAGCCAAAAAATGTTACGAGAATAAGTTAGCAAAGAATATAAAATCCAATCCTAAAGCCTTTTATAAATACGCTTGACAAGCGCTAGACAAGGTTGGTCCAATGGAAGATGTTAATGGAGTGACTATAACCTCTGATGAGGAAACGGCAGAATTGCTTAATAATTACTTTGCTTCAGTATTTACTACGAAGGATCTTCAGTCCATGCCCACTCCCATCAGTCTTTTCAGTTATGATAATCCGTCCATTTTTCCTTACTCTTTCATTCCAAGTGACGTAGTTTTGGACAAGCTTAAAGCCCTCAAGTCTGGTAAAGCTCCTGGGGTTGATAGTACTTGTCCAGATGTGCTCATTCAACTAGGGAATGTTGTCAGCAAACCCTTGAGTTTAATTTTTTGAAAGAGTTTTCAGGAAAGCGTGGTACCTGAAGACTGGAGGAACGCTAACGTTACACCAATTTTTAAAAAAGGGCAAAGAAGCCTAGCCAGTAACTATAGACCAGTAAGCTTGACTTCTATATAGTAAAGTCATGGAATCCATCCTTAGAGACAGTACAGTATTACTGATCATCTGGAAGGGAACAGACTTATTCATGAGACACAGCATGGTTTTCGTAAGGGAAAATCATGTCTTACAAATTTATTGTTATTTCTTGAGGATGTGACCAAGTATGTTGATGATGGTTCCCCAGTTGATATATGGACTTTAGCAAGGCCTTTGATAAAGTGCCACACGAAAGATTGCTGAAAAAGTTGTCTGCTCATGGAATTGATGCACTTAGTACTAATTGGATTAGAGCTTGGCTATGTGATAGGAAACAGAGAGTGGTAATTAATGGGGTTTCTTCAAGCTGCTGTCCTGTTACAAGTGGTGTACCACAAGGTTCAGTGCTAGGACCTTTACTGTTTATTGTTTACATCAATGATATTGACAGAGGTGTTTGCAGCAAAATTCTAAAATTTGCTGATGATACAAAAATTTACAGGAAAGTCAGTACAGGGGAAGAGGCGGCTTGCCTACAAAACGACTTATGCAAATTAGTGGATTGGAGCAAGGACTGGCAAATGTTATTCAACTCATCCAAGTGTAAAGTGATGCACATTGGAAAAGGGAATCCAAATTATGACTATTTTATCAACAATGTAAAGCTTACTGAAGTGTCAGAAGAAAAGGACCTTGGTGTAATTATTGATAAGTCACTTTCTATCAGTGGTCATGTAGCTAAAGCTGTCAAAACAGCAAACCAGATTGTAGGGTTCATTAAAAGGTGTTATGAGGACAAAGGCAAGCCAAACATTTTACAACTTTACAAAAGTCTAGTGAGGCCTCACCTTGATTACTGCTCCCAGATATGGAGGCCATATCTTCAAAAGATATAGACTTAATCGAAGGAGTACAGAGGAGGATTACAAAATTGTCTCCCAACCTCTGTGATAAGGATTATTCAGAGAGACTCAAACATACTAATTTAATGTCATTGGAAGCAAGAAGGCACAGGGCTGACCTGATTGAAGTTTTTAAAATTATGAGAGGTTTTGACAGTTTCCCTGTTCATGATCTGTTTCAACTAAACAGTCATCAGAAATCCCGTATGATCACAAGGGGGCATGCATTGAGCATTCTTAAGCAGCGACCTCATTTTATTCTGAGACGTTACTACTTTTCTCAACGTGTCATTAATGACTGGAACTCTCTGCCGCCAGAAGCTGTTAAGGCCAAATCTGTCTTACAGTTCAAAAAGAGCATAGGACTGCTATTCAAGAAGCTTGGGGGGCATACTACTAGCTTTTAGGAAGCTATCTGCCCCATTAACCAACCAGGCCACTAGGGACTTTGTGCCTTACTAGGCCAAGTTCCTGGTGGACCAGGTACGTAAACCAATATGGAGGTTGTGTTATTTTGAGAACGACTCACTGTGAGTCTTGTGTTCATTGTTTACGTCCACTGAGTTTTGGAGGCACAGTCACAGTGAACTGCGCCTCCTGAGTCTCAGTGGTATGTCTTTGAGAGGCACTGTATTCTGCAGTTGTAACTTGTATCTCTCGAAAGAAAATTTCTGTGGCAAAGATTAATAGCTCTCAAACATGGTCAAGTCCGCCAAAAGATTTTCAGGTACAAACAGATTCACATTCTTTCGTCGTGTTTATAAAAATGAAAACTTTCTTAGGCCTAGAGTGGCCTTATAAGGTCGTGCCATCATACCTAAGCCTAGGGTTATATGAGGCAATCACCGTCAGCTTAAAAAATCAGGTGTGCAATGTGAATTTCAAGTGCGCAATAAAAATCTAGAAAAAAATCTCAGGTGTGCAGTTGCCATACTTTCCATGTGTGTTGTATGGGACATATTAAGCGCTCATATGGTTAACGAAGGAATAATGTGAAAAGGTAGAATTTACCGACTGGGGGCGGCAAATAGAGTAACGTTTTTGCCCATTCTGAGAAAAGACCGGTATATTTTTGCACCCCACCCAGACAAATCTATAAAACTGTGCCAATCCCAACCTGTTAGGCCTAACGTTATCCATAGCCTATAGGCTACTGTAAGTTTAGCGGTTATAAATATTGCCTAATCACATTAACGTTAGGTCAGTAGTAGTCCGCAGTCTGCTGACCTAGTATTTGGGAAGCTTTGGGGAACAAAGTGTACGTGAGAACTTGGCCTAGGTACCCTAGACCACAGGCATTCCGATTTATGTACATATATATAATACACTATAGGCTACATATATATACTAACAAGGTACGACAATTTTCTGGACGAAGCTTACAACTTGGCCTATTTTTACATTCTTATCTATGCAGATAGATACGAGTAGCTCCTCATTTGACAAATCCTATGTAACGTGCGTTGTGATTGGCGTATAGCTAAGTCAAATTATTTCGACGCCAATCACAACGCACGTTACCTGGATTTGTCAAATAAGGCGCTACACGTATCTATCTGCATAGCGAACGTACGTTTTTTGATTTGCTTTACCTTGCGCACGCTGCATGTTTTCGCTTACGAGACGACATAGATGCTTGTGCAGGTTATAATCATACGTCATCTGTCTGTGTAACCACCAAGTTGCGGACAGTCCATTTTTTTACGAATAATTCTGATTAGAAGTGATTTTATGCCCGCAGTTGTGCCCGAAGGAATGTTGAATGTTCTTTCTGATCGAATGACGTGATTGAAAGAAATCAGAGAGGTTCACAGTGAGCGTAAGAGTGTAAAAATAGGCCAAGTTGTAAGCTTCGTCCAGTAAATTGTCGTACCTTGTTAGTATATATATGTATAGTGTATTATATATATGTACATAAATTGGAACGCCTGTGCCCTAGGCTAGGGGCCTAACTTAGGTCAGTAGGCTACTTAGGCCCTTATAGTAACACCACAAAAGCCTTCACAAAGACAGCTGGCCTTAGAATGTTCCTCACCGCTTCTTTGATACCAGGTTCGTCATAACCCTGATCGTAGTAGGGAAGAGCATCGATGAAGACCTCACCGGCCATTTTTTATCTTGGGTGACAGACCACGCCACCTCCTTACTGTGGATCGACTGAGAAGTGATCAAGAACAGTGACTTCTTAATTTATATCATTCGCACACAATCGTCGCGTACAATTTTTCAGGTAGTATTTCAGCTACACTAGTACCGTACAGAAACGGTACGGTAACAACATCTACACGAACTGTACTGTACTCTTACACCAAGTTGATCATGCACATGCATCATCTCGCTCCGCTGTGTGAATGAATGCCAGAAGCTTTATTTTCGAGGAAAGGTGTTTTCCATCTGTTGAAGGACTTTATACGAATTTTTACAAAAATTGATAGTGTAATGTAGAAATCGTGATTAAATCCTACTGTTTATTTTTATTAAGACTATTTATTTATTTTCACCCTAGTTATAGAGAACACAATGAGTTTGCTTTCAAATTCCTGTCCTTACTGAAAACCAAAGACAGTATAGCGCCTACGGCGCTATAGTGTCTTTGCTGAAAACTACCTCAGTTATGTATACATCACCAAGCGACAGGATGCCTATCAGCTTATATCAGTAGGCCAATGGCTGTATGTGGATATTGTGAGGAATTTTCACCAAGTTAGGCTGACCATTTATCGTCCGCATGGTTATCATACTATGGAGCAGTAACTGATTGTAAGATAATTTGGATAATATAATAAAAAATTGGGTCAAAAGACTAGAAAGCACTAGCTAAGTTGCAGACTACAGTATTGTTTTCAATCACAGGCAGTCCTAGCGTTATATAGTAAATACTATATATATATAATCCATTATTATATATATATAGTATTTACTATATAACGCTAGGACTGCCTGTGTTTTCAATAGGCCTAACTTGACTAAGTAACAGTCAGCCTATATAGGCCCTAGGCTAAGTTAGGCAAGGATAATTCACCTGTTATTCACCTGTGTGCCACCTGACTAAGCAGGTGGCTGACGGGAAGGGAGTCAAAGACTCATATAATCCCCCATTAGTCGCCCCAAACAGTCTTTGGTGAGGAAGGACTTAAAGGTATTGATGGATGTGCAGTCAACAGCTTCAGATGGCAAGTGATTCCAAGCATTGATGACCCTTTGTGTAAAGAAGTACTTCCTAGTATTCAGACTACAGTGGCCCTTATATATCATGTGGCTGTGCCCTCTGGTAAATGCAAACCTCATTTCAAAGAGACTTGCAGGCTCTACTTCCTCAAAACCTCTAATAATACGATAAGTTTCAATAAGATCCGCCCTAAACCTTCTCATTTCTAAAGACAGAAGACCAAGATGATCAAGTCTTTGCTCATAAGACATATGCTGTATGTCTGGTATCATACGTGTAAACCTCCTCTGAACCTTTTCAATCAGATTAACATCTTTGCGTAAATGAGGATTCCAAACTGGACTACAATACTCCAAAACAGGACGAACTAAAGACTTGTAAAGTGGCAGCAGAATCTCCCTTTCCTTAAAAATCAGAGTTCTACTTAAAATGCCCAGTGTTTTATTTGCTTTCTTAACTACCTCAGAAACATGCTATAAGTTATCAATATCATAGTATTAGCCTATCCCCAAGTTCACAGGCGTTCCAAACATTACATATACTGGGCGTGTCATGAGTCATTGTGACCATAAAAATATTAAAACATTTACAAAAATCAATAAAACTTTGCAGTAATATTTTGTTATATGTCTTCCTCATTGTGCTATATTTTGGTGTTGTATTTCAGATCGTGTAATCCGTAGAAAATGAATTTTGAAATGTAGGTGGCAGTACATGTAACAATGAAGGAATCTTCAGTCAATAGCTACAAAAAACAAGCAATAAAAACCTATAAATTACCACATTCAAGAACAGTTAGGCAAATAATTATAGAGAAGAATGACTTTTCTATCAAAATTTTCAGTCAGAGCTTCATCAAAGACACTTTGGTTACCATTTTTGGTAATTTCTATTTCATACTTGTGCCGAGAAAGAAAATCTGGGAAATCAATATTGTGCATTCTACAACCATTTACATGAATTTGCTTCAGCTATCTTAGCCTATATAGGCCTACACAGTAAAGTCAGAATGTTAGGTCTTCTTCATAGCATCACAGGTATAGATGTAAGTTGATTAGTGTGATTGGATCTGTGAAACTGCGTACAATGTTCAAGTCAAATTTCAAGACAGGAATTTGCTCTTTTATACTACATGAAAATGTGGATGGTGAATTTTGATCAGAACAGTATTGAGGAAAAAGAATTGTTCCATGGAACAATGGCAAAAATATAAAATTTCAACTGGGTACACTTATTTTAGGTTTTAAGTTTTGTTATTGTATTCAGGATCAGGGAGTAACTTGAGCTAATTGAGGACCTTGCCAAATACCGGGTTGACCATGAATGAACACATGTGAGGTTCACCTTCTCTACAGTAGTCAATAGCGCTCAAAGGTTGGCAAAGCTGGGGTATACGGTACTAAATGATCACCATCCTGCCCCCAGGACTGCCCTGTAAGATTCCCATCTTACAGTCAGAGTGTATGCCCACTCTGAAACCAATTTCCCATGCACCCTGGGGGATCTTGCCTTGCACCATTGCTCTACAGTTAAACTGGGTAATGACCTGAGGTCAGCTACTTCGTAAATCAGACAGCTTTCTGCCCTTTAGAGAATACACTTAATTCACCTGATTTCATGTAGGTTTGAGCCCATGATACCTCAATCTGAAAGCAAGCATTTTATGCATTCAGGTATGAGACTTCACATGTCAATTGGTAAAGTGGCTCCTACTTACACTACGTTACTATATTTTCTGTGAGTGTGAAGAAATTTATACCAACGTCATTGTCTTACAGAGATCTCCCAAATTTTATGTAATCAAAATTTCAAACAACTTAAAGCATATACACTTAGTAAGTCACTTGTTCATCACAAAAGACATTGTTTACTCTTTAGTACTCCATGCCCTCAACATCTTACAGGAAATACAGAGCAAAGTGTGGTGGAAATTTATGTCTCAGAATTTCCTACTTACACACTAAAAATTTGAAAATTTTCCCACCTCAGCCCCATCCATGGTGGGACAGTAGTGGACTGCCTGTTAATTGACAGTTTGCAACCAGATAAATTACCAGACATGATACCCTGCACATCCTCCCTCTCTGCTGGCAAAGTCTGCCTTGTTAAGGGTGGAAATTATTAGGGAGGGGAGGGGAGATTGTCTGGTGTAGTAGTTTGGGTGGTGATGTAATAAACCTTAATAGTTTGACAAAGTCAAGGCATTCACAAATTTAAATCGTACATGTATTTGAGTACTACCAGAAATTGTAAATGAATGTGAAATGTGAAATTAAGAATGATTTTTTCCTATGATGCATCTATCTTTTTTTACAGATGGTGGATCAAGGTCTTTCAAGATGGATCTCAACAGCCAGACTTCAACCACAGCCGATGGCAGGAAGAGGACAACCCCTGACCATTTGTTCCATTGTGAAGAGCACAGCCCTGACTTGCTGCAAGGATGTTACAACTTATGGAAACAACGGATCCTCTGTGATGGCACCTTAATAGTGGGCAGCCACCACATAGCAATACATAAAGTTGTGCTTGCCTCTTGCAGTGAATATTTTCGAGTCATTTTCACCGAAAATGAAAGCATAAGGGAACTCCAGCTGAACAGTAAGATCACAAAAGAAGGTATAGAATTGGTCTTAGAGTACATCTATACATCAAAAATCACCCTTACCCTCGGTAACATCAAAACAGTATTGAATACAGCTTTGCTGTTGCGAATCCCAAAGCTGATTGGGCTCTGTGCCAAATATTTAATGCATATGGTGAATCTTGACAATTGTGTCAATATTCTACAATTGTCTAACATGTTTCAGCACACAGAGTTTCAGCAGCTGAGGGGTTACACCCAAGATTTCATTGCAGACAACTTTGTCAAAGTGGCAGAGAAAAGTGAATTTCAAAAACTTACTGCAGAAGAATTGACCAACATTTTGTCCCAAGACAGAGTTGAAACCACTTCTGAGTTTCAGTTGTTCAAAATTGCTGCTAAATGGATTATGCACAAGAGGGAAGAGAGGGTCGCCTATGCACCAGCTGTAATGAAAAATATTCGCTTTCCTCTTATAAAGAGCCAAGACCTTGTAGATCATGTGCAGTCATATGATTTCATGTTTGAGCAGGAAGAGTGTCATCGGTACCTCCTCCAGGCTTTAAATTATCATCTCATTCCTCAGCGACAGCATTCCTTTCAAACTCCTCGTAACAGATTTCGTTCTAGCAATGATGTCATGGTTTCAGTGGGAGGAGAACTTCCAAATCACAAAGTGAGCGATGATGTCTTGGTGTTTGATGAGAGTCGCTCAGCCTGGAAACTTTTCTCCACGATGCCTCTGAAAAGGGTAGACCATTGCATTGCTGTGTTGAATGATTTCATGTATGTCGCTGGTGGTCAGGTCACATTGAATTCTAATGGAAAAGAGAGTATTGGTACCCTTCACAGATTTGATCCAAGGTTGAATTCATGGTTGCAGATGTGTCCAATGCAGCAGAGACGTGCATTCTTTTACCTTGGTGCCTGTGAGGGTGTCCTTTACGCAGTAGGAGGAAAGAATGAACAGGGTGCTTTGGCATCTGCTGAGGTCTACGAACCCACCAAAAATCGTTGGAAGTTCATTGCAAGTTTGTCTAAGCCAACCTATGCCTTAGCTGGAAGCATTTTGGGGGGCCAGATGCATGTGTGTGGAGGGTTTTCAAATCGGACATTTTTAAAATCATTTTTGGTCTATGACAAACAGCATGATGAGTGGCTTGCCAAGAGACCAATGTGTAATGCCCGAGGTTTCCATATGATGTGTGCTTTGAAGGAGTGTGTGTATGTCATGGGGGGAAACCAGCTCAGTGTGATCGGTGAACGTGTGGATGTCAGCAGCGTAGAAAAGTACTCTCCAGAGATAGACGAGTGGATAACCGTCTCACCTATGCTCTGTGGACTGAGTATGGCAGGCATAACGACCATAGACCAGGAAAGGATCTTTGTTGTGGGTGGATACAATGGACAGAATCGTCTCAGAGAGAAGGAAGTTTATGGTTACAATGTGGCAGAAGACGAATGGGACATATTGGGAGAACTTCCTGAAGCAGGACTTCGCATGGCTTGCTGCACACTGGTGTTACCTCGTTCCATTTTCAGAGATGGTTCCCCTGATGAACAATCATATGATTCTTCATTTTTGTCAGACTCACAGGTCAGTTTGTCTCAGTCTATTGCATCAACAGTGCCAAGGTAAGCTGTTTGTACCAACAGTATCTACACCAAGTGCAGAAATCAGCATGGTGATACTGCATGAATCCAGGTGGGGCTTAACTGGCCCAATTCCTCACCCTCATTTTGCTCAAACTTAAAACATCAGACCTGCAGTTCTGAAGTCATTATTACTTTTCATACAGTTTGCTGATTAAAATGCTGAAAATTTCATGGACTACTTTGTGGTTGGAAGGCTCATAGAATCCGGAAAATCACATATGTAGGCATGCATTGTCCACATCTGCTGGGGATGGTGAGGGAGCAGAAAGCAGGGGGTTGACACCTTTGTTACTCCTTCTTGAGGGTTTTACCCTCAAGAGTATGCTCCGTTTTCTGCTTACCCTGGATTCATCCCTATGGTACTGTACATTCAGTTGCTGCCCAAAGTATATAAAATCTTAAAACCAAACACCCCAAAAATTGTCTTTTCTTATGTGGTAAGTAAAGGAGTACTTAAGTAAAGACATCATATGTCTTAGACTTGTATTACACAATCCAGTGCCCCACAACTGGAAAAAAAGCTGTGGGTGCGGCTAGATTAAACCAAGAGGTTATACGTTGAGGCGTAAAACCCTATCTTACTAAGTAACTACATGTCCTTTTCTTCTTTTTAAGCATAATTTGACAATAAGTAAAACTGAAGCTATGTTGCAGTGGGATATGGTTACACTGGCATTGTTTTTCCTAATGTGTTGTTAAGTTCAGCAAGAGTTAAGAATCATTACATTAGTAAGAAATTTGTGTATTTATCAGTTGTAAATTTACAGTATAATAACATTACCAGGTATCTCAGACCAGCTACCACCATGTGAATTTCAGCATTAAAGTTTCAAACCAAACTCCTAAGGCAAACAATAAATTTCAGACTTTGTAATTGTATACTGCCTAGACTGAATAGCATGGCTAGACCCCTGCCCTCCCCCATCACTCCTTCACCTTGACTTCACACTCCTTGTGAGATAGCAATGAGATGCTTCCATTGTTTGGTTTCTTGTAATGTCACAAAAGGCCTTGGCTAATTTTCTCTTCCCAATTGCTGCAAATGCTTTTAAAAAATTTTAGTTTTAGCTCTGCTTCCAATTTCACTTCCTGGCTTTGCATTTTCCCTCAAGTTTCATTTCTACAGAAACTACAGCATTTTGCCAACCCTTTCCAAACAATGTACTTAAGTTTACAACTTCTGGTTTTAAATTTTAGATTTAGAATGTGTTTCCTCTCTACACAGCCACCCTGCTGTGCAATCAGTCTACAATACATGTCACAGATCTGCACGTTATTGACCAGCCATAGTTTAAGGTGACCAGACGTCCCCGATTTTCAGGGACAGTCCCCGAATCCAGTGTTCCGTCCCCGATGAACAAGTGTCCCCGAAAATGTCCCCCATTAGAACGAATGTCCTTGAAATTTGAAATTTCCCAAGATATTAATGTTGTAAAAAATATTTTATCGATTGTGTAGTCTACTGTGTACCTCGATCAACATCGTTGAGATACTGTATGTATAGTAGCAATAAAGTAGCGCTCAAGTGCAACGTTCATAAGCTAACAAATAACAGGTATCTGCAATCACAGAGATCATAAGTCAAGAGAATCACTGATGTTCTGTTAGGCCTACTGCTGTGATCACACAAATTTACTGTAGCCAATTGCACACTAATTACGATGAATACTTTTCCTTACAGGGTGCCTGGTCTAGTAGTGTCCTGATTTAAACCCCTAAAATATGGTTACCTTACCATAGTTGCATATTTACCTTTGGAGGTGAGGTTTGAACTTCTCATCTTTCCATGTCAATCACACAGAAGTTCTCTGCTCTGACTAAACACAAATTTCAAGGATGTTGTTTTGTTTTGGGATGATGGATTTTCATCTATGTCATTGGCTGTATTTATTAGTATTTATGAATGTTTAAAACTTTTTTCTTTAAATATTTATGTGTTTCTTAGCTGACATGTGTCTTAAAACAATTTAATGGTATGAATTATATGTACAAAATGTACCTGTAGATAATTAATTGTTTCATATATTTTATCTAAAGTTGCTGAATTTGATGTGAATAACTTTATCACCTTGAAAACAAAGTTGTGTTACTTACTACATGCATGTGTATGAGGCTGTCTGTGTGCAGTATTTCTTATCATTCCAAACCAGTTATCTTTCATACTTTACAAAGTTCTAGCAATATAGTGAGTTACTGGTAAATTAGTTGTTTTCATTTTATCATTATAAATTTAGAATTAGTGTATATATGTATGATGTCTTCATGTTTTTGCCATTGCAGCTTAACATTTAATACCTGTTGTTACAGGAAGAGTAGGGTGCCAAGGTATGAGTAACTTGTATGTTAATCTGAAAAAATTTTAGTGTAAATTTAGAAGTATGGCTGGTATTTTCTGGTAACTGGATGTAGCATGGTAAATTTGTAATTTTTTAGCAAAGCAAAAGGAAAATGTTTTAATTGTTTGAACAACGTTATAAATATGAGAGATATGGAGGTGGTTTTTCCTAAAAAATAAGCAGTGTTTGATCTTTAAGTTCATGTCTCCAGTCATAAAATCTCTTCTAGTTGCCTCAGGCTTGCCAGAGGATTTTGGGATGGGGGGAGGGGCAGTCCCATGAGCAGAAAAGCTGGTAAAGGTAGTGTGAGAAACAATGGTGAGACTAGAAGAGGAGTTCTGCACTTCAGTATGTCAGAGATGTATGTTTTCATCTTTTTATGAAGAGATGGGTTGGGTATGTATGCCATCATTGAATAAAATGCAAACTTCTTGGTTGGAAATGATGTAGTTTTTGTGATATTGGGAATAAAACATGTCTTGTCTGGAATATTTGGTAGTTTTCCTATCATTTATGAGTTTGATTAAGATCATTCAGTGACTGCTTTCCCAAGGGATATCCTTGCTATCATCCTGTCCTACCCTTTAGCTCAACCCACCCTTGCTATGCCATTTGACCGTAAATATTACACTGCTGCTGCTCTCATTGCTCTGGGGGACTTTTTTTCTGCAGGAAAGATAGCTACGACCAATCAAATTTTTGGATGTCAGTCATGTGATGTACTTTCTGAAAACGATGCCCTGATTCATTTTTTCCTAGTTTTGACCATTGATTCTGAGAGACAATCCTTGATTCTCATTGGCCACGTAACCTTAATCCATTTTTCAAACCCTTACCTTGATTTTGAAGCAAAGTTGTAATTTTGTATGGAAAGGCACTTTTTGTCCTATGAAAAGGAAGAAAAAATTGGCTATTATCTGTGTTGTGTAAATGAGCTATAGTGATGTATAATGGTCGTTCTAACCTCTGCGTGGCTATGCATAGCATAGTTCTGCACTCCTAGGGCAATATTTGAGAATATTTAAATATAGTTCAGAGTTGTTAACTTTTTGAAGCTTGAAAGAATTTAAGTGATACATTCCAATGAGTTCTTCACTTCAAGGTATGATGTCTGTACCTTTTGTGTATCTTACAGTACAAATGTATTCTTAATATGTTGCAATGCCTTTGATAGATTCTTACTTCTATCGTGAAAATAAATTAAGTATTCAAAACAATTTATTGAAAAATGATCTCGTTTTTCTCAGCGCCATTCGCACATGTATTTCTGTGAGGTTTTTGGGGGTTGAAGGTGACGGTTATGATGTTGCTTCCAGATACAATAATCTCGACGGCTGGAGGGCTGTTTCAAGCACTAATCGCAAATGGTTCAAGTTTTCTCCATCCCTTCTCCCGCCCAATCTCAACAGCGTCTTGCTCAAGACCCTAGTATCTTGGCCCTGAAGTGGCAGTCCGCTGCGGCGGACACTAAAACGACCCGTGGAATATTAAAGAAGCCCAAAACTTTTATTCTAAAACAAATTTCCCAATTTAGTTCTGTCTAATGCAATTTGTATAAAGTAACAACTCAAGTAAAAGTGGCCCTCGGGATAAAACACTTGGAGAACCGTTGTCCCAGTTCTACAGTTGAGCACGCAATGTACAACTTCGTTTAGGAACTACTGTTGAGTTTCCCTTTGTATTCCGTAGGCCGTGGTGAAGGTAAATACATCCATTCGAATGTTTGCAGTTCACTTGACATGCGCCCTCATTCAATCAGAACTGCTATCACAGTGGAAATTTGTTTAGCCCCTTGAACAAACCTACCTACGGAACAGATTCATTTCTCATGCCAATTCTCTAGTACTGGTAAAGAAACAGTGGCACTAGCTTTTCAACTTTTTTTCAAACGATACACTCTTCTGAAATGGGGAAATTTCAGAAATGGGGAAATTTCAGAATAGTGTAAATTTTTTGAAGTTGAGCCGATAAATGCAAACCTTTACCTCACTTATTTGTGCTTGCCATCATCTGCCCTTTTTATGTCAATCAAAGTGTCTACGGTGGAAAATCACACATTGTTTTCACGGATTTGAATCCACAAATGCAGGCGAACTTGACCTTGACACCAAATTCAGTTCCTCGTCATCTTTCCGTGGGATATCATTTTGTAATTTGGTGGGTGAAGGGCGTGGCCTTTGAAGAAATGGGGCTTAGCAATCGCAAGGTCCAGGATTCGATCCCAGATTGGCCATGGTAGAGTGGATCTTCATTCAAGAGCAATCTACGGTGTTTCTTGCCGTTTTGACTCAGCTAAAAAGACTTCAGCCCCACTATTTTATTGCCTAAGTGGGGTATACAGTGTTACCAGCCCCATCGCTTAAAGCGGCACATTGAGTTGGTTCATGCAATTTACCATATTTTGCCAAACCTGTTAAGTTTTCTTCACATACTAATGACAAATGGTCAAACTTAAACAATCCCCACATCTTACATACAAATAAATGTTTCATAAGTGAGTAATAAACAATTCAATTCGATTTTCAAAAATTCGTGACCAGACACTTTTTCAAATTGTGCACACAACCGTTACAAGCCAGGATACCAAAAGATTCAAAATTTTAGCTTTATGTGTAACTATTGGATGTGAAACTTGACTAATTATGCTATTAATAATCATTGTCATGTGGTAGTACCCTTCAACACCCTAGTTAAGTTATCGATATCAACTCAATGTGCCCCTTTAATTGAGGCCGTTGCAAGTGCAAGGGGCACTTAGATACATTTCTGTGGAAGGTGTTTTGTGTCTGCGAGCTCACTGTGTCAACTGAAGTGTAAACCCTTAGGCAAGTCTAGTAAAGTAACAACAGACCATTCTAGTAGGATGACCAATTCGTCATGCTAGCTGAAATCGCCATCTGAATTGAAAAAAAAAACCAAATCCAAATTTGAGTTTAAATGTTGAATTCAAAGCCGATGTATAAACTGCAGTCTTCTCAGAGATATATATCCTCCTCCTACCCCAATTCCAAGGGCGGATACCCTACCCATCCCCACTTCCAGGGGGATTTGATGTCTGAAAGTGGGGGGACAGGGTGGACTGCCAAACGATGCCGAAGGAAAAGCGCTCCCTTTAAAGGCGTGGGCCTTAGAGCCCATGGTGGGATTCAATGTGGCGAAGCCCCCGGAAGCTCTGGGGCACTCAAATTGTAGGCATTAAAATGATGCATTTTAGCTTCAACTTCAAAAGACGTAAGGTAGGCACTTAACAGACCACGAAAAAATCACAGTTTGACCTTATAGCCTACCCTTATTCCGCATGACTAACAGTCGGCCGGGATTGATAATGCAGTGAGCTTGGGGAAAGACGGGAGGAAGGATTATTTTGCGGGTTTCCCGGGACTTTGGAACAGTAATTTTAAGAATGGGAGATCCAGAACCCAGAGTAGGTGCGCACGAAGCGAGCTGAAAAATCGCAATTTTTAGACTTTTAGCAATATGAGTGATAGAATAGCTAACAAAAGTATCCTTAAGGAGGGGCCTTCCCCCTCCCCCTTCTCTAAGTGCCTGTCCCATATTAGGCCTACGGTAACAGGAATGGTACTTTTTGTGCTTTACAACTTGCATGGAAACAATCTTTAAAAAGTCGGTTAATTTACATAGATCGACTATGATAAAAATTTTGCTTTGAAAATTTCTGGGTAGGGGGAACTTTACCCTCCGCTGCATACGGCCATGGGCCGTTGATTGTTTCAGAGATAATGAAGAGTTTGTACCAGGCTATGACAAGCGAGATGTCCTACAGGAAGTAGCCCCGAATCCCGAAACTATATGTAAAACAGGTGAACATAGGCGTAGGAGCCCAAGTTGATTTGAGGGGGGGGGGGATGTAAAGACTTGCCCGAAAAATTTTCCCCCAGTCCGTGTGCTCCACGCACGTTCAACATGTCAATGTATATATTATATAGGTATGCGTCGTTGTTATCAGACCGCTTGCCAATGACATACAATAATTTGCCATGTTTCTCCCTTTCCATATTGATAATGATCTCAAGGGGGTGGGGAGCATGTATTGTGTTGCGTGATCGCCGGCCTGGGGGAGGGGGTGTCCCCCTTTTGAAAATTTTTGAAAAATTAGGTGTCCTTACATGCCATCTGGTGCCACATATGCTACCTTTGAAGTACAATTTGGGTTAAAAAAATACGTATTTAGATACTAAAAAGAAAAAAAACGGCATCATTGAGTTAGGCATGGCCCAATGTCCTCTACATACACCACTGATAATCATAATATAAGTTGAAAAATTAGGTGCCCTTAAATGCAATCTGGCGCCACATATGCTACTTTTGAAGTAAATTTGTGTTAAAAAATTATATATTTAGGTACTACAAAGAAAAAAGAAATCGGCATCATTGAGGGAGGCATGGCCCAATAACCCCCTAAATACACCACTGATAATCATAATATAAGTTTAATCATTAAAAATACACTGGTGAACTAGTACCGAATATATAGGTGCTGTGTAATTCAAATCAGAACTTAATTTTAATTACCAAGGAAGTTTTTTAACTATTGATTACCTTTAGCTACATCATTGCATTATTTTTCTTTCATTATAGGTGCCCAAAAAATTCTCAGCACAGTGCCCGAATTTTTACAAAACTATATGGTTGAGGGCTGCAGCCCCCAGCCCCCCCCCCCCCCCGCCTCCTACGCCTATGCAGGTGAGCGCCGAAGAAAGACAGTGTTTGAGACATTCAATTGTAGGCTATTGTTTTAGTTTGACAGCACTTTTCATTACGTAAGCAATTGTCCTACTTTCCCCCAAGTGCTTATTCTTTTCATAGAGCAGGGTATAGAAACTTATATCCTGCTCTATGGTTCTTCTTTCATGTTTCATATTTGTCGACGGTTTGGGACAAGTCCCCTTAATTCTTTTATTAGTTTGAAAAATAAGGTAGTGTCGATTTAGAATGTTTTTGATTATGTGATACTTTAAAAATCAGTGAAATGGTTTATGGGTAGTTTTTACATGGGCATGGCCAAGGGCATGGGCAGATAAAGTGCCACGGAAGTAATTTTCATTGGAGGTTGCGTCTTGGGAAGCTGTGGTGGAGAAGACATTAACCGTGAGCGCCGAAGGAGCGAAACCGGAGGCTGGGGACTGAGGGTCCTCCCGAGTTTTTTCTTTGTTTTGACAGCTGTGCAGTCAGTCTGGACCATTTCTTGAGAAAATCCTGCTTACCCCAGATGTAATTTGAAATGCTAATGAAATGTTTTTCTTATGATAAATGCAACTTAAGATAGTAACAGTCGGTCTATTTGCTAAGGATAGTTGGTGGGGAAAGTGAACAGCGAGAGGTGTAGCGAGGGTTTTAGCTGTCCTACAGGAAGTAATAACGAGGCAATTCCACCAGAGTTCGCCTTCGCATAACAGTACAGCAGTTCTTTAGTGAGACATCCATGTATACTAGGCTCATGCGAAGCACACCGAAAAATTTATAGAAAATTGAGAATTCCCTGTACATGGGTAGGGTTTGGGAATTATACTTTTTTCCAAAGTCCCCTAGACTATCTGGCGGGGGAGAAACAAAATGTTACTCCCGAGAGAGTTCTGCTCCCCAAGAGATCTACGTGAAATTGTTCAGTTGTTTGCAAGGGCCATGCTGCTTTTAATGGCGTACATTAGTACTATCAGTGAACCTTATTTCAGAGCCTCAAGTCAAAATAGTGTGTCTCGTAGGAGCATGCTTTGAAAGAAATTTTACCCTGCCAAACAAAAAGTTTCAATTGTATTAGTGAGTTTTTCCTGGAGTGTGCGCGAAACGCGCCAAAAAATTCTTTCTAGCATTTTTATGCTATTTGATCTTAATGTTTTCCTTCTTTAACAATGCAAACTTTAATATGCTGATAGGTATGATAATTCTCCTATAATTTCTCTGGTCTCACTTCCTTTTGGTCATTTTCTTTATTATTTTTATTATTTTGTAATCTCTGGAAAAATTGGGGCAAGTTCCCCCTTACTTACCCCTCCGCCTTGCCCCTGTAATCCCGTCTATGCTCATGTCATAACAACACGCCTGTCAGATTCCTCTTACTGACACTGTTCACACCCACCATCAGTTTTTGTGGAGGACTTTAATAACCTGGCTTGAAAGATAGGGGCACATGGTTTAATTCATGGGAGGCGTCGGAATTTGCCCGACGGGGGTGAGGTTAGGGACAACCCTAAAAACCGACAGGGGCAACCCTAAGAACCGACAACGGCGACGGGTTGTCTGCTCCGCAAAGTTTTATTTGAGAAAACAAACTACACAAAATTTTGTGTTACAATTGCAGAAAAAAAATGAAAACTTTGCTGTTTCCTATAAACATGGAAAACTTGGGGGTTTCCATAGGCTACCACACCCAGCATAAGACTCCTCGACACACTTGGGAAATTTCACAGCACGGGTGTGGGCAGCTCTCCCAAAGAGGGGATAGGGTTCCCCTGTTCCCCCGCCTAGTGCCACTCCTGTTTTAAAAAAAACCCAAATTGTGGTGGCCATTTAAAAAGACAATGACAAAAGGTGCAATTATCTGCCCAAGAAAGACTACAAAGCCTGCCTGACGTGTTGTAATCCGTACTTGAACCCTTGCGAGCTTATCTCACTTTTGTGGTCAGTACGCATTATAAACTGGTGTCCTCGAGATTTGAATTAAAAAGACGCACCCAAAGCACGATGATTACAGCGTTGTTGCGGTGCAATAGGCAAGTCCCCTGTACTGCTCGTAGTCCTATACTATCTTCTAGACCAGCAAATGGGCATCATGCTGGCTGCGTGCAATTCAAGCCCTCCCCTCTACCACTTCCAGCCGGAAGGTCTAGGGTTCAAATCCTGGCCCGGGTCATACCAAAGACCTTAAAAATGGAACCTACTGCCTTTGTGCTTGGTGCTCGGCATAAGCAATGGAATAGGGAAAATAAGCCAGTGAGCCACAACTGGAAAAAAGGCCGTGGTCGTCTCGACTTGAACCAATTGGTTGGAAGCTGGGACGTTAAACCTCATCTAACTAACTATCTACCACTTCAGTATTGAGGACAAAAATGTATACACCCCTATCAGTTTCCTTCTCCTGTTCTACTTAAAGTTAAAATGCAGTCACCCCAATCAGAAGTAGTATACCCGGTCATTCTTATTCATTAATGGCAGTTTGATCATGTGACAATAATTTTTTGTAACTGAATTTTTAAATTCATGGAGAATATTTAATCCTTTCCAGGGAAGCAAATCTCTGTTTGAGATGGGGGGGGGGGGGGGCGAAAACGCATATGACGTACGCGAAAAAATGGGTGGGATCCAGGGGCCCGTCTTAGGGTCCCTGGTGGGGTCCAGGGGCAAAGCCCGGGTGGGGTCCAGGGGCCCCCAAAAGCTCATGGGTTTTAGTGGTTAAGAAGCCTCAGGAAAGCTGTTTCGAACGGAAATTTTCCAGTGTAATGCTCCTGAGTTTTAGCACATTTACACTTGTAAGCAGGGCTAGTTTGAGCACTTGCAAAGTTAATATTACTGATGTGCTTCACTGGATAAAAGTTTTGCAAGAGATTTTAAATGTAAAAAGGTAGGGACAAACATAGGCGGATCCAGGGGGGGGGGGAACTAGGGTCAACTGCCCCCCTATGACCAGTCTAGCGCCCCTCAATACAAGAAAAATGAGCCCCCTGCGTCCTAAAAGTTAAGTAAAAACTGCCCGAAAAGTTAAAAAAAAAAAAAAAAAAAGGTCCCCAGAATTTCGAACCGTATAGCTATATATAACTATGGCAATGGGAGTTGGTCTCCGAAATGTAGTCGGTCAAATTCAAGAGTATGCGGCCCCTGCATGATGTTGGCGCCCCCCTTTTCAAACTGCCCCCTCCCCCCATCTTCAGCTAGGGGCTGGATCCGCCCCGGACAAAACTCAATCCGAGACGACCAGAAATTAGCTTACTTAATAGATCAACTCTAAATGGTTCTTTTTCTGAGAACATACATAGATTTGTTAGTTAGTTAGATGGGGTTTTACGACACACCAACACGCATGTGTTATATAGTGTCACCTAGAAAGAAAAAGGGGCAATGTTGGGTACAATAAAAAAAAAAAAAAAGTCAAAAGTGTCAAATTCCACTAAAAAAAACTTTTCAGGTTTCACTAAGAAATTCAAGCAAATGCCAGAGTCAAAACTTCCTGTACAGTTTACTCTCCTTGAGAAAGCCCAGAATAAGGGAAGAATCTGTTCGCTCAAATAAAGTCTTCAGGTCTGGCACAGCGTAATACTTCTGACGAATATGGGAGTATTCATGACAGTCAACCAGAATGTGACTGACAGTGACAGCACAATCACAGGGTATACAATATGGTCTCTCGTCCCCGTGAAGTAAATAGGCATGGGTAAGGTAAGTGTGGGCGATGTGAGCCCTAGTCAGGACTATATCATCTCTCCGTTTGCGGGGGGCTCTATGTCCCCCAGTTCCAGCCCTCGGTTTAACTTGGTACAGCTTGTTTTCGGGGAAGGAGTCCCACAGTTCTTGCCATTTTGATTTTACAAACGTGAGAACATACATAGAATACAGATATTCCACTTACAAGCAGCCGTAAGTGTAGCCCGTATAACATAGGCGTACGGGAAGACATTTCACAGGGGGCGGAGGATGTTTGCCCTGAAAATTTTGCAAATTGCCCTGATTTTCCCCTTTTACCACGATAGCACTCAGGACGGGTATGGATGAGCCCCCCTCCCAAACTATAAAGAAAGATAATATTTCTCGAGATATTTCTTTGTGCAACTAATAAGCATTTTGCCCCGTTGGCAAACGCCTCTGTCAGCTGCACTGCCCACTGCACTGCCCCCTTGCCCTGAAAATACAAGTGTCAGTGCCCTGAAATAAGCATTTTCCCTGCTCTGGGAGGGCTACAGCCCCCAGACCCCCGCCTCGTACGCCTATGTCCCGTAACAAGTTTTTGTTAGCTTGTTGTGCTCGTCTGGATATTGCCACGTCTACGCCGGGCTTCAGCTTTAGATGGAATTTCATACGGCTTCGATATCCATAGACGTCTAAATATGATGTCCGTTGTATACTTGTATTTCTTGTGAGCAAAGGAATGTCAAAAGAGAAATTAGTTTTATCAATAAAAATTAACCTAAAAGTTGTATTCCAGAGTTATTAGGCAAAGCGCTATTGGCCATATACATATCCTGCATTTTTGTTAAAGGTCGTGTGACATGAAAATAACATAGTTGGATATTTAATGTAAAAAGCATTAAAAATCCAGAAAATAGCCGCAATTTCCATTAAAATCCATCAAATATTGACCATTTTACAGGGAAATTTCTATTTCACACTTGTTTCATGAATAAACATGAGCTAAATATGCAAATATGTGACATCGAAAGAGGGACATACCATATATGGCACATGTTAGCTTTTGTTTTTTCAACCTTAATTTCAAGGACACTGGTAGCATTGTTATTCTCTGAGGGGTTTATTATAAAAGTTAAAATTTTTTCCTTGAAAAATATTGATATCACTCACCAAACTGTAATCTATATGATCAGTAATTAAGAGATAATTTATGTAGGGCCAACAAAAGAAATCGTTACACTGTGCAACACACCAAATCATTATTTTTGCATAGGCAATTAGTTTCTTCAGAAACCATCAAACTTTGAAGACGTATATTTTGAGAACGGTAAAAGATATTGAAATAATTCCAACGGATCTTTGATTGGAGGACTTAATTCTTTAACTGACAAGTGAAACAGCTCTTTTTGGTGGCATGTCACACGACCTTTAAAAAAATAACCAAGCATTGAAAAAAATTGAGTATTGTCATTCACATTTTTGGGAGACCAAATTTCGGTTTCGCTCCCCCACTTTTTCACTTGGGGGAGAATGCCCCGCTTGCCCCCCGGGATTTGCGCCCAATACCTTCTGTTTTGTAACTATGTTAAAACATCTTCAAATCAGTGTAAGGCTTAAACGAGAAGATTTGCAAGAGTTTGCTTATTTTTAAAGCAATCAGTTTGGGACGACTGCCTATTGGCTTTAATTGCCATATTATTAGGAAAACCCACTTTCAAGAGGACACATTCCAAACTAATTCAGCGACCCGTAGACCAGTTGTTGGAGCAGGGAGCCTGGCTATACCGTGGGGCAGCTCCCAGGGACCTGGTGGACAAAAGTAGGGAGTTGCTACCTAATGGCAGACTTTTTTCAGAGAACGAGACTGATGTAAATATATTTTAAAGCAACAGAAATTCCTCTTCTCGAAATTTTCTTGGGACGAATATTTTCGGGCCTGCCCCAACACTGTATCAAAACCACATGACGTATGCCAATGTGACAGCTGTAAAGGTAAGGTTAGAAGCGTTTCCTCTGAACTCGAATTAAAGCAGCTCAGTAGATAGCGATAACTATCTTTCATCTGTTCCAAAGTCTTTGATCCGTTCCCTGCAAGGGGAACTGTATGTGTTTGTTGTGTTGGAACAAACATTGTCTCACAGTATTCCCATCTGTTCAGCAAGCTATGGCTCGACAGGCTACCACCAAGCCCAGACATGCAGGGAAAAGTTGCCTTATTGACCTAAGAAATTGCCGAAGCTTGTTTCGTTGTATCTCTGCGACTGCCTCCTCATTTCTCGTCTCAATGACATCTGACCTTATTGTGTTTTTCTGTTGATACCAACGCCTTGCATTAGAGTACCTTCGCGCCACCCCGCGGATCACCCGTCCGCGACATTCCTCTTAATGACCCCCTGCTATGTACGGTCGTGTAAAGCATGCCCGTCCCTGCCACACTGAGTTTGCGCCATTGGCTTGAGGGAATTTGCAACTGTCAGACTGATATCTCATATTTTCATTCGTCCTTCAGGGATACAAATTAACCAACAGAAAACGACTTTGACTAGGACCGTCGTTTTCCTCCAGAAGTAAGCCACTAACATTTTTGAAGACTTTATCACGTCTTTCAGAATTTTCATTGCAGGTGTGGTGTGAACTTGTAGTAACACTGAACGGCCCGGCCCATCGATCTCATATGTTTTTTTTTCCTGTTTCATCAGAAGGCTTCTAAGATTGAGGGGCGCTGGGGTGAACCTTTTTGCTTCTTGAATTTTCCATCTTGTAAGGTACTTCTTTGACCGTTCTGAGACCAAGACACAGTTTATAAATTCTAACTGTTGGAACTTAGAGCAGAAAATTACTGGGGTCGCGCCCCTCTACCCCCAGTTCCGACGGACCTGAATGGTGTGGATCCTCCTCTTTCGACGGGAATTAAAAATCGCCCCAATTATACTTTTGTATAGTTTTGCTTCCTTTTTTACTTTAGGCCAGGGTTGTAGGTCGGGGAGTGGGCACTGGGGCACGTGTCCCCACTTTTCCGAAATGGTTAAATGTGCCCCTCTTCAAAATACCCTCGCTGGTCCTTTGGAATGTCAATTCACCATTTTCAATCAGAATTCAGGAATCTTTAGATTGCCCTCTATACTTGAACAGATATGCTTCAAGTTATCCTTTTCACAAGTATTTTAATTTTTTTCCACTAGAAGCACATACCGAAGGGGATTTGTGCCATGTTGTTTTTGCTGAAAGTAGGAGTGAGCGGTTGCACCAGGGAGCTGCCACTTCAATTCCTCGGATGGGAAGTAAGGTAGAAGTAAGGTGCAACGTGACTTTTTTCACTGTCAAAAGGAGCAATGAGCTAGCATCAGATTATCATAAAAGTGAAGGATATGTGCCCTCCAGGCTCTTTGCCATTTTACACTGGCTTTTACTCCGTTGAATCGGTATGGGGGGGGGGGGGGCGGAGGCGGAGGCATGCAAACTCTAGGAGAATATTTGCAGTTCCAAATAGGAAAATTATTTTGCTTTTGCAGGGAGGGTATAGGGGCATGTGCTACCGGGCACAATTGATGGTGCTAGTTCACATGGACAAATGTCAGTGATGTGAGCATTATTATCACCTGAGTCCTTACGCAGGGCATTAGGGCATCTTCCCCCACCCCCTTGTCGTCAACAAAATCTGGTGCTTGTGGATATATACGTGTATATATATATATATATATATATATATATATATATATATATATATATATGTTTATTTTTCAGGAACATCGAAGAGTGCCCTTCAGATGCCGTGTCCTCCCCCACCCCCACCCCACCCCCACCCCCACCCCCACCCCCCAAAAAAAACTGTTTGACATGTTCCTAAGCCCTTGATCTAGTCATATAGTAGTGTCACATCAAATTACAACTTAGTCTCGTGCACATAAAGAGAGTTCTTATGTCAGACCAGCAGTGGGGTGGCTACAATTAGATGGCAGATTAGCCCTTTACGATTTGATTAAATTGATACTTTTCTCATTATCACTTTACAGAAATTTCCGGAAGAGGGTTTCTAAAACAAAAACAGTGGCAATTAAGCGAGGAAGGATGTGCATTGTCCGACTTTACAACCACATGTAGAGGCGGGTGCGGGAGAGAAACCCTTGATTGTGGTGGACAGGTACAGATTAAGGGGAATAGTGAGCCCCATAAACCGACAAAACGAGTATAACTGGAAGTGATTTTCTGCGTTCTAATTATCTTCAAACCTAGCCCCCACCGGCAAGGCGCCGCTCCTAGATCTTGCCAGTTGTCCTAATGCAGAACCATGGACCCCATGCTTTGCACCTTTGTCAAGTGTATAATGGGTTTCCCACTCTCATTCCAAGGGGAAGGGGACCCTTGTCCTGGTTATGGTTGCAACGCCAATTTTTTTCTGGGAAAGCCCAGGCCCATGAATTGTAAGGTGTCCTTACACGTCAGGCTTCGGCGTAGCGAATAATACCCCCTTGCCTTTTCTCTACAAACCTGTCAGGGGAGACATTTGCTATCTGACAGTAGGGGCAAACCCGGGCAAAATTCTCACCGGCACCTACGGCACAGCTGGAGCGTGAAACGCTCCCTCGTAGACGCGAGGTCCAGGGGCCCGCCTGAGGGCCTCTGGTGGGGTTCAGAGGGAATGCCCTGTGGGGACCCAAGGGACAAAGGCTCAGGAGCTCTGAGGTATTTACGGAATTAAGACCATCAGAATGAAGTATTTGGCTATCTTCAAATGTCGTTGAATAAGCGCTAAACAGATTACAAAAGTCACATAGCAGTTTTCAGGAGGCTGCATCCTCGTAAGGTGTGGGGACGAAGCTCTAATCGGCAACTCGAAGGCGCGTAGCCAGAGGCTGGGACTGGGGGTCCTCCTGGAGAATCTGTCTTAAGTTTGATACCCTTTCTAGCTATTTTGTACCATTTCAAGAGAACATTGTGAGTCCGGAAAACCATGTGTAATTTGAAATCACAATGAAATAAATTGGCCGCTGATGATTGCAAATTCAAAATAATAACTAATCAGCTAACTGTTGCTCAAGTTGATGAGGGCGGTGGTAGTTGACGGGGAAAGTGGATCATCGGAAGGGATTGGGGGGTTTGGATACGACAATTCCACTCAAGCTATCTTACAGAAAGTTACAATGAGGCAACTCCACTAAAAAGGGTCGAACCTACAACGGTAATAATGAGACACAAGTTATTTTATGCACGCGCGAAGCGCGCCGAAAATTTTTATTTTCTGACTTGTGTATATGCAAGGACCAGGGTGATTGTAACCTCTAGTATTGTTATTGACCCTAATTTCAGGGTTTCAGCTAGGTCACAAAGGTAAGCTAAGTCGGGAGCTTACATCGATGCTTTGCAAGACTATAATCAAGCCTACCGACATTCTTCAAAACAATGCCTCCCTATCCCCTGTCTCCCTCCCCCCTTGAAAGGCGAAGATCACTATTTTTGACCAACACAAGCTGTGGTAGCATCAGATCCGCCATTTCGGGTTTACGGTTTATAAATTGGAAATGATCCAAGATGGGTGAGCCAGCTGACGATTCATCATTTCCAAACGGTTGCTTATTTCACTGAAAGACGTAATCGTCAAACTTCAGTTTATTTCAAACCATAAATCATTGTTTGCAATGATATCCCTTTATCAAACATGATCAGCATTATTGCTTCCAAAATGTTTTCATGAAAAACAGTCCCCATGCAGCCTAGCCTGCATAAGTGGCCGTAAGTCTCTTACTCTATCAGTGAGATAGCTGCTTCGGTAGAGCCATGGAAGGTGCGAACAAACTTCACCGCTGCTCCGCACGTTAAAGGTTGGCAGGCATCTTATCAGCTCACGTCTGCCATTTGCATTTATGGGTCACGTTTCCAAAAGGAGATTAACCCCAGCAAATCAATTGCCGATTGTTCACGCGTTATCCATACTGCAGTTCATAGTTGAACAGGAGGACAAACTCGTCACGAGTGCTCAGTAAAGAAGCGACGTACTTGACCCTGTCAGCGACTGGTCAAAGTTGGAAGTTTGTTTATGATGCACTTATGTAAACAGACCTGAACTTGAGAGCTATTTGTAGACATGATTTTATGAAGTTGGTCCTCGCGTATCAATTTCAGTAGCCCACATGTAACTGAAATTTTTCGGTCATTTGTTTCCAGAGGGTATGCATAACTTCAGTTCGCTAACCTGAAGCAATTGTGCGTGGATTGTAATGTATTTACATATCATCAGCTCGTGATGTAGCCTGGTGAATTGAATGTTTAGATTTAACGAACTCTTAATTACATCTTCGGCCATCCAGCGAAGACAGGCCTTGACACTTTGAGCGATCGTGACGGAATTCGTTCGCTCGACACGACTGGAACTTTCGAAGGTCCGGAGAACTGAGTTTATATATGAGCCATTCGCGCGACTCAAGGCACAAGAAAGTTGAGATCACTTTATTAAAAAAGGACATTTGAAACGCTGTTAGGTCTATTGTGGCGCATTGGTGCAAACTCACGTAACCACCACTGAATCGTGCGTGCAGACAACGCGGACGACGTGAGAGGTAACGCTGATTTTATCCCCACCCTCTGTTTATGTACCTCCAGGAAAACTCGTGGACGTCGTTAGTGAATTTCTTTCGGTATAAGGCACTGTACTGTTGAACTCGAAGAAATCCTTTTGACGGTTTGTACAGTCTTGTGCCAATATCATATCGTTCCTAAGAGAGAACGCACTACTAAGTTCTAGAAGGCCTACAAGGTATAAAAATAAAGGGATGTGTATTCACCGTAGCTAAGTTTGCCCCAGAGCTACTTCTCATAATCTATGAAACTTTGTTTCGGATGTCGTAGACGTACATGAATGAGATGGTAAGGAGGTATTGTCTCGTTCATAATAGATATTTCCCTGCTATTGTATCGCGCAAGGACGAATATTAATACCGCGACGCACTGACTCCTTTTTATACGTTTTGGTATTTCTTTCACAGTTTCTAAACTTTTGTGGATGGCAAAACTTGTTTCTGCACTTCCTCTGTGACTGAGTATGAGTTTCAGAGAGCAAAGGATACGATGCAGGGCAGTCTATAAACCATTGCCAATACCATTTTGGTAAGAAATAGTGTCTCTCAAATTAAGCCTAAGGAAGGCAGAGCTCGTAGGTTTGGATTGTCCTGATTCTCAAATGCCATCAGACTTTTCATCCTAAAAAGAAAAAAAATTAAGGAAAATTTGACTTTTTCATGAGAAAAAGAGACAAAGAAACAATGGATATAATTGGAATATTATTGTTGTTTGGAGTTCAAATTTATTTTGGTGAGAGTCGATCTGTGTCTGCCAGTGAAGAGAGGATCGTTGTATGCCGTCCACGAGAACTTGACGCGGTGAGTAGGTCTCGTAATTGAATTCAGAATGTTTTGTGCACTGCTAATACAATTGTTTCCATAGGCGCACGAGGAAGGTGTATGGGGCTCAGCCCTTCCATCCTATCCCCCTATTTGGGCAGAAAATTTGCTATTTTCTGGCAAACCATATGCCATTTTTCGGGCATAGCTTAATTATAATTTCGGGCAAAGGTGCTTAGCATTCCCTCACACACCCCGCACATCCCCATTGGTCCTATACGCTTACAATGTGAGTTACAATCAGTTTTTATTGCAATAATTAATGAAAACTTCTGAATTTAGTCTTTTCAAAGCAACTGCTCACAAGTTCAAAATTTTTAGACAAGTAACACGATACTGTGCAGGGAAATATACAAGGTAAAGAATTTGTTTGCAACGAGACGTACTAAGTCTGCACAACTTATGTTTGTAATCACGAAATGAATTTTGCCCTAAATATAAAAATGTCAGTGCCATGAAAATGGTTTTTGCACTAAAATGGACTATTTTGTGTGCACTGTGTGGGGAAAGGGGTTGCTTAGGTGCTGCCGCCCTAGACCACCCTTAGTCTGTATATTCAGCCTGACAGGATCCGAGGTGTTTTTTATTCTTTGTCTGACTTCACTTGAGGTGTGATGTTCAGGTTGATATACTTCACTTAAATGATAGACCCCTATCCCTAGTCTGGGTTTAGTGGTTAGCCTTTATATGCAGAATCAGCAATACCTACGTGAACAGTATAAGGACTAAAAATTCCGTGATCCCAAGAAGGGGAGGGGACGGGGAAGGGTGGTCACCATAAATTAAAATCAGTTTTCAAAACAGCCCCACTTGGAAGACGATGTTCCAGCTGTCCCTGTATGTAATCCTGCTACCCTCGAATACAAACCGTCTTGTGAAAGACACAGAAGGCGCTTGAAACGTCTAGCAGAGGACCAATGTAAATTGTCGACGGCGAAAACTTCCAGAATGCTGAATAGTACCGACTTCCTTGCTTAGACTTTCCCATTCATATTGCTTTTAGTTTTATGTATTTTGCGGATTTTATGTAGCCTAATATACGTGTAATAACTTACATGCAACCCTCGGCAGAATCGTTTACAGGGAAAGGGAGATAGGTTGCTAGTCAAACAAAGTCAAGTTTACATCTACGGACGCAATTCGGCACAGGTAGTCACCGCAACGATCCCAAGACTGGGGGCATAGTGAGACCCTTCATCATGATCTCCCAGATTTCGGCACTTTCTAAGGTAATTTTTAGTCTTTCTAAGGCACAGAAAAACTTCACAATAAAATTATTGGGTGGAGCTTTAGCCCGCAGCCTCCTCCCGGCTTCGGTAGGTCTGTATGTAAAAAAATGTGTACTAACTGCGTCATCATGTTTACAAGTTTTAGGCTATTGCTTCTCGGTACTACTGAAGTCCTCCTAGACTGTGGACCGGTGACGAGGAGAAGTCGACATGAATGTCATAAACGCCAGTACGATGCGTCAAGATGTTTGAGTGCGCAGAAGAAAATGTTGTTCAACAAGTTGGTCGTTAAACGTTAATCCCATCCCCGGCTGTTCACATAAGCATCAAATGCCCTCGTGTTTCCCATAGGCATACACGATAGCGGTCCGTTAACAATTATACTAACAGGCAATGCTTGTCTTTTAGTGAAAGGTTCCCACCGACTGTGCTGCGTCACACCACGGTCAATAGCAACGACATTCTGTTTTTCGGCACGTTAGCCATCAAAGAATCACTGAACTAGCTGAGGGTATATTGATGTGAGAGCGTATATGTTGTTTTCACGGATTGGGTACTGCTATTCACGCGTCGGATTTTGGTATGCGCGAATATATACTTTTAGTGTACAAAAAGATGCATGTAGCAGGTCCCGAAAATCGGTGAGCGTTGGACGCCCAACGCTACTGAGCACAAACAGTCGGAAACGCAGGGACTGCGCCAGGGTATTTCGATAGGGGGCAAAGCATGAGATAAGTGGTCGCCGCTCTGGGGGAGGGGTCTAAGGGGAGGGGGTTGTCCCCCTCCCCGTTGGAAATTTTTTTTTGTTATTTTAAGGTTGCTTAGATGCAAAATGATGATGTCTTTGGTACATATTTTTAACTGATCATATATGACTGGAAAGTTTATAATTTAGTAATTTTAATTTTTGTTTGGGAAAGATGCTTTTCTGGGGAGGGGTGTCCCCTCCACTTCGAGAAATTTTTTATTAATTTAAGATTGCTTAGATGCAAAATGGTGATATCTTTGGTATATTTTTTGAACTGATCATATATGGAAGAAAGTGTTCATAATTTATTGAATTTTAATTTTTGCTTGGGGAAAAGATGCTTTTCTGGGGAGGGGTCTACACCCCTCCCCTTTGAGAAATTTTTTATCAATTTAAGATTGCTTAGATGAAAATGGTGATGTCTTTAGTATTTTGAGCTGATCGTATATGGCTGAAAAGTGTTTATAATTTATTGAATTTTAAGTTTTGGTTTAGTGAAAGAGGACAGTAGACTTTTTTGTCTAAGAGAAGGGTATGTAGTTTACAAACCTCCTGAAGTCCATTCCCCTTGTGTATGGGTATGATTTCACTCAAAAATACGTGCGTAGAGTCGCCAGAAGCACGAACTTTTACGAATATTTTCGTTGATTAATATGTTCATTATAAACAGATAAAAGGGTAACTAAAGGCTGGCAGACACCGGTATAGGGCCTCCTGGAAGCGCTGGACTAATTATATGGATCAAATACATACCTACCCCCACTCCTCTTTTCTTCTTCTTTCTCCTTCGATTCCCCTTCTTATCTTTCATTTTTTCCTTTTCTTCCTTTTTCCTGTTCTTTTCCTTCTCTCTCCCCCTGTTCTTGCAAATGATAGGAGGCGGTCTCCCCCTGAACCCTGTGGCGCCGCCCCTAATTTCTTTGCTCTTTTTCTGATTGACTCAAGATTTCTTCATACAATAAAGATTGTGTTGTGTACGGCCATGCACCTACTATTTCAAATTCGTTTTCGACGGATTACTCAGTCGAGTCTACACCAAAATAAAGCAAAATCAAGCATAGGCGTAGGTAGCTTGTCGGTACTGGGGGCTGAACCTTGTTTCGGATCGCCGTTCTGGGGGAGGGGTCTAAGGGGAGGGGTTCCCCTCCCCTTTTGGAAATTTTTTGGGTATTTGAGGGTCCTCAGATGCAATTTGGGCAAATTTTAAGGAAAATTACTGCAATTTATTTTTACATTTTTTACTGAAGAGACAAATAAGGGGTTTTTGGTCTTGGATGTTGGGGCAGGAGCGTACTTCAGCCCCCAGCCACCTCTTCCTACGCTTATGCAATAAGGGAGACATATAATATTACTTCCAAGTTAAATTCATTTTATCAAATGTTTTTATATTTTTATTGTCAAAATGTTCGTTAAGTGATTGACTCATAATACCCCCAATATATATGTTCACGTTCTAAACTTTAAATGGTCACATGCTGGGAATGGAGAGACAGTAAATGTTTGAGATTGCCAAACATTACATAATCCGGACGGGGGGAATACCCATAGACGGAAGGTTCACTTGGTCGAAGGTTCACTAAAGACCGAAGGTTCACTAAAGACCGAAGATTCCCCCCGACGAAAATATATTCCAAGTTACGGGTAGGGTTGGGGTTTTGGTTAGATAGAGATTCATGGATCAGGCGTATCCCCTGGTGCACAAATTAGCTGTCTGTATTTTTTGATGTAACTTGCAATGATACGCACCTTTTCTCCAAGACAAAGGGAACTCTTTGTTCTGTGACACCATATGTGTGAGGTCTCACAATAACTTGCCGTTAGGGTATACTACTGTATTGTTTTAGCTTTACTCTCGGTTCCTGTGCTCTTTTTGTTTGCGCGTTATGTATAATGGCCTTAGTGTTTATGTAATACTAAACCTGCATTCACGTAAACAATGGGGCAAACAGAAAACATTTATGCGAGTGGGGATTGCACATTTTAGGTATTTTGTAATCTTCAGTATATGATATCGAGCAAGATTCATATTTGTAACAAATGGTAAATACGGAGCTTTTGATCGTTCTACAAGTTTAATGTGCGCAGGAGGTCTTTTCATACGATAGGCTACATTTTATTTATAACAGGCCTTCAAGTTAGTTTTATCTACTCCTGGCTCGAAGAATCTTTGGAGTCTCTTTCTGTTTACCCGCCTCTTCTAGCGAATAAAAGGTGTTTGGAACTTACATTTGGAAAGAAAGCCAAATTATCATACTTTCTCATTTTGCCCATCAAAATCCGTTTACACCATAAACTGACAGGCAGTAAGCTGCTATTTTAGATCTTGGTGTCAAAGGTAACGCTAAAACGTTCGAATCGAAACCGAGCTAACGGGTCGTTGGCCGTTTTGGCAGACACTTAAGAAAGCTTCAGTCGACGCATGACGGAGATTGTGGGGTCTGATTTCTCGCCAGCGAGTAGGATATGGCATATTTATTCGATCCTTAAAAAGCAACCGCGTCTAACAATGGCGGTGTTTCTAGACCCTGTCAAAGATGAAGTCGTATAAGGTCATGTTCCCCATCTTAAATTGCCGTCTCAACGTACCCCTCGCGTCGAGTGGAGAAATCCATCAAGTATGTTAAACATATCTTGACAGAGAACCATTAATCGATCTTAGCATTTCGTCTTTCCTAAACAAAAAGAAAGCTGACATAGGCTGCTGGGACACACTCTCAGTGGATGTTCGAAAACATAGTTCCATGGCAATTTCCCCTTGTTCAGCTTGACTACGGAGCAGGCTGTATGGCAAATTCCTTGTTCAGCGATACCCATATAAGTTTTAAAGGGGATGAGCAAACAGAGTCCTCTCTGCAGGCACTGAGGGTGTAGCATGATTGTGAGTTGTTGACCACCCTAAGAATGACTCCCTGATCAAAATATGATTTTATTCATGTGTGTACTCCTTGTTTAGTGGCTTCACTGTTTCCAAAGTCATTACGGAGGACGTGAGTGAACAGGTTCCACTCCGTCAGTTCGGTCAGAAAGGAATATGCTGTCCGTTACCATCGAAATAGTTACCGCCCCTTCCCACACTCGGTAAGACACCCCACACAACGAATGAAATGGGTTCTTCCAAAGAATATTTCATTGACTGCTCCGCCACTTGTGCAGTGGACAGTGACGGATGTTGTTACTGTCTGTCAGAACAATTGTTTCGTGGACATCGCACTCAGTTTAACATTTCCTATGGTCTTCCCCTAAACAAGAAAATAAATATGGCCACAGGGAGTGACAATTTATCAGCCTGGTTCAAACGATATGCTTACTGGGAAGAGCGTTTGCTTCTGTACTTGTCTTAGACCTGCTGGTCGATAACCTATACCTAATGTTATATTCACTAGAACTTGAGCCGAGTCTATAAAGTGGTGGCACGTTAAAGTTGCACGCATATTTTTCTATTTGACTGAGTTTTGGCGTACAACAATTTTTATAAAGTAAAAAATTCAAGTAAAAATGGCCTGGGTTTCAAAACACATGAGAACCAGTATTATCCATCACCGAATTTACGACAAATTTTGCCACACACAGAAGTTCAAGTAACGAGGATTTGCTTAGAGTTTATGACGTACAATATGAACCAAGTACGCACCATGCTTCATGTGACACATTGTCTTTATCAAGGCAAATCATGTTTAAATTTGATTTACTGAATTTCGAACCCGGTTCCTCCCGGTACCCGCGGAGCGGAATCTATTTGCTCATCCTCTCTTTAAGAGTTCCCAAAACAAACGCGGGATATTCATGACTGAGCAAGAAAAATGTCTTACAGCCTGCCACGTAGGCAAGGTTCCTGGCGGTGGCGTACTGTATAAGCTGTGCAATAGTCATCGCGTATCGTCTAATCGATTAAACGTATTTCATTGCCAAAACTATGACATAAGGCCCATGACCATTCTTCATAGGTCCATGCAGTGGGAGGGGGAGGGATTTTGCTGGAATTTTGTTCTCACTAAAAGCTGTGTAGACAAAAGTGTGATTCGCGTGAAGCGAGCAAACGATTCGCACATATTTGATACAGGTACACAAATTCGGACAAAAATTCCACAAGAACTGGGGGCCTCCAGGTCTTACATTACATTTTTGCCCCGATTCTAAGTTCGACATTTGCCAAATTTCTGCCCGAATTTTTGCCGATCAATAAAGGGGGTGGGAGCCCTTTCCCAGTCCGTATGCCTATGCTATTCTGTACGAAAGGAAACATACTGTTCTACTGTACGGTATAGTTCAGTTTGTATTTTATAATGAGTGATGTTAAAATGTGTGACACTCCCTTAATAGCGACAGTGAAAAGCTGTCCTTTTAAACTTGAACGTAACAATGGTATGATGGGTTAGCGATGCGTAATATGCCGACAGCTGAACAAATACTGCCCCCTTCCCAGCCATTGACAAAGCAGCTAGCCTAACCAGCGGGCTCACCGTAGACCCGTTTCCTGTCAGGTTCATCATTATAATACCATTCCCACTTTTTCATAGTTTGATAGCCTATATGCAAAAACGGCCGTTATCAAAATTTATGTCAGAGGACCTGTCAGTGAACTTGAAACGGTTTACAGCGTTCAGCCGTAAACAAGTGACCGAAAAATTACCAAGTTTCTTCGAAATATTTATCATTTTCGAAGATAAATACTTCATGCCGCGACAAACAGGGTTCGAGTTGGTCGCACAGCTTGCTATCACAACCACAGTAAATTCAGAGTTTTCGAAAAAAAAAAAAATACGGGGAACGGATGGTAACGGTAATAGCTCATGACGGCCTGTCAGCAAGGTTATAAACAGACCAAGATTTTTAAAGGAACTGATCTCGACCAAGTTGGAATTTATGCCTCTGTTTTTATAAGTTCAAAATGGTCGCCATAGGCTGCTTCTTTGCCTTCAAGTTCTGTTCTCCGGTCTAAGTTCGAAAACTTTATAAATGAACTTCAGTATTACAGTATTATAAATTTCTTTTCCTGGTAAATTTTGTAGCATAGGCTCAAATGCGAGTGAATTTCATCAGAAAATTAACTTGATTCGTATTCTTCAGTTAAAATGGCTCTTAGTCCACTTTGACTGAAAAACAGACCGGCATTTGTAAGAAGTGTTCGAATTTAGAACCGACCACTCTACTTCATCAAGAGGTGGGTGTGATGGAGCCAGGAGAAAGCCAGATTCATAAGGTTACCGGTAACCAGTTCGACGGGAATGACTTTTTTCAAACCTCGCAAAGTTTTAATGTTTTCTTATGAGAGTTCTCCATCTTCAGTAAAAAAAAAAAAAAAAAAAAAAAATTGACTGATTTGCCTTGCAGGGGTGGTGTCAGCGGGGGATCGGAGGCTATGCCCGTCGGGGAAGCTGTTCACTTTTGTCGGGGAGCCTTAACCGTACGATAAAATATGTAATCCCAACGACCTTCAGTCGCTTCGACGATCTGCTTGATTTTGATTATGGGAAGGCAGGTCCTTCAATAAAGACCCCATATTTTCCAAGTTTCCCTCAGAAACCCAATTTTTCATATTTTCTTCCAATAGATCTACAATTTCCAATTTTTTCCAATACAACTCCCAAAATTTTCATTTTTTTGTAAAAAAAAGGCAAAAAAATTGTTCTTCGCGCCTTCGCGCGCCGAAAATTTTGCATGCCACATCCTTTGGGCAATTCAGCGCCTTTGTCGGGGCTTCGGGCTGCTCACCCCCCCCCCCCCCCCCGTGGGCAAATCCTGGGGCCACCTCTGTTGTCTCGCTCAAAGTCACATATAGCTCTATTACATTCCTTCGTAACTGTTTCTTTTAGTTTTTTCGGATCTACCGTTAATCTTATTTGTGGCAGTCCGTCTGGAACTCATGTCAAAATCCCTTGATAAAACAAGCTGTGAGATTAAGTTGACGTATTTAATCACCTTGTTATAATTCCACAGATGTGTGACAGGTATGATAAATTGCGCAGGTTTGTAATCAGAGAAATACAATCACGCTCACTCATTTTACGAAGTTCATTTTGCGGGCCACCGACTTCATAGCTTACGAATGTTTGTGAAAAATCGAGAGCTGGCCGACACCAAGTCGTAAACAGCTCGGTGTGAAATATTATTCAGGTTAGTAGGCCTTCATGGGGATACCTGTAATAAATGAAACAATAAATTAATTTAATCATACAGTGAAACAATTGTTCATAATTATCCTGCGTAGCATACTATTGTTCAATGCTCACATTTTCTCGATGGATTTATCGTTAACTAAAGTACACAATAAGAACGACGGAGGATAGTGAAGTGACCGTACAGCCTGCTTCGAAGGCAAGCATGTGTGCTGTACGTGTCGCTATTGCATGTTTTCGTTAATGACTGAAAGCAAAAATATGTCCCTTTGAGCTGTCCACGTTGAACCTGGCAGTGACACTTAGCTAATATAAAGCGTAACTGGCGTAGAATTATGTGACCGTGAACCGTATTTTATAAGTTAGGCCTATATAGTCTAGAGCAGTGGTTCTCAAACTTTTTTAGACTACCGCCCCTTTCACCACCTTGAACTGTCCCAGTGCCCCCTCCCCTCCTCCTCCTACCCCTCCCCTCGTCCTGCCTTTCATAGTCGGACGCTCAACAATATTTTTTCACAATTAACTTTTTCTATTTGCAACTTAGAAAAACAAAAACCCACAGAAGACAGGCATACTGTGAAAATGGTATAGAGAGCCCAGATGTAGTTCAGTCAGTGTGGAGGATGAGTTTGGTGAAACGCTGAGGGATAACGAATGTCTGGTTCCATTTTAGTGAGAACACTGTAAACACAAATTAGTCAAAACAGTGTCTGAATCGACTAACCACGTTAGTCACGATATTTGACTAGTTTCTGATGATATCTGACTAATTTCACGATAATGGACTAACAATTATTAGTCAAAAATTAGTCAACGAGGCTTCAAATTGGTCAGAAACTAAGTCAATTGGTCAAAAATTAGTCAAATGTTATTGACTAACGTGATTAGTCGACTCAGACACCGTTTTGACTAATTTGTGTTTACAGTGAAGCGGAGGGGAACAGACCCCCTGGTTGCCTGATTGGGCCCTAAATCGCTGCAGTGATGTGTCGTAATCGCCAGGGACCCCTAAATCAGTGTCAACGCCTCCTTATTCTCCGTGTGCTCTGTAGCGCCCATCTGAGACTTCCCAACGTCCCCCGGGGGCGGTAGGGACCACTTTGAGAAACACTGGTTGAGACGTTTAAACCTGAAATCAGAAGAATTGGTAGTTCCCAGCAAACGTCTTTCTACGAGTCAGGCCATTGTCTAAGCCTCTAAGGCGTGTGATGCAGGGGCTGCAGCCCCCATTTAAGCCCCTACTTGAAAGTAGTCCCATACGCGTATGACCATGGTCACTGATTACCGTATACGTAATACTTTTATTTAATTTTTTACTTTCTCTTAGTTCCTTCTTTTATCTTCTTTTATTTTCGTACTGTTGTTTACATGTATGTATTTTGTAATTCGTCTTAATTTCCTTATCTTACTTTCAACGTTATTACTTGCCAGGTTGATTCCTATTGCTTTATATTTTTACTTTCTCGTATTTCCTTCTTTTGTTTTCTTAATGTTGTCTGCATGTATACATTTTGTAATTTTAGTGTTTTTGTACTGTTTTATGCGAGCATTCAGTTACCCTTGTGGGGTTTATTAAAGTTGATCTTATCTTATCTTATCGTATAGACTCGGCCGGAGTTGGGGCCTTTGGAATCGTTGAAATTACCTCGAACTCAGGGTATCAGACTCAAAAAATAGAGCGAGTGGAAACGGATTTGACTCGCACTATCTGACTATAGGACTGGGTGGACTTCCAAACATGTGCCCTGAAATTCGATGCAGGAAGACTTTGTGTCAAAATGACGGAAATATTAAGTGGTCTAAATTAGGTCATAATCATAAAAGCAAAATTAAATATGGCTCACGATGGGAGTGGTTTGGCATAACTGGAGTTAACTTGGACTATGGTACTACATAGTTACAAACACGTGCTTCTTTGCTGTGTAGTTGCAATTATTGCGTCTTGGTTGGCCAGGTTTCCGTTTGAGATAAAAATTTCTCATTTCACCGGTTGCCTTATTTCTTCCAATCGGCTACAGTATTACCACGAGAAATATGAGGATATAAACCTGCAAATCATTAAATTTTCTAAAACGCTCCCGGGATTAGACTGTTATAGCGTTAACCCCATTTTTCGATTCGGTTCAGTTGACCTTCGTTTTCAGCTAGGTCAGAGAAGTTCTTCAGGACACAGGAGACATTGGCATACGCAGCAGGTGGTGCTATGACATGGCACTTAATGTCGGTTTACTAAGTTGAAGGTACTTTGTGCGGTCCATGAGTGCGTAATAGCCCCTTCCAGATATTATATTTTTGCAAACTCGTGCCATTTGTATTATTCGTATTTGTTAGTCGGCATACCATGCACACAGGCTCTGTGAGTAAGGCACAACGCACACGGGCGTCAAAAAAGGGGGAGGGAAAAAGAAAACAACGTGTTTTATTTATTCTTCGTGTTTTTCTTTCGCTGAATAAAAGAGAAACTTGCAAAATAGACAAGCTCATCTCTGCCATTTCATGTTAATTCAATACATAGGCGTAGGAAGCTTTCTCGAGACGAGGGTGGGGTGCTGAACCTTGTTTCGGATCGCCGTCCTGGGGGAGGGGTTAAGGGGAAGGGTGTCCCCCTTTGGAAAATTTTTGGGTATTTGAGGGTCCTCAAATGCAATTTGGTGCAACACTTTGGATAAACTTTAACGAAAATTACTACAATTTTTTGACATTTCTTACAGAAGGGCAAATAAGGGGTTTTTGCCCTTGGATCTTGGGGGACGGAAGCCTACTTCAGTCCCCACATTTTTGACTGGGGGCTTAGCCCCCCTACCCCCGCTTCCTACGCCCTTGATTCAATATCAATACAGTCTCTCCATGTCTAAACGTTATCATCCGTGTGCAGCCATCCTAGTTGTTGGACGTATGCCTCTTTCTAACGTACATATTGCAAGCGTGGAAGTAATACATGTTCGACGGACCGCATGTGTGCTAAAAGGTTCAGTATGTTTCTCTGCAATCTAATGAAAACAATGCAACAAACGACAACAAAATCGTGAAACAAGTATATACTACACTGACTCGTTTCGCGTTTCGTGTTTCCATAACGTCAGTGGGCTTTGGGCTGAAGTCCATCGTTCCTTTCAAGCTTTGTTGAAACAGAGGTGAGTCCAGGAGAAGCCGTGAACAGGTGAAGGACTGGAATTGGAATGCAGAACGAATGCCTGATACAAAATTAATTTTAAATGCAATAAGCCTAAGGAAGTTTTAAAGCAAATGCACCCCATTTTGGCTTTTTCGTTGTTTTACATTTTCACTGTCCCCGGCCTTTGCTAATTAGAGCTGGACCAGGTGATTTTGAAAATTTGGATTGTTTTAAGCCAGTTTTGTGGATGAGAAATGCACAAAATATTCGGGCCCTGGATTTTGGGAAGCCTCTCATTTCTTCAGTTTGGTGGACTCTGAAGCATTTCCTTAGAGCTATAACGCTGTTGTTTCACGTTCGTCTTCTTCTTACTGTCGGAAGAACAGTAAAATAGTGTCTCGATGTATTATGAATATTCATGAGCTCATTTAATTCGTCATGCATATTCACTTTACCTTGTAAACGTCTGGAAGTATTGAATATCAATAATATCTTACTAAGATCATGCTGAGGATTCAATAAGAGATGAAACAATATGCCGTTCATTTTGAGCATTTTAAATTGTAGTGCAAGACTTCACGTCATCGGGTGGCCCGCGGTTAATATGAGACCTCCTTACATTAAGTGCTTGCCGTCTTGGGTTGCTTACATAATTATCTACGTGACATTTAGACTCAATAAACAATAGGGGCACAACTGGTCGTGGTTACGAAGACGTGTGTAAAAATGATAATTACATACCGACTGCACTTCGCTAACTTTATGCCATGGCTTGAAGAACGTTAGGCCTACTGACGAAACTACCGATAGTCTTCGTGGAAGCTCTCCGTGGCTCCCGTCATATGAGTGCTATTAGATTTTGGTTACCGAAAAGAGGTACGAAAACCCTCCACTCCGTGGGGAATCCTACGAGCTAATCCCACCATACCTACCTCCACGAAGGAGAAAGAGATTCGTCGTTTAGGTTATCAGCATAAGAGAAATCCTTAGGACTCCGGCCAGTCGATACTTTGTGTGGCGTTCGCTACGCAGGCCGCGTCACATCCGGTTCGGCTTCGTAAATCACTCTCCCGATCACCTGAGTTGATAAAAGTACATCGGACCGACTCAAGGGAATTAAGACTTCAGCTTAAACATTAGTACGAAACGGTGATGTTTTATGTTAATGTCATAATGCCACCTTCGTTTCCGCAGGCGGTGCTTTGCGTACAGGGATTGTAAATGTCTTTATCTGCCTTCCCGTGGGGTTCTCACAATAAAGGTCGTTACACCCTTTGTTGTAAGGTCTGATAATCGAATTTCAGCAGCAGACAAGAACATGGAAGTACTCTAGATTTCTGCTCATAGTTTAACGAATTTAAATAAGGAGGTTAACATGTCATCACTCGTGCCGTCGTTTACCTGAACCTGACTTTGTAATATACTAACTACATGGGGTTGAGTGGTACCTTTATCCATCGATTTATTGACATGGGTTCTTACAAAAAAAGACCTGTAGTCCTGTATACGAAAAAAAAATAGCTCACCCATATCAGCCTACGGGACTACTTTATCGTGGGGGATGAAAACAGGTCAGAAATTTAAGTGATTCATCATCACAAGTTTGTCCGAAAAAGAGCGTATTTTCCCCAAAAGACCGAATTTTCTGTATGAATGTTCCGGACACCTATGAGTTCATTCAACTAATACAGGTAAACATAAAGAAGACTGCTTTGAGGATCCGTCTCCTGAGATTGAGCCTAAGTATACTGAAAGTGACGCTAGACTGCGAAGCTGTATCAGGTCAGATACTTTGTGATTAGAGCAAAGGTGTAGGTCTTTTATCTTCGATCTTCGTTTTCGAGGTCTTCGTTATAGATATTCCCAAATCATGGAGCTTCTACTTTGACAACGAGCTTCTGCTCCGCCCTGTAGGGTGTTACAAGTGAACTGTCTCCCACTTGAAAATTTACTCAGTTGTTACAGACCTGTCATCCTCCAGAATTGCATCAGCGCACAGTAACATAACGAGTTTTCATCACCGGTAACGGATAACAGATGAGGGGAATTAAGGGAAGTCATATCAGAGATACCACTGTGTATAAACTCTAGGAAGTAATTCCCCCTACTTTGTTTACCAACGTCCTTTGGGGGAAACCGGATTATAGGTCTCACCGATCTAGGGACCGCCACCCCTTCATCCTGCCGGTTTCACTCAGTATTTTCCCGAAATATATTTTTGTGGCCGAATAAAGGATTCGCTTTTGGTAACGCTGGGATCGCAAGCGGGTCCGTTTTAAGTGAAAAGTAAGTAGCGATGTTACCTGCTGTGTGTTTTAGTGTTTGTAGATCTGTTTGAGTTCTGTTATGTTACAGTGAGATCTGAAAAATTGGCCGTGGAATGATACCAGAAACTGTGAGACTCAAACCGTGAGACTCAAACCATGAGACTCAAACCGTGAGAGTTGGCAGGGTCCGATTGTTGTGATTTGCTGACTTGTAAAGTCAGCAAAATTCTACAGGAGGGGTAATTCTAGAAGAGCGATATTTTCATAGTGTGGTATCGCATCGTATCGGGCACAGGGTGAAACGGGTTTTTAGCCCTTTTTACACTAGCGCGACTCGATAAGATACGATAAGAAAGTTAAAAACAATGTTTTCACTTATTCCCTTTCACACTAGGCGCGATATGACGCGAAACGACGCAATACGATACGACACCATGAAAATGTCGCCAGCCCTTTCACACTACTTTTCTTCTTCTCTCAGCGATTTTTGAATGACCGATTATTAGTTACGTGATCTAACAAAAAGAAATTCTCTTTCATCGTTGGTCAGACAAAATATCGCTGGGCGACAAGTGGGTGAAATTTTGAAAAATTTCAGCCCAATTTTATTGCGTCGTACCGCGTAGTATCGCGTCGCGCCTCGTTTGAAAGGGCCTAAGTGATTACATTGTTTTCAACTATTTTTATCGTGTCGTATCACGTCGCAGCGCGTCTAGTGTGAAAGGCCCTCTAGACTATTTTATCGTATCGTCGCGTCGCGCCTAGTGTGAAAGTTTCTTCAGGCTTTTTCACCATGTCCTTTTTTATTTGTACATTCATTGTAAAAAAAAACTGACATTCGACAATTGCAACTTTTGCTTCGTATACATTATAAGGAGAAATAACATGAAGGAAATGAAAAAAGTATTATTTCAAACTTTTTTACTTTCTTCACAGTATTCACAAGACCCAAACACTTTCCACGAAGGGAGTTGTCCAAACACACCCGCCCCTGACGAGGTTCCGAACGGAGCATGCCATAAGTGCGAGTGTTGGTCCGATACTAACTGTGACAAGCACAAAAAATGCTGCTACAACGGGTGTAAGAATACATGCATGGAAAGTGTTGTTGTTGCTCCTGCTCCAGGTAATGTTACTACGCTATAGTTAAATATTTGAATTCCATACTTAAAGGCAGACAGTCATCACTCCAAAGTGTATTTTTAGTGTAGGGGTATCAACATTCTCAGTTGGTGACTGCTCTTTGATTGACATCAAAGTTTGAAAATTTGAAAGATGCAGAGTAGCTCACATTCCACACAAGGCAGAGAGAGTGCTTTTATTACATTTTATAGCCTTGTATGCTCACCAGGACATGGCCTTAAGCAATAAAACAGGTTTATTCCTGCATAAGGAGGAGCTTCTTACAGTTATGGGAGGAGCTAGAAGTTGCGTAGTTGGGAGAATTGGAACTGTCTGGGATGATGAAAATTCCCCTTTAAACTTCCGCTGATGTAGGAACTTCTGCATTTATTTTTGCATACGGTACAAGGCATGCATCCCGTAGACATCTTTTGTACGTAATTTCGGCATTGAAGGACATTTAAGACTTGAAGCGACCGCGAATTTGGGGGAAGACCAAAAGGGTTTATGAATTACAAGGTCGCAAGGTGGCTACAAATTCAAAATTTGAGCTCAAAGTTGACTTTTTTTCATGTCAGAAGGTCAGTTCAGCTCCATGGCGTAAATTTCCTCTTAAGTTTGAGGACCTCCTAAGAATCGAAATATGCGACCTTCAAATGAAAAGACTGGGCTGCCATTTTACAAAGTCACAACCATTGTATGTACGTACAATAATTTTACCGGTGGTGTACGTGACCGTTTGTATCATAAAGGTGGAGACCAGTGGCGTAGCTATAGGGGGCCTGGGGGGTCTGGGCCCCCCAGATATTCGTCAGGGCCCCCAGATTTTTTGTGTCCTAATAAAATGTGTAAGAACTAAGAAAAAATAAATGTTTGAACCGAAAAAAACTTTGAAGTATTTCCTTCAAAAAATAAATATATAAATAAAATGTGTAAGAATTAAGAAAAAGTAAATGTGTGAAAAACACATTTTGCGCACGTATGAAATCAACTTATAACTTTAAAATGCCTACTTTCACTAAATTAGGTATATAATCTGCACTGTCTTAATTCGTATATAATTCACTTGGACGATGAAACGAACGTCCCGACGACAAATTCGGATGTGACATTGTCAGGTTTAGACCCTTTCTGCCTTTCGGATGGCTGGTTGATTTACTGAAAACATGGCAACCATGCACTAAAGTCCGTTCTTACACGACCATTCCTATACGGTATCATACACAAAATATGTCGTACGGTAAGATACTGCGTTCGAATAATTCTTCTATCCTTAACAAGTATGTCGTGTCTCTCTCCTTGCCCATGACAAGTGCACTGTAGAACAATTGTTTTGGACAAGTCTTTTTTGGTTTCGATGATAAGAGAAACCAATGCATTCGTGATGGCGTATGTGTGTATGTATGTGTATATGTGCGTGTGTGTGTATGTGTGTGTATGTGTGTATGTGTGTGTGTGTGTTTGTGACACTTTGCTCGTTAACACGATATCTCAAGAAGGGAAACTCTGACAGTTCTCAAACTTGGTACATAGATGCCCCATATTGAGAGGAAGAACCCTATTGTTTTTGGTGGGGGTCAAAGGTCATCTGGGGTCACCGGGGGTCAAATTCCGAAAACCTTGTTAACACGATATCTCGAGATAGGAAGCTTGGATAAATTTCATACTTAGTATGTAGATGCGTTATGGTAAGAGGAAGAACCCTATTGTTTGTGGTGGAGGTCAAAGGTCATCTGGGGTCACCGGAGGTCAAACTCTGAAAATCTTGTTAACATGATGTCTCAAGATAGGAAGCTTGGATAAATTTCATACTTAGTATGTAGATAGGTTATGGTAAGAGGAAGAACCCTGTCATTTGTGCTGGAGGTCAAAGGTCATCTGGGGTCACCGGAGGTCAAACTCTGAAAACCTTGTTAACACGATGTCTCAAGATAGGAAGCTTGGATAAATTTCATACTTAGTATGTAGATGCGTTATGCTAAGAGAAAGGACCCTATCATTTTTGGTGGAGGTCAAAGGTCATCTGGGGTCACCGGGGGTCGAATGCTAAAAAACTTTGTAACATGATATCTCAAGTTAGGAAGCTTAGATAAATTTCATACTTAGTATGTAGATGTGTTATGGTAAGAGGAAGAACTCTATTGTTTTTGGTGGAGGTCAAAGGTCATCTGGGGTCACCGGAGGTCAAACTCTGAAAATCTTGTTAACATGATGTCTCAAGATAGGAAGCTTGGATAAATTTCATACTTAGTATGTAGATAGGTTATGGTAAGAGGAAGAACTCTATCGTTTTTGATGGAGGTCAAAGGTCATCTGGGGTCACCAGGGGTCGAATGCTGAAAACCTTGTTAACATGATATCTCAAGGTAGGAAGCTTGATAAATTTCATACTTAGTATGTAGATGCGTTATAATAAGAGGAAGAACCCTATTTTTTTTTGGTGGCGGTCAAAGGTCATCTGGGGTCACCGGAGGTCAAACTCTGAAAACCTTGTTAACACAATATCTCAAGATAGGAAGCTTGGATAAATTTCATACTTAGTATGTAGATGCGTTATGGTAAGAGGAAGAGCCTTATTGTTTTGGGTGGAGGTCAAAGGTCATCTGCGGTCACCAGGGGTCGAATGCTGAAAACCTTGTTAACACGATATCTCAAGTTAGGAAGCTTGGATAAATTTCATACGTAGTATGTAGATGTGTTATGGTAAGAGGAAGAACCCAATCATTTTTGGTGGCGGTCAAAGGTCATCTGGGGTCATCGGAGGTCAAACTCTGAAAACCATGTTGACACGATATCTCAAGATAGGAAGCTTGGATAGATTTCTTAGGTAGTATGTGGATGTGTTATGGTGGGAAGATGAATGCTATCATGTTTGGTGTAGGTCAAAGGTCATGTAGGGTCACCGGGGGTCAAATACTGAAAATGTTTTTAACATCATATCTCAAGATAGGAAGCTTGAATAAATTTCATACTTAGTATGTACATGCATTATGGTAAGAGGAAGAACCCTATCGTTTTTGATGGAGGTCAAAGGTCATCTGGGGTCAAAAAGCAAAGTTTTAAAAATTCCCAAGATCGTCTCATGAGTTCACCAGAAGGCAAAAAACAAATTTTCCCAAGAATTCCCAAGATCATCATCTTGAGTCATCAGATGTCAAAATGCAAAATTTCCCAGGAATTCCCAAGATCAAATATGAACCAAAAATTATTTTTCCAACATGTTAAGATAGCACTTGACCAGTGACTGAAAGACATGGGACATCATGGCATTATTTGGAATAGAACATATATCATCGAAACCTCAATGCATTTTTGCATTCTGGTTTTACTAGTTCGCACTGGCGTCCGGGCGGATTTGTAAAATTGCCAACAAGGTCCAGATTTCATGTGTTTCTCACATGATCCCTACTTCTGCTTTGCGGGTTAAAGAGTTTGAAAGATTTACTAGTGGTATTGTAGGTCTGACGAAGTAATATACCGATGACTTGAGTCCGTGAACAAATACAGCACCATTTTGCATTTAGACACCATTGAAAACCGGAAAAATTTCCAAAGGGAAGGGGACACCCTTAGACCCCTACATCAGGACAGTGATCTATGTCCTCCTTGCTAGAAAATAAATATGGTAACCCTAGGCTGGAGACAAATGGTATAATCTAGGGGATATGTAATTGAGTAGTGGGCATGTAGCCTATGGACAGGTTGATGGACAAATGTAACAGAGACATACCGGAAGGTGAATATGAGAGAATTGCAGGCAGAATAAATGAAAAGGGATGCATAATTCAGTATGATTCTTGTATTATCTCAGCTCACATGATATCCACGGCCGTACACAGCGGGGGCGGGCAGTTACCCCCAGAAATTTTCAAAGTTCACCGTTTCCAGCTTTGAGAATATACAGTGAAAACGCAGTAAAAATATAAGAAATAGCTGTAATCGTAATGATAGACCTTAAACAATTTTCAAATAGGCAGATGAATATTTTCATGTCTATATCTGTACACATCACCAATCGTTTACTGTACAGCTCTATTAGGATGTATTTCTATAGCCTACCTTTCTAAAGTTCTTGCGCTACGCGCGATTATGCATAGCTGCAATGTTGCTATTGTTGCTATAGGTAGCCTCAATCATCAATGGCTTAAAAACGTTCTTAAACCGTGCCAGTTTAGTCATAAAAACGTTTTGTAGGCAATAACACTCCCTCCCCTCCCTTAACCCCCCCCCCCACAACGGAGTTCAATGGCTGAGGTCATGCTTCACATCATATCCACAACGCTCTCAAAAATGACTTTACGCACTTAGTCACAAGTACTTTTCGTTTTCCTTTTAAAGCTTAAATCCCTCAGATATTGCACCATTTGCTATCTATACGTCCTCCTGAAATTACAAATTTTCGCCAAGGGGGAGGGAGACACCCGTTCCCTTTAGTCCCCTCCCCCAGGCAACAGATCAGTAATGCCCACTTTTTGCCCCCTAGTAAAAAAGTGTTTGTGAGGCCTTGTGTATTACCATTTTTCATGGATTGATTTTTTTCCCATTATTTGAGAAATGGCAGACATGAGATTCGAATTTCAAGGCTGGGTACACGCAGCTAAAAACACGTGGGAAGTACCGTTTCCGGCCATCTGGAGGGTTTGCAAAGCCAAAAATTTTCTTGCACGCTCCGCGCCAACCAATAGTGACGCTTCACTTAGATAGTCTTGACAAGCCTGACCCTCGGCGGTGCCGGCCCCCATTTGTTACCTAGGCCCTAAAAATTTCATCCTAGCTACGCCCCTGGTGGAGACCTTTGAAGCACCAAGGTTTTGTATTGGAGGAATTAAGAATAATAACCCCGGATAAATGTAAGTGGGTGGGAGTCAACTAAAAGCATGCATGTTACTGTTCCTATCTAAAATGACCTTCTAAACTTGAAAGGATATCCTCCAATTTATTCTAAAAAGTTCATATGGGAGCCGCACAAGTTATAGGCCTAATCCTTAAGCTGTTATGTGCTTCTCTTCACTGAAAACCTAAACTAGTCCTAAACTAGTCAGGATGGTGTCTCTCCAGACTAACTTGACTGACTAGCGTAAAATTAGTCGGTGATCACAAACTAGTCAGTGGATTAGTCCGTGTGACCTAATCCACCGACTAATTTTACGCTAGTCAGTTAGTCGGGAGAGACACCATCCTGACTAGTTTATAGGTTTTCAGTGTTTAATTCGAGATCGCTTCAGTTACGTCTTAATATAACCGATACCCGGCTTCCAGGCTTTTTGTGATGCTAAGGTTGCTTCGATGACACAGGTGGCTGGGCTCCTACAGTAGGTAATGATAACGGGGTATATTCAGAGACAACACAGGCGTATGGCATGGGCGTCCGCAGAAAATTTTTTAGGGTAGGCCAAAACTTTTAATTGGTCAAATCAGGGGAAATTTCACTCCCAGAAAAGAGCATAATTACTAAATGTTGGGGCCTTTTACAGGTGGTGTAGCCAGGAATTTGCCAGGGGGCGAAACCTGTAGGCAAACTATCTAAGTGTAGCGCTTCACCGTAGTTTGGCGCGAAGCGCCAAGAAAATTGTGACCGAAATGCCTCCCAGATCGCTGAAAATGGCACTTCCCAGGCCTTGTGAGTTGCATCTAATCATTTTCTATTTTCAAAGCTCATGTTCTGGAATTTTTCTAGCGATGTCATTAAAAAAATTTGATTTTATTTTTTCTTCAAGTTTTTGATTTTCAAGGGGGCACGTCTAGGCTTACCCCATCTTCCGTAGGCCCATGGCTTATGGGAAGACGTCTTACAAGGGGTGTCGGCGGGTGTTTACCTGAAATTTTCCCTATTTGGAAAACATGACATGATTTTTTTCTGGAAACCGTGTGAGGCAGGGTTCTGGGGTCTGTTGTCTCCGGAATAAACAGATATTGTGGGTTTTAGGGCAAAGTATGTCGATCGTAGGACACTGGCACTACTTACAGGTCAAAGTTTATGTCATGACTTTAGCCAATCGAGAACATTTTTAAGGCAAACAACTTCCGACTTCTATAGTGAAATGTCCTGCCATACATCTTTGGTTTGAGTTACAATAGCAACAGACCATCATGGTCATGGAGCCATGCAAGTTTTCTCCCACTCATAGGGCTTTCTTTCAAACCCGATCAGCTATCCACGGGACTAAAGGTAGGGACAAACGTTATATGAAGTTATTTCCAGAAGTAGAAACTACCTTTTTTATTAACATTTTTCATTATTGCCATTGGCCTAAATGAAATTCTTAAGGTAAAATGCAGTCAATCCAGTTAAAATTAGTATACCAGGGTATCCTCATTCAGGAATCGAACCTTTTCAATCGTGTGACAATATCTTTGTCACTTATATTTGTTAAATTTAAGCAGAATGACCCTCTTAATTCATCTTTAATATTCAGTGTTTCTGTTCAGAAACATAAATGAAAAATATTTGTAACGGAAATAGAAGATTTGTAAGGTTTAGCTGATCTTTGAAAATAAACTTTGGGCGACTGCTTATTCCCTTTAAATTTCAGAATTGCATTCTTTCACTCAAAAGTTAATCCATGAGTTCCCCCCCCCCCCCCTCAAAAAAAAAAAAAAAAAAAAAAAGACGACAGGCAATTTCACGCTACAGTGGTTTAATTTCTTTCATCAATGCTGAAAAGAGAACATGTTGTCGTCTGGTATAGGCAGCTTTTTCAGTAATTATATTTCGAGTTATTTCATCACTTATCAAAACTTTTAATATAATTTTAACATAATTTTTAAAATAAACTTTGGGCGACTGCTTATTCCCTTTAAATTTCAGAATTGCATGCTTTCACTCAAAAGTTAATCCATGCGCCCCTCCCCCCCCCCCCCCCTAAAAAAAAAAAAAAAAACGGCAGGCAATTTCACGCTACAGTGATTCCATTTCTTTCATCATTGTTGAAAAGAGAACATGTTGTCGTCTGGTAGGCAGCTTTTTCAGTAATTATATTTCGAGTTATTTCATCACTTATCAAAACTTTTGGGCAACATATCGAGCAGTATTCCCAGACAGCAGATCAATTTGTTCATCGTTAATATGTAGAGTTAGATGATGTTGTACGGCTCAGTTTCTAACCAACTGGTTTAAGTCGGGCCGGCCACTGCACTGCCTTTTCCAGTTGTGGCTCACTGGCTTGTTTTCCCTACTCCATTGCTTATGCTGAGCACCAAGCACAATGGCAGTAGGTTCCATTTTTAAAGTCTTTATGATTTTCGGTTCTCCTCCTGCGAAATGTGTGACTATAGGGCCTCAGGCGCGGATCCAGGTGGTGACGCATCCGGTGCACGCCCCCTTTTTTCGATGACCAACGATTTTTTGAAAAAATGAGCAAATAGATTTGGAAAATTTGCTTCCCAGATGCCGGAAAATCGCATCTAAGCGCATCTAGAATTCAATTTTTTGGGGGGAGAGGGGGACCCCACCCCCGCCGTGGATTCGCGCCTTCGGCCGACGGTGTGTGCGCCCCCCTTTCTCAAAATCCTGGATCCGCGCCTGCGGCCTCTCCTAGTACAGGCTCTTATATAAGCAAAAGTGATTTGTTGCTGTCGGTAAGCTCACACCGAGTGGCGTAGCCAGCAGGGAGTGGGGGCAGAGTGTTCCCCACAGAAATTTGGGGACGCGATGGGCGATGGTGAAGAAATGAAGGAGAGCAAAAATAAGGCGAGGGGAGGGAGGAATGGGAAGTTGGTGGGGCGGAGTGAGGGTAGGGGTCTAGGGGAAGTGTACTGTAACTGGGAAATATTGGCTTCACAAGTGTGATCTTTTTATGATATTGAAAACTAAGACGAAACATATTAACAGAACAATTGAAACAAAGTGTTCGGGAAGGTGTGAAATTATCGTTGATTCGAGGTTTCGATTGGCCATATATGCGCCTGTTGCTAGAAGCAGTCGAAAAAAAACACGAGTAAGCGACTCGGGGATGAGTAATGACGATGGAATCCGCACCAAAACGGACGGCATATTTATTTTAATTTTGAGATTCGATACCATGAATCGCGCCATATGGCGTTGTATATTTTTGCTCATTCTTTTTCTGATTCTTAGGAAGCAGCAGAGACATTCGTTAATTAAAGAATTTAATTGCTTAATAGTATTATGAGAACAAATTTCCGGGTTTAGAGGGGCGCGGATAAATTTTGTGGAGGGCGGCAACTATTTTTGGTGGGTGGCCATTTTCACTCGGCGGGAGGGCCCGCCCCTCTAAAATCCCTTGTAGAGAACACTGGGACCTAGTATAAAAAGAAGCAAAACATAGCACCATTTTCCATCTAAGTCCTTCGAGACAGCCAAAAAAAAAAAAAAAATTCAAAAGGGGGAAAGGGACACCCCTCCCCAGGGCGGCGGTCAAGAATGGGAACGATGAGTCGACTTTTCCGCCTCCCCACACCAAAAACCTGGCTGCACCCCTGGGCTCACATCCATCGTTTACTTTTATACAATTTGAAAGCTCAACCCACACCCTCCGCGGTAGGCACGATAAAATCATCTTTAGAACTGTGATATTTATCGTTTGCGAAAAAGTAGCTATGAATCCGATTCAAGTAAACACATGAATTCCAAATAAAAAAAGCTCACATGCAGTAAATATTTCCATCATTATATCTTTTAGGTTTAGGCCTACAATATCATTCTGTGTCTGCAGCTCTTATTTCAATAATGTCTTAGAGCCTACACAGTTCTGCTCCGGTCGTTTAACCGCTGTTTTTGTATGATTTATTTTCTGCAACCTTTATACAGAGGTGAAAACTCTCGGTGAGAATTTATTCGAAGAATTTATTTCGTCTTAACGAGACTGTTTAGTCTGTCAGTCAAAGATATCTTCTCTTTGTCATTGCGCGACCTGGCACCTCTTTTCATAAATTCTCGACACGGCATTGACAAGTGCGACGTGCTTTAAAGATATATGAAACGTAATGAAATCATGTTCGTCTTAATTTACAGCGCGCCCTCCTAAGATTTTCTCCCACCGGTGACAGTGTCGATTTCACAAGAAGGTGCCGAGAGAAAAATTAATTTTGCCCCAGGGTGGTCCAATACCTCAGCATTCGACAGTGTACTTATGTATTGCAGTGACTGTTGAACATCATACTGAAACATTATTGTCGAAGAGTAGGCTACACAAGAGATGGGTAATTTCCAGATCAGTCAACTCATTAAATTTTGGAGTGAAAAATGACGTAAATAATAATTTAAATATTTCGCCGGCTAGGGGAGGAAAACTTTTCAACTTTCACTCACGGGGAAAATGCAGTCACCCCAATTTGACTAGTGAACCCGGGTATCCTGAGTCATGAATGGCTCTTTTAAATCATGTGACAATATCTTTGATTCACGCAGAATAACTCCTTGGCTTACCTTTCGTATGCAAATATTTATGTTCTGAAGTCATGAAAGATACTTGAAAGGGAAACGAGAGGATACGGTATCTATGACACTTAGCAGATGTTTCAGAACAAGTTTGTAGCGATTGTTTATTGACTTTAATAGGTTAGGTTAGGTTAGGTTAGGTTAGGTTAGAATAGATGAGGTTTAACGTCCCAGTTTCCAACCAATTGGTTCAAGTCGAGACGACCACGGCCTTTTTTCCAGTTGTGGCCTTTGATGGGAGAATTGATCTTTGAATTGTCTAAGCAAAGAACTCTTACAGCATGGAAGTACTTCTGTACTTACAGCCAGGGGCGGCGCCACAGGGGGGGGGGCAGGGCAGGCATTTGCCCCCCTATGGTTTTTGACCCAAAAAATAAAATCGTCTAAATAATGTTCTAAGACACACAATTTTTGTAGGGGGTGGGGTGAGGTGTAACAGTATCTTGGAATAAAGTATTATTAAGTATACATTATCCGTCGCATATAGGGCATTTTCGGTGTAAATCCTCGAAAATTTTGCGCGCTTCGCGCGCGTTGTCTTCTCTGTCTAACTCATTGTATATCCGCCCCACACTGCAATAGTCCTTCGTGCAAATATTTGGAATTCTCGAGTGTACACGCATTCATCATTTGCTATATAGCCTATCTCCATCCACCTCAGAGCTTACACTTAGGCCTCTTCTAAATGCCATTTTTTTTTTTTTGTTTTTTTGTTTTTTTGTTTTTTTTTTGTCGTTTAAGGTTAATATCTAGTGGCGTAAACAACAGGGGGCCAAAATACAGTATATCCCCTGGTGAGATTCTGTGAAAATTGCTTTCTATTTGAAAACAATCAAAACATAGTATTCAACACTTAACTGACTGATTTGAGTGATTAAAAGTTGATTGAAATCCGTATTGGACCGACGTATTTATCAATATTCTGTAAATTCTCGGACTACGCGCGAATGTGGTATCTGTTTCGAATTCCATGGCTACCTTCACGACCGTGGCTCACGGAGAAAGAGGCCTACATCATATTTCAGTGTGTAAATCCAGTACGCATGGACCTACCAGCTCTAGTTGTACACTTGCCCTACACATGCAGTGACATGTCTGTGGTGCAGTATCGTATCCAACCAGGGGAGGAGGGGGGGGGGGGATAGGATTTTCACTTCCGTGTACATTGTTCAATCATGTCACAACAATCACAAAATGGTTAAATTGGTACACATTGAAGGTTATACCAGAGGAAGAGTAACAGTTCCATGAAAGTGGGAAAATATGTCTAAGGCGTGCAACATATCTAGATGTGTTCAGTGCAATTTGAAAGATCTGGGAGTTGCCATTTCTTACGATCTGGGAGCTGTTTTGGCAAAAATTGTATCGGCGCAGTCCGCACCAGCCAATAGAAATCATGCCACATATCAAATGGCTTCAGTGCAACTTGAAAGGTCTGAGAAGGACCATATGAATTGCGATATAGAAGCCATTTTGGCAACATTTTAAACGGTACGCTCCGTGCCAACCGTTAGTGGCGCTCCGCTTCTATACCAACGCAACCAAACGCCGTTCACAAGCTCATGTCTGTCAGTCGTCACGTATCAAGTATCGTACGGTTCAAAACTGCCTCCAACATCCCGAGAAGTGCCATTTCATCAGTCTGGGGGGGGGGGGGGGGTTCTGTAGGGCGAAAATTCTCTTGTACGCTTCGAACCAAACTATGATGGCGCTCCGCTTCGATGGCAACTTTCATTCTGCGCCCCTCCCCCAATAGCCAACACAAATCGCCGCCCTTGCCCGTTTGTTATGTAATCGTCTACAATAAGTGCAACAAAATTGGAAAACTATAGTCGGCCAAAAGTAGAGAACGTTGGATTACTTACCTAGAAACTAGATTTCTCGAGAAAAAATATGACGTCAAAAGATGCAAAATATTGTACCAGATTGCGTCTAAGCTTCCCGGTAGTCAAAAAATCTTTCACACCCCCTCCCCTTAACCCCTCCCTTAGATCCGCGATCACTCATCTCATGCCCGGGGCGGATGCAGGGGGAAGGATGCCGTCGCACCCAAAAAAATCCAGAAAAAAAAAACGGCAAAAACGTTTGTTAAGCTATAGTATGAGGAGGGGACAGGATGCAAGTACGCTGCATCTTCGGTCTATGTCAATCCCCTTTACGTTTCTTTGCCTGTATTTTTTGTTTCTTCAGTTAAACGTACGTTACCTATCCGTTCATTGTCAGTTCTATTCCTTTACGCTTCCGTTACTTATGCGTTAGTGTCCGTCGAACATTCGGTACAGCAATAAATAGCAATAGCAATCACCGGAGACGAACGGATACTAACAGAGAAGTCCAGTTTGAGAAACGCACGAGAAAATGATAGAACGGAAGCTTAACGGATAAGTAAAGAATACGTAAGGGGAACCTTTTTCGGTCGACGTCCGGTCCAAGTTTTGTGCATGTTCAAAATCTCTCGCCGTTCATACCGGACGTTCCCGGTCATGAAACGAAGTCGGCGGAGGAGAACAGGAGACTAAACGGATATTAACGTACATCAACGGAGTGCCATTTTGGGTTTTCGTTTCCTCTCCGTTATTGCAATCCGGTGAGGTGTGACAGGCGCTTAAAGACTGACGTGTGTTATGGTACGGTATCTCCCTCCCTCCTCCCTCTCCCTCCCTGGTGACGCCATCCCAACCAATTATTTATACCTCTGCCTGTGAATCCATTCTTAAGGTTTAAGTCCAAATTTTACATAAATAATACTGCAATAAAATAAATTTCAATCAGTTTTTTTATCCCATACATGCACGTTTCATTTTAGGAGTTTAAAGTGGACCTAAAGTGTAGAATTATAAGAATATATATTTTAGACGTTGGAAACGAATTTCACTCATCCAACTCTCATTTTCATAGCTCACCCTGTTGCTGAGATATGAAAAGTTAAAATTTATTCACTTTTATTTGAAATAGTCGATTGCGCAATAATTTGTGATGATCTTCTTATAAAACTCACATTACTTGCTTTTGTTTCCTTTTGAAATGGAAATGTTTATATAACCTTGCAAAAATTACTGTTGTACGGAGAGGTTTTGTACAGTCAAGTCATCCTATAACAGTGAGAAAGTGATCACAGTTTGGCACGAGGTGCAGAGGCTTTCGAAAAAATAAAGAAAACAAAGAATGTAATTTGAGTAGTAAAAGAATGACATTACAAATTAGTGCGCCATCTACCATTTTAAATTGAATAAGCACCAACATTTTATATATCTCAGCTCAGGAATTCCTGTAAAGATGGCAGTTAGACCATTTGGATTCATTTTTCAAGCTTTGTAACATATGTTTTGAATTTTTAGCCTTTAGGTACACTTTTAAATTTAGCTAAAATTTGGAAGTTCTTTGTAGACCAAAAAAAAAAAATGCATTTTCTATGCGCGTTTCTTTCAATATAAAAAGTTGATTTAACTGTATTTTCAAAGCAAAGTGAACTCAAAGCAAGCTGGAGTGATTTCACATTCTCACATTGATGAGCAGTTCTCCCTTTTCTGTGCCTTTCAATCGTTTTGACTTACAGACCCTTAAGGGTGCAATTTGCAAATTTCAATATCTCCTATGCATATTACGTCATGATACCATACGATTATGAAGGACACTAAATCGGATTTAAATTTAACGATATACATAAATCAGTCTATTAATGTGAGGAAATGACGCCACTCCTGTTTGCGTAAAGTTTACTTTAGCTTGCAAATTTGGTTACATCATTGGTTCAAAAACTCGAAAAAACTATAGGTAAAAATTTTAATGTTATCTCATAACAGTTATGATTCCTCTCCCTTTTATAAAATTCAATTTTGCGTATAACCCTTCCTCAGTGATTCTACTTTTCTATAAGCAAGAAAAAAAATCACATAATGAGGAGTAATTTTTTCTCATTAATTAAGAAATTGCAGACATGAGATCCATATTTCAAGGATGAATACATACAGTTTAGAACACCCGGGAAGTGCCATTTCCGGCCATCTGGAGGGTTTGCAAAGTCAAAAATTTTCTTGAACGCTCCGCGCCAACCGATGGTGGCGCTTCGCTTAGAAATATGTATTACCATTTTTCATAGATTTATTTTTTTTTTCTCCTTAATTGAGAAATTGCAGACATATGATCCATATTTCAAGGCTGGGTACATGCAGCTTAGAACACTCGGAAAGTGCCATTTCCGGCCATCTGGAGGGTTTGTGAAGCCAAAAATTTTCTTGTACGCTCCGCGCCAACCGATGGTGGCGCTCCGCTTAGATAGTATTGCTGCACTCAGCCCCCCCCCCCCAAATATTTTTTTCGTTCCACCGCGCCTGCTGCATAGTTGAAGCGTCTCCTTCAGTGAGGGCCCCCTCACAGTTCTCACAGTTCGTATTTATTTTAGAAAACTATTTTTTTTTTTGAGAGAGAGAAAAATAAAGTCCAAGAAAATGAAAACGCCAAAAATGCAGGTTCTGACACGGGGAGGGGGGGGGGAGGGTGAGGCTCGGAAGTCTTCAATGCCTGCACCCCCCAAACAATAAAGCTGGGTCCGACCCAGCATGCTTTGCCACCCCTATCGAAAAACCCTGGCGCCGCCCCTGCTTACAGCTGCTAACAGCTGCGCGGTCCAGCAATGCAAACACCGTTCCATGGTTATTTGTCACCGACAGCAATATCTTGTCTAGCCTCCATGTGCTGAACTCCCCGTACGAGTTTTCGCCCTTCGCCCCAGGCAGTTCGGAAATTTTGGAAGAAAAGTAGGGCAGCAAATTTATGAATCCACGTTCGTGTGTCCGTCCGTGTGTGGTATGTGTGCGGGTATATGTGGCACCACTCTGACCCTTTAGATTATACGTTTGAAAAGGCAAACCTGACTAGAAATGATGGTCTGTTGGCATCAAACTGTGGCTATATTAGTCATAGTTTGAAATTGTCTACTAGCCTATTGTTGTTGTAAAGTATCATAGCCTGCATATTAATAACTGGGCGGGACTTAAGTTTCCACACCACGAAGTAAAACATTTGCTGGAATGGATAACAATCACAAGTGTGTTTATTTTCTTCTTTGCAGTCATTGACTGGCTTGCTGAGCCTCCACGGCAAAGAACAGCAGGTAGGTGATGTGTGCAGCAATGAGACAGCATACCGGTACTTTGAGTCAAGGAAGAAGGCAGTTAAGATGGCAAATGGCTACCAACAGCCCTAATCATACTACTAATCATAATACTAATCAATTCTACTTTTTTAAAAGATTGTGGAATCAGTTTCCACACCATCTCTGAACGTGCCCAGAACTTTCAAATTTAAAGGGGATTGGTATTTTATTGCCAGACAGTAGGGTTCAGTGATTTTGATTTATCTCTGAGGGTATAAAAATAACGACCATAATTGTCACATCAAATCGTCTTTCAGAAGGAAGCGGCTTTAATTGTACACTTCAGTTTGCATGATATCCTCATATCTGAGTGTCTCTTGGGGACGTAGCTCCTTTAAAGCGCAGAACTCCGGATGTGGCGTTTGGTTTTCACTCTTCAAGTTCGGCTCCTCGCTAAAGAGTCGAGGGGACTTTGGAAAAAGTTTGCATGATATCCTCATACAAAGTTGTTGAATTTTCAATAGGCCTCCCATGAAAAATCTGACACTTCAAAATTCCAAATACCCTTTTTAAATTTTCCCTTGCGAAGCAGCATCTTCTGCAGAAACGTTTCATTTTCTGCATTGGTTTTTACAAAGCTCGTTCATTCTCATTAGCCTACACCTACAGAAAAAAAGGTTAATACAGTAGCTGCAATTTGTTCTGCATTAAGCATGCATACCACTTTATGATACTCCTTAGAAACCTACTTGTTGGCATCTTCCAATACTTCTCACTCATATATAAGATCCAATCAGGATTAATATGGACCAAATTCTTGCAACGTCAGCATACTTCCGATAATTTTTGGGAAACTTGATGGGAAAAAAGGAATACAATCAATAAAAAAATGTGAACACAATATACATTTTACTATTTTCTATATTAATATTTTTCATTGTTATGATTTGTACAATATTGCAATTTTTCGTAGATTTTACATTATTTGATATACCTACTGGTTAAACATGAAAAATGACATAATTGCATCACATTCCTTTAACATAAAACTTTTGTCATTATCTCTCACAACAGGTAATGCTTGGCTTATATCTGGACCGGAAGAGCCCTATGCTGGTAAGAGTTAAAGAAACACTTTTGTTACAATTATTAAAGCATTTTTTCAAATATAAATACACTGAAAGAGTCAAAGGACAAAATTTTGTACAATCAAAGTTATACAAACAATTCAGACTAAAGTCTGTGTGTAAAGTACTTGAGCAGAATTTTAACAATTTAAAAGTAGGATTATAACATTTGATAAAAAAACAATTCCTTCCGATTAAATTCTTTGGTGTAAATTTTATACCAAAGGCACTTTTTTAATGCCTTTGATACAAATAAACGCCATCAACGAAGACACTGGCTTCAATGAAACTTCTCTTAACTGCAGTTTTCCAATCAGCAAAGAGCTTTGGCTAGCTATCTAGTAGACCGAGCTCAACAGTTTGGATCAACACTGTCAGTAAATTAGGACAAGGGCAACTTTGAGGACCAAAAGTTGGACAAAAGCAGGATTTGGGCAGGCTTTCATGCGAAGCTGTCATTGATACTAACCAACCTCGACAGCTTTGTATGACTTGTCATTTTAAGACATTCGCTTTTCTAAAATTATTTTTAAATGCAAATTTTATTATTTTATGGTAGTGGTGGCAAGCCAAAAGGAGATAAAGTAGGATTTTTAAGAGAAAAGTACAGATGGGAGAAAAGTTCAAATGCTGGAGAGAGTAGGATAAGTAGGACTCACTTGAAAGCCTACTTTGGAAATGGGAAAGAAAATAAAGTCCTGCTTTTGACAATGAAGAAATAATCCATTTCTTCTTTGTATCTGGAGAAAGTAATTTATTATCCTTTTTTCATTACGACAAGAATGTTCATTCCTGACACATAGCTCAAAATGGAGGTATGGAGGCATACAGAATTAAATATGCAGCACAAGGCTACTAAAGCCAGCCATCTGTGATATGATTTATTATGATTTCTTAAGATGTACAATGATATACCACAATACCAGTGTTTGTCATACAGCAAGAGTAACTCTATAGAATGGTTGCTACAATTTTGATCCAGGGTATGCTATCACAGGTTTTCCTGGCCAGTTAAAATTTTTTTAAACATGTTCCAAACCTTTTACTCCATACAATACAGAATCAGAAACAATGGCATTTTCTTTTGCTAGGTTTCCAAAGGTTTATATCACGACATGATCGCCTGTGTCCCCAGCTTAAACCTCACCCACAAAAGCCACTTTTAAATTGTCACCTCTCTCTAAAATGTACGATTTTCTTTCAACAAGGCACGTCCATGGAATTATATAAACAAAGATACTCGAACTATCTCACATATCGTTGTAAAATGTGAATAAAAGGTACCATAAATCATACACATATGTTCCCATAAATTGTCAAAGTTTATGATTTCATGAGTGAGCATGACAGGTGCTCTCAACAAAGAGGGTCAAAACATTTAAAGTGCATGGCAAGAAAAAGTGAAATACAATACCATACTATAAGACAACATCTTTTGTCTTTCAAAATTTCACTGATGGCATTCCTTTATCCAAAATGGTAACAAAGTTACAGAAAGTACAGAGGTTATTCAATGATAATAAACATACATTACTTATTTCCATTCTGTATGTCACTTTCAGGATAAGCAGTATCACTTTACACTAACTACAGCTTTTTTGAGGTATGAGCAGGCCCTCACTGATAGTTGTAGGGAAAACTGTTTGGGTTGGGATGGCAGGGGAAAAGGGGTGGGGGTGGGGTGGAAATACCACCTGCATAGAATGCTGACCTTACTTATCCACTGATGTGCCTTTACTAACACCTCATATTGGGACCTCACTTCAAAAACATGTTTAGAAAGGAAAATCCCCCCTCCCACCCAACAACTCTGGCCCCTACAGTGAACTGCCTCTGCAAGCTCCCACCACTCACTTTAGTATCCCCCCCATTACAATAAGTTTTAAGTTATTCAATAGTTCTTCCCTTTCAAGGAAAATTATACTTCACAAAATTTGCTGCATGAGCACAGGCTGTTTGGCCTGTCTGCATCTCACAATGATGTCAGCTGAACTATCTTGATACAACCATAGGGAAGAGTAGGCCTCCCTTTCTCAAATCAAGTACAATTACCATTAAAAACTTTTACAATAAATCTGAATTTGTTGTAAGATGTGACTTAAGTAAATTTTATTTCTCTCATGAACTTTGTCATGTTGTCACAACTTTGGGGTATCCCCCTCAATCTGCAAGAATCAGTGTCAGCTAGTTCAGGCTTAGATGTAAAGGAGGGGATGGGATAAGCAAGCTCTCAGAAATTGTGTCCCCATCTCCTACCAGTGATGAAAACAAGCCATGATTCATATAAGTGCCTTCCAAAACTACCTAACTTGTGGAATTTTTTGAGAATTTTCTTTCACTGAAAAACACAGTTTCTGGAATCAATGACTTGAGTCAACAAAACAGTTGTATCTCACTTGATCACATAATGGAGTGATTTATTTCAACTCTGCCTACAATCAAACCTCCAACCATATTCAAGCCAGGCATTTCAAAATGGTATAGAGGGCGCTATGTGAAAATCATGACATATATTAAGTAAAATGTCACATTCTTAAGGAAAGACAAGGAAATGCACATGTCCAATAAGGCACCAATCATGAAGAAAATGATTATTCAAATGTATAGAATTGCTCACCGATCCTGTTTGCAATTAAGACAACTTTTTGAAAAGCAATCTCACTAAAATCATTTTCTTGCTGTAAAACATGATCCCTTTGTCTTCTCTCCACAGCTGAGACATGCAGTACAACATTTTTTGACGATGGCGGAGATCCCCTGCAGTGTCCAACAGGCTACATCTGTTACATAGAAGATGAAGGTGATGCTGAACATGGCATCCCAAATATTGGAATCTGTATCAGAGAATGAAATTCATGGATTTGTTAAACTGCAGACAGAGCTGCAAAGAGTACATAATCTGTACACAATCTGTACACTCCCTTTAGCACATAAACCTGTATTCATACTCACAAGCAGGGGGGGGGGGGGGGGGAGGGGGGGAATGTTGGGAAACTGGACGGCTCCTTCCTGGGAATTTGGATATCTGGAGTGAAAGTTTGGCAATTGGAGGGAAATTGACCGTTTTTTGATCACAGTTCTCCAGAGAGTATGTAATCTGTACTCATTTTTAGCACATTGTCCTGCACTCATACTCACAAGCAAGTGTGGAAAATGTTGGGAACTGGGAGGCTTCCTCCTCAGAAATTTGGGAAGGAGGTATATTTTGGCAATTGGAGGGAGACTGGCCATCTGTTCATGAAAAAAATGAAAAGAAGGCAAAAAATTTTACTCCATTCTCATGAAATAAACATTTTTTCCATCCCTGCTAACCAGTACGGCCCTCATACTTCTGGATTTTGTAAAGTTAGCATTGATCCTGATGTAAAGCTAACTGTGATTATGCTTTTAACAGGAGGTTTGTACTCATGTGTGAATGCATAAGCGCACACAGATGTACAACATCCAATGGGAAAGGGGAGGGGGGCTGAGCATGTTTGTCAGAAATGGAAATGCATGTATATCTGAAAATAGTTTATATTATGCTTCTGAATGGGGATTATGCAGTGCCCCTTCCCCCAGCCTGCCCCTACCCAACTCTCTCCTTGGTCTTGCACGCAAAGGTAAAGACACGTCTACTTGTATTCATAACATTGCACTCACACTATAACCTGACTGATGATCTACACTTGTACTGAACTTTCCCAATTCAAAGATTTAAGAGTGCAAGTACAAAGCCATACTCTCACAAATCAGTAAAGACAAATGTACAAGTGTGAGTATGACTATGTACTCACTTCATGTATGCTTCCCAAACAAATTATGCAATTTATTGTTGAATGAATTGAATCTCTTCCTGAATACAGAATGATGAATCCTACAGTATTACAACAAATCTTCTTTGGTACTTGCTTTAAAATTTGCATTAAAGTTAAATCTGAAAGACTTGTAATGTAAGCACAATGTCCTGAGTAGATGTATAAGTATAGTATCTATGTATGTAAGGACAATGTCTTTGTATGTGTACAGGTGCAGAGTCCATAGACCCTTTTTCAAACAGAGATTACAAAGGATTATGGGATAGAATTTTGGTATCCGTCTCTTGTACTAATGACATTTTACAATGGACAAAAATGACACATACCAAAATTCTATCCCATAATCCTTTTTGATTGCTATTTGGAAAAGGGTCTATGGTTGTGAGTACAATGTCATAATTTGTACAAGTCCAAGTACAGTGTCTATGATTGTGAGTATAATGCCATGAGCACAGTTACACATTCATTCTCATTGACACAAGCCCACAAAATTTGCCATGGCATAAGTATGTGCACGTGCATGTCTCTGAATTGGTTCCATCAGTTAAATGTGATATTCCATCCCATGTCACATAATCACTATTAAACAAGTACCGGTACTGTTTTTCTTCGTAAGAAGCAATAGGTAAACCAATTGAAAGCTGCTTTAAAAGGGATTAAAGTTGTGCTTGTTATGGTTTTGAAAAGGATAGTCTACTCAATACCAATAGCACCTCTTTAATCTCAAATGTGCTGCAACTATGTGTTTCACATGCCCTTAATGTGCCTTCACTCCCCCTCCTCTCTCCCCCTCCCTCCAAAAAAAAAAAATAATAAAAACATATGATTTTTCCTTACAAAAGTTGTAAGCACAGGAGGAGCAAGATACAGGACTAAAAGAAATCTCTGGACTTGACTCGAAAGAATCAAAAACAAGTTTACCCTGTGTTTGCACAGAGTAACCAGCACATCATCTTGATAAATTGAAACCACAACATTTGGTCTTCAGCAGTTTGTCATTAACATTATTGAGATCACAGCTGTATTCAAATACAGGAGATGGAAAGTATCTTGGCTGATCAAACTAAAGGTGGCATTGTTGGGCAACACCTCAGTTGCCCATCTCTACCTTCAGCAGAGACAATAGTCCTACAAAACTTCTACACTTGAAAATCACTACTCCATGTCATGTGCCTAACAAATTCAACAAAAGGGTTCCAATTCTGAAGTTGAGGCTAAACCCATTTGTCTGGCACTTTTTTGGAAGAATCAACTACTTCTGTCTGACAATAAAGGTTTCTTTTGGGCAAAGAAAACAAAAATAAAAATATCAATCAGCCTCAAGAAAACATGTCCCATCTCATACGCCTATGATTAATGACCACTACTGTTGAAGGTAATCATTACTATACCAACATGCATACTAAACCATGTAGGAGACCCATGAAGTCTGAATGTGATCCTGCTCTGTGCTTCTTCTACTATATGTGTGTGTGGGAACAATGTCAGCTAATCCCTTTCATCACTGAAAATTTGACGACCACAGAAATCATATCACCAATTCTTATTTAAATGACTTTTTAAGTTGTTTGGTGTCATGTTTGATTTAAACAATGGGACTGAAATATACAAGTTTATTTAGATGTGCATTGTAAATAGCTAATGAAATGTAAATAATATGCAAATCCTGATGTATTTATGCTGGGAAGATATGAATTGCTGAAAGTATGGAAAATGGCTGTCTGTGGTAGACAACAATAGAGGTTCATGTATGCTAAAAGTGTGCTTCAATATTTTTGTAAATGAATAAAAGAGCAAGAAATGTACCACAGTGCTGGAATTTTATTTTCTTTTTATTTTCATCCAGAAAATGTTTGAAGCAGTTTTGCTTTTCCTGATCTGTCTTCCTGCCAAGTCTCCTTTTAATAGACCTTATGCACTGATGTCATGCAGTCATGAGACATCATTTTAGAGGGCAAACAATGAAGCACACTGTATGCATGACATAGACTCCACACAACACATAGTAGACTTTATGTGTGAGTATCTGACCAAAACACAAATCAGCTTTCTGCACATGTTGGTGTAGTGTGCAGTGATATGCGCTCACTTCAATGGGGGGGGGGGGCACTTTCTGTTCTGTGATGTCATGTGCATAAGGTCTATAGAACTCATGGGCTATTTCCTTCCCTGGTTACAAAAATTATGACATGTTCTATTGAGCCATCAGGACATGTGAAAGAAATCTACCCGATAACTACATAATCTCCCCTCTGATGATTGTGGTTCAACCCCCCAGCTGTATACACAAGCAATGTGTAGTCCTTGATACAAGAACAGAGAATGTCTGCCTCTTTAAAAAGGGATGAAAAAATATCTCTTCAGCACCATGTCAAAATAGCCAAGAGGCAGCTGCCTCAGCCAAGCTGCAGCTTGGCAGAGGGAGCTGCATATATACACATACACAAACATACACATTACAATAGCAGGATTACTTGAATCATGCGACTGTAATGCATGCAGCAAATGAAGCATTTCTGCAGCACCTGAAGCTTTGCTGAAGCACCTGCAGCTTAGCTGAGGCAGCTGCAGCCTGAGGTTTGGACACAGTACCTTCTGTGACTACATAGTGATGTCTATAAACTCCTGTATAGGTGGTTTATCTGTTAAAGTTAACTTCCCATGCCTGCAAACCTGGCAATTTTGTAATTTCCAGGAATGTGAGCAAACCTGGCAACTGCATGATGTCAGGAATGTGATAGCAGAATAGCTCTGTTTTTCATAGTGGATCTGGCAATTGTCCCCACCCGACCCCACATCCAGATTTATTGTATCAAAAATTCTTCATTGAAATCACTGGCTTATTTTTTTCCAGAACTATCCCATTAGTGAGCAATGTAACACAAATCTTGTAAATTAGATAACAACTCAGGCCTTGAAGGGCAGTTGTTTTACAATGCTAAGCTACCACAAAAGTGGGAGAAGCCTGCATGGTTTATAAATTACAACTTCACATCAGGTGGCTAACCAACTCAACAATTTAGATCAAATTGGTTTCTTTTGAAAGACCAGTTCAGATGGAAAGACCGTAGATTGCTCTTGGATGAAAAACCCACCTTACTTTGAGCCGGCCGTGAATCGAACCCTGAACCTCCTGGTTGCTAAGCTTCATTGCTTCAAATGCCACCACCTTTAACCACTCGGCCACAGCACCTGTTATTCAAGCATTATTCAAACATTTGAGAGACAGCTTACCCCAAGTCACCAATTCGCAAGTAGATTGTCATCTAACATCACATAGGACACCTTTTATACCACTTTCATCGGTCACGGGAAATCCACAGGACGGGCAGGTGTAGGAGTTGTCTGCTTTAAAGTTTGCCTAGAGGATGAACAAAAGCTACACATGATAACAAACAGCCATTAAACTTAAACTATGGTTGTAGGTAGTCTGAACTCCTATCCAATCAGAGCACAGCTAGCAGGAAATTTAAAAATTCAGGTTTCAAAGTTTACTAAAATCCTGTACAAATTTACGAAAAAACATAAATTTGTTAAGCGGGACAATTAGAAACAGAATCTACAAACATGAAAGAATTTTCCTTCACATTCAGACATAAGGTGTTAAACTCAAAACATGGAAGTGTAAATATCAACAGTTCGTGAATTCATGTACTGGACGGTGAGTGATGATGCAGGTATAAACTTTATCTGTACTATACCCTTTTTTACTTTCATAGCAGAAATGGCTACCATTATAATAGTGTGCACCCCCAAAACACTTAACGAATCAAGGATTGAGGGGCACTTTTTTTCATTTCCAAAAAAATGTTTAAATTTTCTTCTTAGTTTCCATAATTTTTAGTAACTTCTTCAAGGTTTTGTCTATACTAGGCTTGGGGGCCAAGAGGGTACCCATGGTTTGAGGAGTCGTAACTCTGAAAGGAGTAAGTTTTTCATGATACCGTAACACAAAAATTTCAAATGAATGTGAATGAAGACCTTTTACAACCCCCCAAAATATGATTTTAGTCCATGTTTTCGTCAACAACACAAATCTCCTGGAATTATAACCCCAAGGATTGTTCAGTCACTGATAAACTCTCAGAAGAGTTAGGTAACCCACCCACTGCAGTACACCACATATATACCAACTGACAGTCACAATTTTGCAGTTGGTTGTTTAATATCAAAACTATTTGAAATATTTTAATACTAAATCAATTCTCACCTTGATACAATAGAAACAAAAGACATGCTCACAACCAATCTCTTGGGGATTTGTTGGCCATTCCCCACACACAGCGCACTCTTCATACAAGAATTGCGCCCTCCTGACTTCACTCAAGTTTTCAGTCGACGGCCTCTGTCCGACGAGCAATCTTCTTCTGATGTTATTTTTGAGTCGTTGAAAGTTTACAAATGGCAGAAGGAAGAAAAGGAACTCAGCAAAGCCGTGCCAGAGAAGTTCACGAGTCATGAACTCAAAACTGACCTGAATCACAACAAGTGAAAGAGAGAGCCTGAAAACAAAGTCTTATCAAGTGAGGCAAGAGAAGGGATGTAGCAGTTGATGCACAATGTCAAGAATCACCATAGAATAATTAATATGGTTTAGTATCTTAATTGGTTACATAAATAGTCAAACTGCTACATATGTAAAACTGTTTAGCACTTGTATGAGTAACCTTATGGTTTTAAACAATTTGAAGATATTGAACTCAATACATTTCCCAAATTCCTATATAAATTTTGGATACTGAATAAGTCCGTGCCCATCCCAACCTTATTCCTGTGGTGACATTTTTTTTTATTACTTTTTTTTGATACAATGTAACAAGAATACACCAATCATGAGTCCTCATTTGAAACTGATTAAAAATATGTTTATTCAGTGTTACTTTATGCTTTCCAAACAGTCAAATTAACTTGTCATTTTAGGATATTTACAATTGTCATAAATATTTTACTTCATTCCCCTACTCTTGAATTAGACTGAACAAGCAAGACAGGCTTGCAATGTTAAATTACAACACAATCCTATCTCTAAGCACAATCAAAAATAATAAGTTATTAAAGTGTACTTAAAGTCTAAAATTTCAAACATATATTTTGGTCCAACTCCATGTTTGCAGGACATTCCTGAGCTGAGATATAAAATGTTGAAGCTTATTAACTCAATTTAAATGGTCACTGGCATAATAATTTGTGATGTCATTCTTGTACTATGTGTGATGACTGGAGCATACCATGATAGAGGGTGCTATTTACATATATACAGTCACATGAACAGGTTCAAAAGTAGAAAGTCTTGCACTAAAGGAAATTCATTACTTCAAAGATATCAAGGCACTTTTAGAACTTTAACTCATTGCTTGCTAATAGAGTAAGGACCATTCAAACAGTGAGGGCCCTTCACATATCAAAGAAGGTTCAAAAAGTCAAAAGCTTTGCACTAATAAAGATACATTTGTCATTTTAAAGATTATAGTGAACTGCAGAAACTTTGATGCATTACCTGCCTAATACCTGAGAACCATTCTAACGAAGGGCACTCTTCATATATCAGAATACTATAAGATTCAAAATTGGAAGCTTTGCACAAATGGCAAGAAATGTTGCCATTTCAAAGGTTACAATGTACTGATTCATTTCATGTCTAATGGCTGAGACGGAATGACTAAGAGAGGGCGCTCTTAACATATTAGAATAGATGTAAAAGGTTGTAAGTATTGCACAAATGGAGAGAGCATCACCATTTTAAAGATTACAGCCATTGCATGAACTTTAGTTTTATTACCTGTCTGATGGCTTGGGGGCTGTCAAATCCAGCTCTAATGCCAAGCAATCTCTCCAAGATTGTTTGGTAGGTTCCTTGACGTAAGAAAACAAGGAAATTTACAACTGCTGCTATTTTCAGGACTCTCTCCAACCAATCAATGGCATTCCATACCTTTGTGAATGAAACAAATGATAAGAAATCTCAAAAACAAAGTATTTCAACCAATTGCTGTGATGGTTCCTCTTTCTTCCCTAAGGCTAGCAGGATTTGACAAAGCACCTTAACATTACCAGACAGTTCGGATTAAGTGGGGCACTTTGATCTACGGTACTGAGATTGTAGGCCCAGTGTTTATCGAGCCACTTTATCCATAGAGCATTTATGCAGTGTATATGAAGCCATATTATCACATGTGGGTGCAGAGAGAGTGTATGGTGTCACAGAGCTATCATGGGACCTGTGCACCCAGTGCCCCCCCCCCCCCCACACACTTCCTCCCCAAGACATCAATTTGTATATCTGGCTGCTAGTTTATTCATACAATTCACAGTCAGCCAATTGTGTTTTGCTTAATGCAGGCAGCTGACTTAGCTCAAAATGCCTGGTTTTTAAATTGTGACACTAGATGATACCTAAATCATATAACACCATTACCTTTGAGAAGTACTTGTGGTAGAGACAGCCATCCCAATTGAAGTCTTTAACTTAGATTTGAACACTGAAATTTTTTAGCCTGGCAGCACCATTCCTGCTTGGTAAATCTCACTTTTGTGATCATTTTCAGCACCACTTTGAAGCATGCATGTTTCGTAACTTTAATGTTTGTAGCTGTAGTTGTTTCACACATGCCCATTCTCCGGAGTTACTTCAAGCATTATTATGTTGTACTTAAATTACTATTTTGTGATCTTTACTTTGTAGGCTTCACACATTCAATATTTACTGACTTATCTGGGGTACTGCAAGAATTTCTTCCAGCCTTACGACATAACTCAATCACAACATAAATCTGAGATCCTCTTTCCTTGCTCCTCCCTCCCTTTCCTAGACAAAGGTGAGAAAGGTATGCCCACATTCTTCAAAATCAAAACCATCTTTAATTCTTTAAAGGCCAGTTCAATTTAGCTTCATGAAGTACTTTTCAGGCAATGTTTTCCCAAGTAAAAAAATAACCTGTCTCAGAGACAAACACTCTACCAGGTCCCCATTAGCCCCTGGATAGAGAGGACCCAAATAACACAACATAATGTACTCTACAGAAATTGGTCCAATGCCTTACAGTAGCCAATTGTCCACCATACCAAAATGCACAAGAATAAACAGGAAATCTTACCATTTCAAATGCTTCCACATTGTCTGTTAATTTTGAGAGATCATATGATCTATCTTGGAACCACCTACAACCGATAACCACCAGGGCATAAAGCCATTTCTGTCGATAAGTCATAACTTTGGAACTGTTTTCCGATGCATACTGAAGATTCAACAATCGTTGTCCAAAAGTTGAACTGGATTTGTCAATGGAGTACTGTAAAGTAAACAAGAAGAAAATTAAATCTTACTCCCAAGGTTGAGAAATAACTTTTAATTAACACACCTTTTCAATAGCCTGCATAGCCTTATGTATGGGTGTCTGAACACAATAATGGACCTACACATGCTCTAACTGTAAAGTGAGAGTTTCACTTGAACTTCTCCACAGAACATGGCCATGGCAGAAGGTTTCAGTGTCTGCATACATTACAGACCTTTACCGAACATACTGTTTTTGACTCCCTTAATTCCTTTTGCTCTCTCCTTGAAGGAAAAATGTGTAGAGAAATGACAAGCTTTCATTGCTTTTACATCAGTTGAATGTAAAAAAGAATGTGGTAAATGTTAAAAAAAAATACTAGAGACAGCAAAAACAATGATGACAGCAATACAAAGCAAATGACCTCACATTTTTTCCACAAGAAGTGATCATTTTTCAACTTCCACTATCATCAATATATTGCCCAATATTAACTGCTAAGCTAGAAACTTACCTTCCACAGAATAAATCTTAGTGCAGCATTTAGTTCTGGCTCTATGACTGACAGAATACCAGGCTGGAAAAATGAAATGAAAAAAAAAAATGTCATTAAAATGTCCACAATTGTTGCAACTAAATTCACAGCAGCAACACTGGTATAGCCAAGAGACAGGAGGGGGAGGAGCAGGGGACAGGGGGAGGTTACAGACTCAGATTTCAATGTGAAAGAATGCTTGAAAGCTACAGTATTCCCCATGTCAGATACAGCTTTAGTTCCCCTCAAAATTTAGCTCAGGTGAAATTAGTTTGGCAAGACAAAGTCAAGCAAACAATACCAAAGAATGACCATACTACAGGAGTATAGCAGAACTATCACTAGTTTTAAAAAGATAAACCAGAATGCAAAAATGCATTGATATTTCAATGGTTATGTTTTATTCCAAATAATGCTATGCTATTCCATTTCTTTCAGTCACGCATCTACATACCAAGTATGAAATCTATCCAAGCTTCCAACCTTGAGATATCAAAATTGTGTAACAAGTTTTTCAGAATTAGACCCCTGGTGACCCCAGATGACCTTTGACCTCCACCAAAAACAATAAAGTATTTCCTTGAAGGCATAAGGCATCTACGCACTAAGTATGAAATTTGTCCAAGCTTCTTACCCTGCAGTATCGTGTAAACAAGGTTTTCACAGTCTGACCCCCAGTGACCCCAACTGACCAGTGACCTCCACCAAAAGCAATTGACTCACCATAACCAATCTACATATCAAGTATGAAATCTGTCCAAGCTGCCTTCTTTGAGACATCATGTAAACAAGGGTTTCAGAGTTTCACCTTCGGTGACCCCAGATGACCTCTGACCTCCATCAAAAACGACAGGGTATTTCCTCTAACCACAAGGCATGTACAACTCAAGTATGAAATTTGTCCAAGCTTCCTACCTTGAGATATCGTGTAAACAAGGTTTACAGAGTTTGACCCCCAGTGACTCCAGATGACCATCGACCTCCACCAAAACAACAGAGTACTTCCTCTCACCATAATGCATCCACATACCAAGTATGAAATCTATCTAAACTTCCTACCTTGAGATATCCTGTAAACAAGGGTTTCAGACTTTGACCCCTGGTGAACCCAGATGACCTACCTCCACCAAAAACAATGGGTTCTTTGTCTTACCATAATTCATTTACAATCTAAGTATTAAGTTTATCAAAGTTTCCTAACTTGAGATATTGTGTAAACAAGGTTTCAGAGTTTGACCCTCGTGACCTCAAATGATCTTTGAACCCACCTAAAACAATAAGGTTCTTCCTCTCACCATAACACATCTACATACTAACTATACAATTTATCGAAACTTCCTATCTCGAGATATCGTGTTAACAAGGTTTTCAGAGTTTGACCACTAGTGACCCCAGATGACCTTTGAACCCCACCAAAACAACAGGGTTTTTCCTCTCAATATGAGGCATCCATATACCAGGTATGAGAACTGTCAGAGTTTCCCTTCTTGACATATCATGTTAACGAGCTAAGTGTCACAAACACACACACACACATACACACACATACACATACAAGTCGATTTTACATACAATCCGAGGACCTCATTGTTATTTCCTTTGTGTTTACTTCCTTAACCCTAACCTTGACAATAGACTCTCTATTGTTCAAACTTTCGAGGACTTGACAAATCTATTGAATTTCCTTCAGAGGACCTGAAATCCATTGTTCAGGTCCTCAGTCTGATAGGAAGACAAGTTCATGCCATCATGACAGCATAGATTTCTCTATTCATCAAACACAAAAAAAGATTTTCCACAAGTCTTGTTAGAACTCACAATCACAATGTGCTCATCTAAGTAAAATGACCTAAAGGATAATTTCAGAATGACGCAACTTAACATAAAAGAATGCTGAAACCACAAACTTCCTCAACCTGCTATTCAGCATACAGTAGATCACAACTGTGAAGATGTCTCAAAGAATGGGAGAGGAAAATGTTTTAAAGACAGACACTCATTACTCCAAGTTCATTTTTGGTATGGGGTAAGCAAAGTTCTCAACTCAGGGTTCGTACACATTTTTTATCACAAAATTCAAGGACTTTCAAGCACTGAAATTGAAATATTCAAGTACTTGTTTAAACCAAAAACTTACAAAAACGAAACCTTTACTATACTGTACTGTACTGTATACCTCATTTAGGAACCTTATAATGTTCTTCGTAAGTCCTCTATTTTGCTATCCAGTGTTTTGATTTGTAAAGCTTTTTCTTTAGCACTTCTCCTGAGGCTGTTTGACTTGGCAATGCAAGACAAGTTTCCTTGGGATTCAGCTTTGTCTGCAAAGCTGTCTGAAGATTTAAGCAATCCATCTGCTTCTATCCTTCGCTTTTTTCCTCTCAACTCCTCTAGCTCATCCATAACATTTTTTTCTCTTTAAGTCCTCTGCTTGTAGCTCCTTCTTTCTTTTTCTTCATCAAGAAAGTGCATGTACCTTTGTCTTGCTGAAGCTGCAGATAAAATCAGTTCTAATTGGTAATCGACACTTTTAGAATACCCCCTTTGTTTTTAATGTGGTCATCAACGATTCGCTGAGCAACAAAGGAGCGCTCATGCAAGTTTTCAGTTTCCATCTGCTTGTTGAAAGAAAATCCCCTTTCAACACTTCCCTGTCCGTGGGAAAGTAATAGCAGTCTTTTAACCACTAATTCCCATAAAGCTTGGAATTGAGGTTTTAGTGCCCATGTGCTCATACAAAAAAGTGTCCAATCGCACACCATCTTTAAATGGATCAAATTCTGTAAACAGTGCTGGGAAAGATGATACTTTGTCCAGAAATTCTGAGTATGACTTGATGAGAGTATCACAGTCTTTCTCTTCTACATGCTTTGAAGAAACAAAGTGATTAAGAACCCTCTTAAATTTGATCTCACAATCACTCTGCTGCAAAGCCATCCTCCTAGGGTCAAAACATGCTGCACATCGCACTAACTGGTACAGGATTGGAGACTTCGACAATAGTTTTGTTGTCAGATGAATCAAAAATTTCTCGCACTGGGATCTAAATAATATGCATTCTCTTTCAGAAATCAGTTTTTTGGAAAGCAATTCCTTGACTTGTTTCTGCGCAATGAATCCAGTATCTACTGTACATCACTTACGGGACAATGGATTGATGAATTATTTGCATCCATTGTGACAACCTTGGTTGACAACTGGTGACTACTTATTTGATTGACAACACAGCAAATTCAAAAGACAAAGAGTAGCTCACATATCACAGTATGCAGAGAGGGTATTCTGATTACACATTAAGGCCTTATATCCTTACTAGTTGAAACATGGCCTAGAGCAGTAAACTGTCAGGGTTTGTGTTTGAGCAAGGAGGAGCTTAAGACAGTTTTAGGAGGGCCAGAGATAACTTAGTTGGGAGAATTGGAGCTGTCATAGATGGGGAAATTTTCCCTTTAAGACCAAACTCATCATCCAATGTTTACACTCGTGGCAACAACCCTAATATTTGTCATTACTCAACCAACTTTTAATGATGTCATATGGAAAAAAAAGGCAAACACAACCTTAACGTTTAAATGTTCTGTATAAGCCACTCTTTATCAACGACATACATGTGTAGACCAGTGAGATGTTGATGACTGGCATACCGCAGGATGGCTGTACAAGAAAGCAAAGGCTTAGTGATTCCTTGCCGAATGGGGATGCTTTGTTGCACTGAGGTTTATCCCTCAAATTTACAAGTATCACAAGTATTCCACATCCCTGTCTTGAAATATCATGTTTTTAAATGCATTTGGTCTTTGACCTCTGATGACTTCTTATGACCTCTGACCTCCAATGGATCTTGGATCTTGAAAATTCTTGGGAAATTTTGCTTTTTGACCTCTGGTGACCCCAGATGATGATCTTGGGAATTCTTGAGAAATTTTGCTTTCTGACCTTTTGTGACCCCAGATGACACTCTTGGGAATTCTTGCTTTTTTACATCTGGTGACCCCATGACAATCTTGGGAATTGTTGAGAAATTTTGCTTTTTGACCGCTGGTGACCCCAGATGACGATCTTGGGAATTCTTGGGAAATTCTGCTTTTTGACGTCTGGTGACCCCAGTAACAATCTTTGGAATTCTTGGGAAATTTTGCATTTTGACCTCTGTGACCCCATATGATAATCTTGGCAATTCTTGGGAAATTTTGCTTTTTGACCTCTGGTGACCCCATATGACGATATTGGGAATTCTTGGGAAATTTTGTTTTTTGACCTCTGGTGACCTCAGATGACCTTTGACCTCTACCACAAACAATAGGGTCCTTCCTCTCAACATGATCAATCTGTATACCAAATATGAAAAGTGTCGGTCACTGGCAACTTGAGATATCTTGTTTACAAGCCGTTTATGAGGTTTTCGCAGTTTAACCTCTGGTGACCTCAGATGACCTTTGACCTCTACCAAAAACAATAGGCTTCTTTCTCTTGACATGACAAATCTGTATACCAAATATGAAAAGTGTCCTTCACTACTATCTTGAGAAATCATGATTACAAGGTTTTCAGTCTTTAACTTCCGGTGACCTGAAATGACCTTTGACTTTTGCCAAAAACAATAGGGTTCTTCCTCTCAACATTACAAATCTATATACCAAATATGAAAAGTGTCAGTCATTGCTATCTTGGGATATCATGATTACAAGTGATTTACAAGGTTTTCGCAGTTTTACCTCCGGTGACCTCAGATGACCTTTGACCTCTACCAAAAACAATAGGGTCCTTCCTCTTAACATGATCAATCTATATACCAAATATGAAAAGTGTCGGTCACTGCCATCTTGAGATACCGTCTTTACAAGCCGTTTATGAGGTTTTCGCAGTTTGAACTCCGGTGACCTCAGATGACCTTTGACCTCTACCAAAAACAATAAGCTTCTTTCTCTTGACATGACAAATCTGTATACCAAATATGAAAAGTGTCGGTCATTGCTATCTTGAGATATCATGTTTACAAGGTTTTCACTTTTTGACCTCTGGTGACCTCAGATGACCTTTGACCTCTACCAAAAACGATAGAGTTCTTCCTCTCAACGTGACAAATCTATATACCAAATATGAAAAGTGTCAGTCATTGCTAACTGGAGATATTGTGTCTACAAGTAAGGCGTCAGATACACACACACACACACACCCACACACATACGCACCCACACACACGCCATCACCATCGCATAGATTCCTTGCCTGCCTTCGGCAAGGAATCAATAAACCAGTGCTGTGGCCATTTGAAGCGATGAAGCTTGGCAACCAGGAGGTTCGATCCCTAATTGGGTCAAAGTAAGGTGGGTTTTTCATCCAAGAGCAATTCTCTAGTTTTCCCATCTGAACTGGTTTTTTAAGTTTTTTTGAGTTGCAATGAAGTTGCAGTTCATAAGCCATGGGTTTCTCCCACACTTGTGGTCACTTAGCATTGTAGAACAACTGCCTTTTAAGGTGCTAAATTAAATTACATTAAATAGATTCACATTTTCAAACTAATCTGTCCATGAGAACTTGTATAAAATAGATTGCTTGGAAATGGCAGGCCAGTCTGGAACTATAGCATATTCAGCAGTAGACTAGACTGGCCCTGGACAATCAAAGCTGCTCAGTAGGAGTGCTTACCTCCTACTGTGTTAAAGATTAGTGTTTAAGATTAGAGGAGGGGCCAGGGGCCATAATTGTTAACCTTGTAAGGTGACTTCAAACCATTCCAGATTAGCAGATACTGTAGGCCTAGGCCCTTTAAGAAATTCATATCATTAATGTCTCCAACCAATAATTTGAGTTCATTCAGGTTCACAATCGAAAAGTACAGTAAAGGTAGATTTGTAAAAGGAACAAGTCCAAATCCTAATAAAGCCCATATGGAAGAAAAGCAGTGTAAAAAGAAAGTAACACTTGCCTGGAAAAAATGGAAGACATTGTTGACTTGGGCTTTGAGGAGTAGATGGATTTCGTTGTCTAATTGGTGAGAGTCAAGCTGATGACAAAAAAGAATATAAAAAGTGTCACTCTCAGTACAGTCCTTACCTTATAAAACAGCTTGAAGGGTGCAAATATATGGGCATAAGGTAATGTTTTCCACATTAATGCTCATGAAATTGCACAAACAAGCAAAGTAGAAGTGACATTTTTATCTCATCTCTCTGCAGTTGGTAGTTAGGCCAAGGGAATGAAAGTCATAGATTTGTGTCCACTGCCAGCATGTTTCGAAAGCTACCCCCAAAATTGACATTATATGCAAAAAAAAGTCATGAGCCTAATTGTCCAAAATGCATATTCACCAAACAAATCAAATCTCCAAATCATCTCAGCTACCAAAATCATGTTTTAAAATAAATTTCCATCTGTAGCACTACAGTGTTACACCATGGAGCTACTACTTGGACAGGAGAAGTAACTTCAAAAATCCCTTTGAAGACGATAATCATGCCGCGAAGGTCAAACCCATAAAACTAGTTAACACTATAATCCCTCTCCCTTTGTACTTCATTAAAGATTCAATAAGCTTAAAAGTTGTTAAGAACAGATCACAATAGGTACATGTCATATGTTACATCTTGAAGAAGACATGCTTATCACTTCAGCGTTGCCAGCCGCTTTACATGAAAATTTAATTGCTTGTTTCGTCGCGTAGTGTCACTTATACATAAGTGCTGCTTTGATTCCTTGTTAAAAGCTGAATATGTATAAAACCTTTTCAATATGCACAATAGTGGAGAAATTGATTAAAAGTTAACGCAAAGTAAAGACTTGTAACTGGTCTGCTCATTTGTATATATGGCATTAACATTACTCCTAGCACCAGCATAGGTCTATTCTTACAACTTGCAATTACCAGTCATTTTGAATTTTTACTCTGCATTTCTTATTTAGGTGTCGGTAAATTCCCTGGCATCAAATGATTGTGCTTTTTAATCCATTTGTTGGGCTCTCAGTAGAAATAACATAACATAACATAACATAACAGGTTAAAGGGCAAAGGAGGGCTAAGGCCCCATTAGATGCCCTGAAGTCCAAACAACCATAACTGAAAACAAAGAACCAACCAATACCAAACGAGCCCAGCACAATTAGATTCTACCGCACTTATGGAAGAACTTGTCAATGTTAACCTTAAAGCAGTGCACAGATGTGGAGTTAACTACCCACTCAGGCAGACTATTCCACTCGTTAACAACTCTATGAGAAAAGCTGAACTTCCTAATGTCGAGCCTTGCAAAATTCTTAACCAGCTTCTTACAATGGCCTCGAACCCGAGAATTACATTGAACCTTTAAATAATTGCAAGAGGACAAAGGATTCCTTTCAAAGAGAAATTTGTACACCTGAAGCATGTCCCCCCTAATCCTTCTCAACTCCAGGGTGGTAAGCCCAAGATGCTTAAGTCTAACATGATAAGGTAGGTGTCTCACCTCGGGTATAAGGCGAGTGGCTCTCCTCTGAACTTGCTCTAAAAGAAGCTTGTCCTTTTCATAGAAGGGACTCCAAGCCTGGGCTGCATAGTCGAGGTGGGGTCTTACCAACTGCTTATACAGATTTAGTACAATTTCTTTACTAAAACTACTGAAATTCCTCTTGATCAATCCAAGCACCCTATTAGCCCTAGCAGCAGCAGCTGCACACTGTCTAGATGGCTTTAAATCACCTGTAATAACTACACCCAGATCCTTCTCAAAAGTCACATCACTCAGAATACTACCATTCATGTTATAATCATAGCTGAAATTTTTAGGACCAAAGTGAAGGACTTTGCACTTATCTGCATTAAAAGACATTTGCCAAGTCTGAGACCATGAAAATAACCTATCCAAGTCTTTTTGCAGTAATGAGGCATCATCCTTATCACTAACCTTCCTATAGAGCTTAGTATCATCAGCGAACTTACTAATACTAATGAATGAGGTTGTCAATGAATGAGGTTGTCAATGATAAGAAGTTTAAATTGTGAGTGCGAAACAAAAGAAATGAAAAGCAGTGAGTCTCATCATCGACCATTTACAATAATCTCCTCACATATGTCTGGGCCTAATTGGATTAGCATAAATTAAAGTTGAGCTTTCTTCTCCTGTCCAAGTAGTAGCTCCATAGTTACACACATTTCCTTTACACAAGCACTTGTTTAATTCACCACATATACAGTACATGCTCAGTTTTACAGTCAATGGCTTTCTGCATCATGCACTTCCATCATATTTAAGGTTACAACACACTTGTAAACAGTGAATTTGGAGGGAAAGTAAGTCTGCATGTGCATGCACATGAAGCTTTCACCTAGCCCAAGTTAGGCCAATGTAGTTAGTTAGATGAGGTTTAATTTCTCAGTTTCCAACCAATTGGCCTATGTAAATAATGACCAATGACAAACAGATGAATAATGAAAAATAAGCGCAAGCGCATGTGTTTTCAATATTTCACGGAAGCAAATCTAGGACTTTCATTCTCTTTGCCTTTGGGGCCTTGCCGACCTAGGCCTAAATAGTCGAATTGGGTAATTCAGTACTTTCGGTGGGGTCACAAGGCCAGTCTGGAAAGTTCGTATTTCCTACACCGAATTTTTACGCCAGTCACCTGTTTTCTCAACTTTTACGCCACGCCAAATTGTTGTACTGTGTTTTAAGTACAGTGTGTATGTAAAAGACAAGAAAATCACGCCATGAAATTGGCGTATAAGGTCTTTACTGCACGCCGAAGATCTTCGGCGTAACATACATGTTTTCCAGTCGGGTCACATGGTCAGTTGTATCATGACATTTCGTCAAGGTTAGTGGTTCACTTGACCTTTGACCCATCCCCTGATGCATTGGGTGAAAAGCATTTTCCCAACTCGTCCACTGAATAACACCATAAAGGGTTTAATAAAAGGCAGGTAGTCAGGTTTAAAAAGAAAGTGTTTCCCATGTGCATCCATTTAATGCCACCTCCCTGGTAGTAGCCTAGTAGTAGCACAGTTGGTTCTGCTCTCGGCAACCGACCACGGCCTTTAGGTTTTACTATTTGGGACTAACTTACCCTACTTAATCTATAATAACCAATTCCACGAAACACTGCTACTGTGGTCCCCAATGGAAAGCGTACTCTAGCATATTGTTGGCATGTGTCACTAGCTAATAGATGTTCACCGTAAAACGCAAGATTGATTGGTACAGGCTCTTTACCTGGCTGACTCTCAAAACAGGTTGTTTGTTGTCTTGTTGTGACGACTGAGACATTTTGGAACAAATATCGCCAGTACCATTCTTGTTCCGAACGATGATTAGGGCACTCATACAAAATGTGTACTCCAACAACTCGAACTCACCATGTACCAGTCGGTGTAATGCAGGCATTCGACGGATACTTGATGTAATCTTTCCACGTCCCCTAAAACACCAAATAGTTACTCTAACTATCGAACTATATGGTGCAAGTTTCGTTTACCTACGGAAGATAATTACGGCCATATGTAAGAGCGATTTTTTCACCTGTTATTCACCTGAGTGCCACCTTTAGAAGCAGGTTGCTGATGGGGAAGGAAGTCAGAGATTCAAGTACTGTTTCAAGTACAGTAAATTTATAAGACGTCGTGCAAGGACCGCCTGGTTGGTGCCATGTGGGGAAGGGAGATGGGGTGGTGGGACCATTCCCCCTAGAGAGAGAGACTATTCCTGCCGGAGAGCTTAAGTGGGTGCAATGAAGTATTTAGTAATCTAGATGGGGATCAGTACCTATATGTTTGTTCTCGGGGTGGGGAGGGGGATGAGGGAGCCGCGGAACCAGAAAATTTGAGGGGGGGTGTGATGGGGCGTCTCAGATTCACCGAAGGTGTACCACGAGTGGTAAGGACGATCTTTTGCGTGGGGTCCTGGGGCCCGTGTCAGGGCACCTGGCGGGGTCCAGGGGCTGGGCGGACCAGTGAAGGTTCAGGGATCGAAGCCCTCTGAAGCTCTTGCAATATTACATTTTAAGAATGCAGAAAATCGGCTCCAGATACATAATTAAGGAGATTATATATCCCCTCCTTTGACTTTTAACCTGTTTTGTTATGTTATGTTATTTAATATTTTATGCAATCGATGTTAATCATGAGTGGCTGGGTACAGGTTGCTATATAACGGCATCCAGTATGCCGTCTGGGGCGACACTTTGGAACCTTGCCACTGAGTGCGAGATATGCATTTAGTTTTCAGGAATGGTTTTTGCCATAATGAGAGTTTCATTATTTTAGTTATAAGGTTCAAGTTAGTGGGGCACGGATTAATGATGACAAGTGCAAGCAAAGTGTACCGAAAGTTCTCCATTTAAGACATTTTTTTCATGGTAAAATTTTTATTCAGGTAGTACCACTTCAGATATCAAACCAAATGGTTCTGTCAGGAAGATAAGTCTGATTTATCAATGCTTTGTAATCTGCAAGAGCCACCAGTTTGCTACAGATATGTTCAGTTTATCTTTTCAAAACTCATAGAATGCGGAAAGAGTTCGCCTTCACAAGTTACAGGCTTATAAACTTTACTCTTGCATAATCACGCCTATGCTGGACAGCATATAAATGTAAGACATGTGAAAATGGAGCGAAAAAGTTAGAGATCGTATAAGAGGAGAATATGAAAAATAATTGAACTGATGAAAAATAATTGAACTGATGGTAGAGGCGCGAAAATTTGGGTAGTTTGTCAAGATTTGCAACGGGAAAGAATTAAAATATGTCAATTATTCATTCTTATAGACATTTCACCTCACCTCCTGTAGAAATCTTTTGCTTAAACATTTTTGGATCATTTTGAATTTCGATTGAAAACCATTAGGCGTGCCACTCGATCCCATGCAATAAGTGTTGGCGTCACTGCTTCTCGCTAGTATACTTTTGGAAGATCTGTTAAACCCTGGTATAGCCACAGTCGCCCAGGTCCGCACTATCAATGGCGCCGTCAGACGGTGGTGATTGTGGAGGGGTACCACAGAAAATGTCGCAATCTCTTCCCAGATAACCCCCCACTTCATAGTTGGTGTAAAGTGTACGTGCATATGCATACCTACGATATTTTTTCATCGGGGGATCCTTCCTTCGTACTTTCGTGCAGATGTGCCGCCCTGGGAGAGGGGTCTAAGGGGAGGAGGAGTCATTTGGCTCATCTAAGGTGGCTTAGATGCAAAATGGACATATCTTTGACAAAGCCTCGTACTCAGTGGTTATAAGTTGAAAATTCCGCTGATTTGGTGACTTGTTCTTATTTTAGGTTGGGTTTAAGGGAAGAGTGTGTAGTCTAAGTGGAGGGGTAACAATCCCCCGCGAATTTTTTGTTTATGTAAGGTGGCTTAGATGCAAAATGGTGCTATCTTTGGTAGGGCTTTGAACACATTACATGCTTAGAACTTCTCCTTTTTTGGTAATATTTTGGCTGTGGCATGGCACCCCTCCAAGGGTGCAACGGCGTACCCAGGATTTCTCTCAAGGGGGGCCATGCAGAGTGTTGTGATCGCCGACCTGGGGGAGGGTCTAAGGGGAGGGGGTTCCTCCTCCCCTTTGGAAAGTTAGCAAAGTACTAAAAGAATGGTAAAGTACTCAACTTTTTATCTGTGCTTGCGGAGCTGAAGAAGCATCATGTGATCATAGCGTTGTTCCGTTCACTTTTGTAGACTTTACACGTCTCTGTTTTGCAAAAGGAGGGGAAAATCCCCACCAGAAGAGCGACATTTTCGAGCACTTCGCGCGCATGTGCACACGTAAAATCGATACCCTTAAGGTATCAGTAGTAGGCTTGAGATATCATCTCCTGTGGTTCCCGCAAACTGTTATCACACGGTGGCACTACTGACTACAAACACACCTTAACCGTTCTTCGGTGCCCCCTGTTCAGTGCCGGTGCCCCATATATCAGAATTCGTGGCTACGAGCCTGCAGCAGTAGCAAGGCGCACCAAAAATATTGGTTTTCGTATTGAGGGGGTTGCGCTATTTACATAGGCGTATGAGGCGGGGACAGGGGGACTGTGTACCTCAAACTTTTGGAAAATGAAAAAATTAGGGCAGAATCTCTAGATATTAGGCTAAATTTTTCTAAATAGGCTTAGAGATTCGGGCAAAAAATTGTGCCCCTAGTTCCAAATGGTTCCATACGCCCATGGCCATTTAAGAGCAACCAAAAGTAAACGGTCGGGGATAACTGATCGCCGCCGGGGGTTACAAACTCTATCGTACCCACTATCTTGACTCCCGAGGAAACAGCAACGTTCTCCGACTGGGGCACCACAGCAACTGTCTCACTCTAGCGCCATCACTGGTTAAATTGTGACATAAATTAGTTATACATGTAATGTCATTATTCAATTAAATTGCAATAGTGAATTGTGTCTCGCATACCTTCTTTCGCAAGAAGGAAAATGAAGAGACACTATCTCGCCACAGTTTTGAAGTGTTCAATATAAATTAATGCTTTTTCTATACAACATCATGTTGGCATGTATAGCAGGCATTGACAATGCAATATAATTACGTTACTAGTACTTGAGAGTACATGGGCGAGAAGGGGCAACCCCTCCTGCTCTCTCAAGAATGTGGGGCGATCGCATCCGCTTTCCTACGCCTATGTACAACACATGTTATAGGGGTCAAACGCCTAGGCAGTTGATTAAGATTTGCTGTCAAGGAGCAGGTCCACCGTGAGGTTTTTCTGTGTACCAGGTACGCTTAAAAATTTTGCGAACGCGCATTCACCAAAGTCTGATTTTCCGGAAAGCACTTTCGGCACTGAGCTCGGTACATTATGTATATGGCCTACGTTTTTAATGCAAAATATATTTAGGCTACGGTAATGGAATGGTATACAAACAAATTTTTATGAGTGTGATTGTATGGATAATTTCATTCGTTGAAAGATGAACTTTCTATTCAACTCGGCTTCGCCTCGCTGAATAGAACGTTCATGTTTCGACTAATGAAATTATTCATACTATTACACAAATGGAAAACATTCATTATTTGTTTTATATAACACTTAACTTCCTAAATAGGCCTGATTTTCGTCAAAATTTGATTCAAGGAGCGGATACTAGGGCCAAACACCGTGTGTTATTATAGACTAACCCACTATGGATAACACATGACCGTGTGACAGTGCCAAGTATAACCTTTGACATGCTGACATGTGACCACCAATCCTCCATCAGATGTAGAGGAATTAATAAGGTGTTATATAATACTGCATAACGATTTCCTGCAGTCCCGTTCAACCCATACCCCACCGCCATCCAAGTTCTGCAGCTGGTCGCCCAGACTTCGAGTTGCTGGCACCCAATCATTGGCAAATCTGCCGCCACCCATGCAGGTAACAGTTTCACATCATGGGCAGTCAGACCTGCAAATGTAGGATGAGATGCCCTAAAAAAAAAAAAACAAATTGTAAAATCTGCATTAAAAATAGCAGTCAAAGGCAATAAATTAATCGAGTTGAAGTTGTAAGCTTGGTTTTACGAATTCAGAGTAAGAAAACCACTTACGCTTATCGAGCACAGTATACCAGCCATAGATTGTGGATGAACACTAGTTGTTTTCGACTACAGTGCTCAGAGAGTAACAGGAAGAGGTTACCGTACTAAAAGAAATAGATCCAAGTCCGTCCTTCTCCTTGTACCGCCAATTAATTCCTCCATTCGACATAAGACTAGAGCCTGTATGACCCAGAGTCTACTAAGCCCCTTTCCCAAAGACTAAAATTGGAAGAAGATCCGTCTTCGCTGTCGCTCACAAGACTAGAGCACACGGCTTCCCGGGTGGGACAATCAGAGATCAATTTTAGAGCACCAATTTTAGCTTTCTTGGGTGATCTAACGGGATTAGATCAAAGGACAGTCGAATGAAAACATTTTTAACGCGCAGGCGCGTAGCCAGGAAATTGCCAAGGAGCCTGAGGCGAAGCCTGTATTCAAACTATTAGAGGCCCTATAGTGAGTCCCACTATAGGGTCTCTAGCAAACTATCTAAGCGTAGCGCCACCATAGGTTGGAGCGAAGCGTACAAGAAAATTTTGGTCGAAAATGCCTCCCAGATCGCTGGAAATGGCACTTCCCAGGCCTTGTTAGTTGCATCTAAACATTTTTTATTTTGAGTAACTAGCAATATCATCCAAAAATCATTAAAAAAATACCAAAAATATGCTCAAGAAGGGGACGGCTTCCTCCTTCGCCCCCTAGCTGTGCGCCTAGTCAAAGCGATGGTAATGATTTGAAGAATGTTACTCATTGCACATGCTTATTAAGGTCATTAAGTGTATTTTCATAGAATAAGCAGTTTGAAACATGCAAATTATTAAACATGTAATTAGTATGTAAAATTGATCAAAGACTGTTTTACTTTTTCAGTAAGCTTTGTCGCAGTTTGCTTTTAATTCGAACAGTGAACAGAGATCAAATGCATAACACTTGAAATGCGTAGTATAAAGTTCTTTTAGCATTTGTTTCTAATAACAGCATATCTGGGATTCAACGTAGACACAGAAACATCAAACACGTTTATTCTATATATAGACTCGTTCTGACATGTTCACAATATGGAGGCTCAACAACATTGACAAGTGACCATGAACCGGACCTTGTTACACTGTTAGTCGGCAAAATCGGCCTTGGCAGTCGGCGAAATTGAATCTCACACCTCTTGGAAAAAGTAGTCTAGCTACGCTCCTGTTTCCTTCTACAGAAAGTAACCTCGTTCAACCTTTTATCTACAAGTTCAAACATTTATTTTTACAAAACGTTTTCAATCACTCCTCCGCGCTACAGATGTCGAAAATGAAGTGGGATTTTAACGTGAAGACATGGAGCACGATTTACTATCTAAGCGGAGCGCCACCACAGGTTGGCGCGGAGCGTACAAGAAAATTTTTGGCTCCCCAAGGCTCTCAGATGGCTGGAGATTGCATCTCCGGGCCGTTTGACCTGCGTTGAAAATATCTCTAAATTGGCATTTCGTGTACTGACATTTTGTATAATGACACATATTTAACAAAAAAAGAAAGAAAGAAAGAAAAAAATCACATAACTCCTCGGTAGATATGGATGTTCTTTATGACCACCATGGGCGGCGATCCGTCTTTGAAAGTGGGATATATAGTCAGCGGCAATATCTAAGCGGAGCGCCACCATCAGTTGGCGCGGAGCGTAGAAAATTTTGGCAAAAAATACCCCCAGATCACTGGAAATTGCCCTTCCCAGGCTTTTCAACGTGATACTAAGACAACTGTCTGATGTCTTTCCTAAAAAAATAGGCCTATTGGAAAAAGTCTAGAAATAGGTAAAGTGTTCTGACTTCCGGATATATAGTCAGCGGTAATATCTGAGCGGAGCGCCACCAAAGGTTGGCGCGTAGCGTACCAAGAAAATTTGAGCTTTGAATACATCCCAGATCGTCGGAAATGGCACTTGTCAGGCTTGATAGCAGCCATCAAGATGCGCAATTGTTGCGAAAAATTTTTAAAGGTTGATTTGAATTTGTTCTAAAACACATTAAGTCTTTATTCAAAATTATCCAGAGTGGAGTTATCCCTATGGATTTCAGTGAATTGATAGACCATTTCATTCGACCATAGAAGAAACTGGATTAGCTCTTCTGCGCGCGTAGCGCGCCGAAACCAAAATGAGACTGCCCAAGAACTATAAAATATTTATATTTTTTTTTATTTTTTTTTGGCATCGGGGAGGGGGGGGGGCAGGGCCCAATGGCCCCCCCCCCCTAAATACGCCAGTGGTGAAGACTGCAACCGGTCTTAGTCTGGCGTTGGTACAGTAAAATTACAATCATAACCCTCCCTTGCAATGATTAATTGCATTCCTGAGATATCGTGTTACAGTTTCTGTAACACAGATCAGTTTAAACTGTACATGCTATGTATATTGGATAGTACCGCTTACCGTAAATGCCCTTGGCCTCCCGGGGCCCCGGCCCCTGGTTTTCCATCGAGACATTACCCATGGAGACCACTAGCTGTGGGCGTCATCTGGACGGACCGTCTGGAGGACCCAACGTCGGATTTTTATGGGGCATATGGAGTAATTACTCCAAGCCACCTTTAGGAGGGGCCAGAAATATGAAGGTACTTAAAACTTTGTAATATTGCATAAAAAAATTAAAAAATAAAATGAAATCTGAAGCTCTTGTATACCTTGTATTTCAGTCGAAAAGAAGTAGAATACTTTGTGAGCTTACAATAAACAAGGTTTAGTACATGAACTTAACAAGGCACGGGAAGTGCCATTTCAGGTGATCTGGAAGGCAATTTTGGCACAAATTTTCTTAGTACAGTTCGCCCCAACGAATGTCCCTACAATTGTGCCAAATGGGGATCCAGTGCTTAAAGTCATCACACCCCCTAGAGGCGGATCCAGGGGGTTCAAGGGACCCGGACTCCTTTTTAAGCAGTGACAAAAATTTACTGGGCTGTTCCGTTCATTTTGTGTCACAAACCAACTCCACCCGCTTAAAATTCAGTTTATTTTTTTTTGCAATACTTCCCAAAACGTATAATTTTTCAAAGGTGCGGATACGGGTTTTATAACAATTCAATTCTTACTCGAAATATGGACGGCCTTCGTGCATATAATTGCCGCGGTTTACCCTCCTTGTCTGATGACCATTATTAGGACGATAATGCATGAGATTATTCTAGTGAGAACTCTTTTCCTGAAACAAGAGTTACAAGCCCAAACTCAAGCTTGCATCCGCCAATTAGAGCGGCGATTATGTGACACTCATGGGCAACATTTTTGTAGGGTGTTGTACTGGTGTACCCTACATGATTCGAGGTATACGGGGCGTAGCCAGGAATTTGTCGGGGGGGGGGGAGCCCATACACTCTAAAAAAGGTCTGGTAAAATATGAAACGAACCTGATCAGAGGGGCACCGAACAGAAATCTGATCAATTATTTGACTAGATTTGGTTCAAAAATGATCAGAACTGGTTCATTTTTGATTTTCGGATCTAGTCAAATTTTTTTCCTGTTCGGTGCCCCTCTGATCAGAACTTTTTTTTAGAGTGTAGACATACTCGCAGACCTTCGCGCCACCATGCATGGGTTGGCACAAAGCGCAAGAAAATTTTGGCCCAAAATGCCTCCCAGATCGCTGGAAATGGCACTTCTCAGGCCTATTTACCGCATATAAATAGGAGAAACACTGGCAATATTGTAAAAATAAACATTAAAAAATACCAAAAATATGCTCAAGGGGGAGGGGGCGGACTGCCCCATGCCCCCCCCCCCTTGGCTACGCGCCTGGAGGTATATTACTCATTACACAAGTTATTCAAAGGTCAGTAAGTGCATTTACAGAGAATATGCATTATGAAATATGCTAATCCTTTATGCTAATCATTTTGTTATACCTTTACTCTTCTCTCGGTCATTCTCCATTGGAAGCTATTCATTTGGATTCTCGTTCAAAATTAGTTAAACTAAGTTTTTTGTGAAGTGCCTGTTTAGCTCTCCTGTAGTGCCATTTTAATGTCAGTTAAAAGCATCAAACTAACATACCCATTTTAGAATTATCCCAGAACTTCCAGGAGGCCCTATGCCCGTCTCATATGCTACCGAAATTGGAGGGGTGCCATGCCACCGCCAAAATATCACTAAATAAAAGTAATTCCTTAACATGTAATCAGTTAAAAACTTTGTCAAACTGTCAAAGACAGCACCATTTAACATCTACATCACCTTACATAAACAACAATTTCGCATGGGGAGGGGATTCTCACCCTCCACTTAGACACGTACCACTGAACCTTCCCTTACGCCCAACAAAAATAAGAATAATTCACTAAAGTATGATGATTTTTCAATTTATTATCTATTTGAAACTTTGCCAAAGATAGCATCATTTCAAGTTGTATGTAGTAGCCCGTTCTCTGGAACGAGCTCTCTTTACAGTCTTACCTTACCCCCATATATCTAACCCCGCCAGACTTAACCCCACCTCGGAAAAGGACCGAGTTTGCCTCCGTTCACTGATTTACAAAACTATCTCAAAGGGTCACTCTCCCGTTAGACCCCTCCCTCGGACTGCGCATCCGCACTAGGTGACCAAAGAAGGGTCCACCCCAGGCACGAAGTATCGTAGATACCCATTTGCACACTTGCACCGACTTTCAGGTTTATCTGGGGTGGGAGAACGACAGTGTCTTTTGTGGTGTCCCCCAGTCATCAAATCTAGGTGGCTCCACTGGGGCTTTAAGTGAAAAGTTGCTCGTTCTGACCGATGAAAAAGGAACTCCCAAAAAAAAATAAAAATAAAAAAAATAGGAACCCCCTGGTGTAGTCAGGGCCGTAGGTAGGGTCGTATATTTGGGGGGTGTGAATTCCGACTGGATGGACGTTTTTCCAATTTAATGGCGGCGCGTAAATTGCACCTTTTTATGCGTCCTGCGCTTTTTATACAGCAGTGGGGATCCTTCCTTTGCTACTACATAAAGGTACCGTCCTGGGGGAGGAATTTTAAGAATTTTTCTTAGTTTACTTTGATGCAAAATGGTGCTAGCTTTGGGACATTTTTGAAGCTGATCATGTACGGCTGGAAAATGTCCATGCTTGTGTGTTAAGTGCACCCTTTTTCAGACTGGCTGGATGTTTTTTTTACAATTGAGTTTCGAAGCGTAAATTGCACCTTCCTTTTATGCGCTCTGCTGTGCTTGTATACTGCAGTGGGGATCCTTCCTTTGTCACTATATAAACGTTCCGTCCTGGGTAAGGGGTCGAAGGGGAGGGTGTCCCCCTCCCCTTTGAGAAATGTTTGTTAATTTAAGGTTGCTTAGATGCAAAATGGTGTTAACTTTTGGATATTTTTGGATGTCCATAATTTAGTGAATTTTAATTTTTTGGTGATTTAAAAGCAGAGAGTATGTTGTCTAAGAGAAGAATACGTTGTCAACAAACCTTCTGAAGCCCCCCCCCCCTCCCCTCCGGCTACTTTACTGCCTTCTATTCGGGCAAAGTTTTTACGCACAAGTACGTGCACGGAGTCAACAGAAACTTTCTTGGACTATTACGAAAATTTTCATTTCCTTCAATGTGCATTATAAAAGGGCATCTAACTGTCTAAGGCCGGCAGATACCTGTATAGGGCCTCCTGGAAGCTTTGGATCCATTATATAAAATGGGGCAATGGCATAATGCTTATTACCTGACATTTAAATGATAATATAGAGTATGACGCCAACCAGTTTACATCTATCGTATTTCACTAATTTCGAACGAAAATCGAGACGAACAGCTTCCAGAGAGAGAGTAAAGGTGCAGGAAGGTAATATTAGTCTTCCCTGATAGGTATTATCAAAAGGGGTGAAGGACTATCAAGTGCGTTTCTGAGTGCTTTTTCGTCGTAAGTGTATTATCAATCACCATCTATACCGATAATGGCTGCCCGCCAAGAGTTCTTGAAAATTTTTTGAAAAATGTATAACGGTAACAACGTACTTTCAACCTTCCACATCATGATACAAATTAGATTGAAAGATCTTGTATTGATGCGAGGCCCCCACAGATGTTTGGAGATGTACCTTTTGTTTTTCGGAAAGTGTTGTGATCAAAATAGTTCCATGTATAATTTAGGCGTGGTTGCAGAGACATAATTGGGGAGAGGGCTATATTGCCATTGACCCTGGTAAAACCGGATAAAGAGAAGGCCGGTGGCCAGGAACTTTGGCATAGGGGGGTCCGGTACCGTAAAGGTGGGCACCAAGACTATGTTTGTAGCTAGTGGTGCCAACAGATGATGGCAGTTTGCGGATATCACAGGGGATGATATTTCAAGGCCTACACTGATCACTAGCTTAAAGAAATCGGGCATATACTTTTGAACGTACCCGCTAAGTGCGCGAAAAAGTTCCCTTGCCCTGGTGGCAATTTGTGGAAAGCCTCACAAGTGAACGGAACAAGGCTATGACCATGATAGTGCTTCTTCAGCTCCTCAAGCGTAGATGAAGAGTTGAGTGCTTTTCGGACGGGGAGGGGACCATGGTGCAATGGGCTACCATAAGACCCAGGGGATGATTCAGTATAAGAGTTTACATAGTTTATGCTCGAAAAATTTACTAGTGCTTTTGTGCTTATAATGTTCGTCGTGATACAACGTGGATCGTGAGGATGGCGCTCGAAGAGCGCCGAAATTTGGGGGTATACTCCATTGCTGAAAGGAAAAGCCTGCATGCAGGTTCAGCCAGGGGTTGTGCTTTGATTTGATGACATGGGGGCCAAGCGCCCTGACTGGGGGCCAGCTACTGTAAGCCCCGACAGATGCAATGGGTTGCCAAACTCGAACTATAGGCGTGCGAAGGGCGTCGAAAAATTTATGGTTGTCTTAAAAAATATTTCACATTCTTGTTTCATTAAGGACAGTTGAAAAAGTTTGGGTTTTTATTGAAGAATCTGCCCTACTTAAGAGCAAAACCATGAACTTGTTGGGGCGACTGCATGGTAGTCGTCGGGCATAATTTACATTCTTTATCTTAACCATTAAGGCTCCCCTACGAAACTGAAAAATCTTTTTCTTACAAGTAGGCTATATGTTTGCCACGATGGCGAGGTTGAAGAAAGAATCTTCCAAAAGTTAGGTACAGAACTTCGCAACGATGCATTTTCGTGTTTCGTTAGAATTACGCCTACATGAAAGAACAATATTTGTGGAAATGTTGAATAAATCCATTATGTTTGAAACAGCTGGCTTTAAAACTAGATAGAAATGATAATGAAAGTTCGCGTAGCGCGCGAAAATTATTCGAAGTTATAGAAAGAATCGTTAGAGAACTTACTAGCTACGGGCCTGATAAATAGCCATTCGGAATATTTTCTGAACATATCTATGTCTTCATCTCTACTAGTCTTTGCAAAATTTTGCGCAAGTTCTGGGTGCAAGGAAACCGTCCCCCCGTAGAACCGCGCCTTTGTATAATTACCTTAATAATTGGACACTGAAGTACAAATCGTGACGCATGCGCGCGAAGCCCGCCGAAATTTTTCATTGAATAAGATTTCCTTGACAAACCCTGCATTTAGAATCTTCATCAAGACACTTTCAATTGCCCAACAAACCTACATGCCACTCAAAGAGCCAGTCTTTTACCATGATTCGTACACAGCTCCCAACTTCTGCTGCTGTGCTTCTCGGGAGTTGCTATTGGAAGATATTGATAATAAGAACAACATGTAGTATGGTTTAAAGCGGGGGGAGCGCGCGAAAAGTTCGATAGTTTGCAATGGATTCTTATAGTTTGAGAAACATTTGATAGAAAATGATTACAATAGATCCACAACATACATACGTACACAAATATTCCGTGGCAAAGGACAGTGATGATTCGATTTTACGTGAGGAAAATAACGTTGGGTATAATTCCCACTTGATCTACTTGGAAAATTTATACAAATTTGACTTAGGCTCAGTCGGAAAAATGTGCTAGACTGTGATATCAGAAATTCCAACTGGTATTTCTGATTTCCCGACTGTCGTCGCTCTGACGAACTTTAGGCACCCCACACCCCCGGTCGCGACGGCCCTCGGTGTAGGTATCTCCCCAAACTGTGCACTGGTTGGATATCTAAATGCAGCATAATGTATACACGAGCAACATGTGCAAAACATTCCGGCCAAAAAAAAAAAAAAACCTTCCAAAACATCAACTGGCACAAATCCAAAAACATGCTCGTTTTCGGTTTGTTGCACGCCGGTGTACCAGGGTGTAAAACATGTTTTGAAAATTTTGCCGAAGAAATGCCCTGTCAATTCTTTTCAAAACTTTTCAAAATGTTTTCAAATTGTTGCTACCCTGTCGACAAGCGTGTTTTGGGTTTGTTGCAAGTGAAGTGTTTTGAGAATGTTTGAAACTGAAAATGTTCCATTAGGTAGACTTATGGTTAAACTGCATAGGTTAGGCATCAAGGGCAGTTGTGCTGACTGGATAAATTCATGGCTCAATGGTAGATCTCAGAGAGTTGTTGTTAATGGTAATTTCTCTTCTTGGAAAGAAGTTACAAGTGGAGTTCCACAGGGTTCTGTTCTTGGCCCGCTTCTTTTCTTAATTTTCATCAATGATATTGATAGCTCTCTCACATCTAGTATTAGTAAGTTCGCTGATGATACTAAGCTCTGTAGGAAGGTTAGTGATAAGGATGATGCCTCATTACTGCAAAAAGACTTGGATAGGTTATTTTCATGGTCTCAGACTTGGCAAATGTCTTTTAATGCAGATAAGTGCAAAGTCCTTCACTTTGGTCCTAAAAATTTCAGCTATGATTATAACATGAATGGTAGTATTCTGAGTGATGTGACTTTTGAGAAGGATCTGGGTGTAGTTATTACAGGTGATTTAAAGCCATCTAGACAGTGTGCAGCTGCTGCTGCTAGGGCTAATAGGGTGCTTGGATTGATCAAGAGGAATTTCAGTAGTTTTAGTAAAGAAATTGTACTAAATCTGTATAAGCAATTGGTAAGACCCCACCTCGACTATGCAGCCCAGGCTTGGAGTCCCTTCTATGAAAAGGACAAGCTTCATTTAGAGCAAGTTCAGAGGAGAGCCACTCGCCTTATACCCGAGGTGAGACACCTACCTTATCATGTTAGACTTAAGCATCTTGGGCTTACCACCCTGGAGTTGAGAAGGATTAGGGGGGACATGCTTCAGGTGTACAAATTTCTCTCTGAAAGGAATCCTTTGTCCTCTTGCAATTATTTAAAGGTTCAATGTAATTCTCGGGTTCGAGGCCATTGTAAGAAGCTAGTTAAGAATTTTGCAAGGCTCGACATTAGGAAGTTCAGCTTTTCTCATAGAGTTGTTAACGAGTGGAATAGTCTGCCTGAGTGGGTAGTTAACTCCACATCTGTGCACTGCTTTAAGGTTAACATTGACACTGGCGTAGCCAGGATTTTTGATTGGGGGTGGCCAACCGCAGAGCCTGATCGCCGGCCTGGGGGAGGGGTCTAAGGGGAGGGGGTGTCCCCCTCCCCTTTGAGAAATTTTTGCATATTTAAGCACTCTCTGATGCAATCTGGTGCAACATTTAGTTTTATTTGAAGTCAATTTTTTGTTCCATTACAAATAAAAAAGAAAAAATCAATAGCTTTGTAAATAGGGCGTACGCACTCTGGACCCGGCTCTGAACTGTTATAGGAAAAATTTTGCCAAACAAATAAAATGTTGTCAGTAAGTCGGTGTAGACGTGTGGTCAGGCGTTTTCCGAGGGGTAGGCACTAGCCTATGCAGGTTTTTCCGGGGCTGTTGGTGTAACTCAGTCTTAAGAAAATGCCAAATTACCAAAAGTCATTAGCGTTTTAACTGAACGTGGCCAGTAGATTGGAATATTGATAAAGCCATCATGGGTTGAGAGCAATGGCAAAGTCAGGATTAATAGCGGGGGCTATTCGCGGTAAGACAAGTTTTGCAATGCAAACAAATACGCAATGGCATTGTCATAATTATTTACCACGTGTACGGGGAATGGAAAGGTTAGTGGTATTTGTCATGGAAAGGTATTTGTAAAGAAAACAAAAGATCCTTGGTTGCACTTTCAGATCTAACAAATGTTTTTGGAGCTAAAACAAATTTGAAAATGAGGGACTGAGTAAACCAACCAGGTGCGGCAACCACAGAGTCGCTAGGCAGGCTATATACCACTTATTTTGTGGGAAGTAAAATTTAAAATCGAACTTACGCAGTCATAATTTAAAATTCATCCGCCGTGCTGAGGTTATTGCAAATCGGTTGATGATAGATTCTACGTCTGGACAATGGGTTCTGTGTATTTGAAGAAGTATAAGTGCCTCCAGTCGGGCTTCCGTCATAGTCGACCGGATTGCTGTGAGAGTTCGCTCCATTTTTGAAAAGACTCTTTCTGCCTGTGCCGTGGTCACTGGCAAAGTTGCCAGTAACTGGAGCAACAAAGAAATGTTTTGAAATATTTCAGAGCAGTGATCAAGGGCAGAGATTGATGAAGACGGCCGGGACTTAGCAGGAACATTTTCCCATTTCTTTCTCCACAACATATACTCGCCCTTGACAACCATAATAGGATCTTTGATGAAACTCGCATAAACCTCAATAGCAGGAATCAAATCATTCCACTGCCTCTCACCATCAGCTTGCTTAGCGAATTCCATGCAACTTGGAAGAAGGTAGTTTAGTTTCATAATCTTTTGCTGATGTGGTCCAAACCTGTGCTCTAGGTCTGCAATTATAGAGTCAATGGCTGGATAAAAAAAATTAACTCTGTAATAGTCTTTGGTGGTATTCTCCGGTGTTTCGGCATTTGGTCGGTATGAGCTTCTAGCTGCAATGCGGGGTTTTCGCAATTCCACCTCCATCACATCTCGTGCGACTGACTCTGCCTTTTGATACAAATTACAAAATTCCTCTTCAGTTCGCATTTCGTTAAGAACAGATTGGAGACGGTTTACCGAGGCTAAAGCTTGGGCCAAGTCACCCCCTACTGTTTGTAAGACACGGGAAACTGGAAGAATCAGTCCTGACAGTTTCTCCAGAATTACTAAAGAAACTGCAAATTCTGAGTTGCATACGGATTTTTCCAAGCTTTCTGCTTTGCTTCTGTCATTAGGCGATGCCCAGCATTTGATTTCCGATAAGGCATCTAATGTATATTTCAAAAGTTCCATGAATGTTACAACTGCCGTGTGTCGTTCTACAAAACGCGTTTCACATAACGTAACCAAGTGCTTCTTGGTCGTGGAGATACCAGAGTCACTCTCTATGAGACACTTCAACAGATTCGTCTTTTTTGCACTTGCTCTAAAAGTTGTTGATATTTCTCGCACAACATTTTCTGCATTTCGAATAGGAGGTACCTTGATAGCAGCAGAAGCACTCAAATTCAGGCAGTGCATGGCGCAATGAAAATAAAAGGCCAATGGAGCTCACTAGCCATGGCTCCTGCCCCATCATAGCCTTGTCCCACACAAAGCGACAGGTCTAAACCGAGATCACGAATCTTTCTCAGCAGTGTTTCTCCAATAGCTTTGCCACTCAACCTGGTTTCACTATGCTCATTTTCACCAGGGTTATTAGATTTGATGTCAGAAATCAAGTCCAATATCATCACGGTGTCCTCATATAATCTCCAAACACCAGAATCGCTTGGTGCTACATATCTTATAACAATAGCCAATTGTTCTCTTTTTTGACGATCCATAGTTTCGTCAGCTAGGATAGCCCAGCAATGTGCTTTTTTAATGTTAGCAACAACTTTTTCCCTAACCAAGTCACCAGCAATGCGGATAAGTTCATTTTGAATCGAGGATGATTGGTAGGTTGCATTGGCCTTGGAAGTTTTAATATGGTCCATCAAAAGTGAATCGCCACTACGCAGTCTAAATCGAAGCAAAGCTCTGAAATTTCCATCATTTTCTACTGGTTCATCTCCTTCGATAGAAATTGCACCCAGTTCCCCTCGGTGACCTCTGAGGGGAATATTTTGTCGAGAACACGTGAGAATTGTATCAATAATTGGACGAAGACGATCCCTGTTCTGCTGAATCTCGTGCCTATATGACTCGTTAAGTTGTCCTCTAATATCTGTTTTACATTGAATAACTGTTTGCCTGAAATGTTCCATTGCTAGTACGTTTTCTTTGTGGTATTCATTATCCTGGTGGCTCGATAGAGCTCCATTTTTGCCTGTTAGATCATCAAACCGTGTCAGGGGTTTTGTGACCAATTTTCCTGGTAACTGACCTTTTCCTCTACTTCTACCACCTACTCCACCACGACCCACAAACAACACACACAAACAGCACACATGGTACACAAAACGCGCCTTCCATTCCTTCAACTTTGCTTACGCCCAACCACGGGAACTCCTCACAATGATGAGGAAGCAAGCGCCTCTTACGCATTTTTCCTGATTTCATATGGGATGAGGAAGGAAAATCGTCTTCTCTTGAAGGTTTCCATGGTGATATAAATTTGGTTCGATCTTCTTCAGTTAAACTTTGTTTGAGCACAGCATAACCAATGTCATTGCCAGCTGCCTTTGTAGAAATGGTAGTGGCATCACTACATTGTTCCAGTGGCGGGTCTGATATAATGCCTGCGCCAGTTTCACCAGAGGGAACAGGTGTGGGATCATCTCTGCTCGATGAAGGAATGTCCTCACAGACAACTAGATCTTCATTTTCACGACCTACATATAGAAATAAGACGCCGTGGATACACCCTATGCATTACGACACACATTGCCTAATTTCCTTATTTAATTTCTTTTCCGGAATGAAGTCCTGAAAATCAGAGTAAAACGACGCACCCCAAAGTCAGCCTTGTGACTGACCACTGAGGTAAAGTGACACACATTCATGTGAGATACTTTTGAGTTGACAATGACTTGCATTTAACTGACCATGCATACATTTAACAATTGCATTATTCGCTCAGATACGTACATTTCTCTTCTGATTGTTTGACGAACTGTAACTATATCACAGCTAAAAATTCAGCTAAAGACCGCGGCAAATGGCGTATACAACAATACTAACACACAAGTGCTAACGCACGTGAGCCCATGGTTTGCATGTACGCCGCTGCTCTACTGGGGTGGGGGGCTAGGAAGGCTTAAGCCCTCCCAAAATTTTTCCTTGTCCCCCCCCCCCACAAAAAATGTGCAAAATTATATAGGCTGGTAGAAGTGAAGACATAGACATACCCAGAAAGTGTTTCACATGGCTATTTATCAGGCCCTTTAAACAGTAAGTTCTGTAAAAATTCTTAGTAGTGTAATTTCAAAAAGTTTCGCGCGCTACGCGCGCTTTCATCTTCAGTTCTACCTAGCGGTAAAGTCCGCCTTTTCCAAAAGTTATACTGGAGTTATTTAACACTAAAGGTTCCACAAATATTTACGATATCGGTTCCCCCTATAGCTACGAGCCTTCTCTTTATCCGGTTTTGCCGGGGTCCAAGGAAACTTAGCCACCCCCCCAAATATATATATATATATATATATATATTTATACATATATATATATACATATATGTATATATATATATATATATATATATATATAAATATATATATATATATATATACATATATTTATATATATATATATATATATATATATATATATATATATATATATATATATCCCTAGAACCGCGCCTGTTCGCATGCTACAAATACTAGATAGAATACGTTACGATCATACTACAATTTCACAGTAAATCAGTGTTAAACACAGGACTGATTATGACCTAGGGTAAGTCTGATATATACCAGTTAACGCATTCCGCGCGGATCACACACATTTTATGCTTCTCGATCTCACGCTTACATGGGCCTACGCTGTACACTCTTTATCACACGCATAACAGCCTTGGGTGAACTTGCTTAAAGGTGACCAGTCGTCTTGAAATATTCTTGGTGACGTCAGCCTTTTCTTGACATGTTTCTGCAGTCGTCACTGTTCAACGGACACACCGTACAAGTAGATATCATGACATCGATATAACTAGTAGGTATACTGCTATATGCCGTCTCTTCTGGCTTACCAAATGGCTATACCATGCTTGTACGGTGTAGTGACGACTACAGAAACATGTCAAGAAAAGGCTGACGTCACAAAGAATATTTTAAGACGACTGATCACCTTTAATCAAAAAGGCCAAACTCAAGATTTCTGATACAACAATCATCACACAGAGACCGCAGAGCCGATTTGTAAGTGCGGGGCGAATCATCGAAGCAGCCCAATACGTTCAATGACATAAATGCGGTTTAAGGAGGGCCAAATGCAATTTAAGGCGCCCCAAAATGCCCATAGCTGAAAAAGTGTGGGGGCTAAAGCCTCCGTAGCCCTCGTGTCTCCGTGGTCCCTGTCACAGCAAAGAACTTTCACCACTAAATTTGCAATTCCGTAAGGTAAATTTATACGTACGGACTAATGACAACAAACAATTGCAACAACTCATCATAAATATGAAAAATGGCAGACAAATTTTAAAATGTGTGGAAACAAATGTACCTTCAAAGACTGAGAAATATCGAAACATTTAGCATTTTAATATTGCACTTAGCCTACTATCTCAAAAATATTCCAAAGGGAAGGGGGACTCCCCTACCCTCCTCTCCCAGGACAGTATTCTCAGTTAATTTCTCTCATGTTGGAAAGTTTGTTATACAGTTAACATTCAGCCCAGATACCCCATAAGGAAAAAATAATGCATACAAAGTTAGCTAGTATGAAACAGAATGATGTCGAAGCTCTGGCAGAAGTCAAATTTTCAAACTTATTGTCAACAACTTGAACCTTGTTAACCATTAACTAACGTTTATTTTTTATTGAAATTCGCAGTATAGGCTATTTAAGTGGTAGTGGTTCGGAACGTACCAAAATCGATCTGGTGGTGGCGTCACTTGAAGGATATGGGCTAACCCGCCTTCTATAGGGCACAACCGAAATTCGAACCATAGGGACAGTTAGTATTACGGGTATAGGCGGAAAACCACAAAATTCATGATATTTACTTCAAATCGGTATCATATCGAAAATCCTTCTGATATGAACTTCTTTGACACAAAAGCAAGATTATCTAAAAAAACACAAGATTATAGTATTTGGACTGAAAATAAGACGATTTTATGATCGCTTTTCTCCTACCGATGTGTTCTTCTTGGAAAGCACGATCGACCTAGATAGCCTTGTACCAGTCGTTTCTTATTTCTGAAACATATTATGTGTACTGTAAGACCACAGCGATGGAATTAAAAAACGACTGGTGAAAGGCTAACTAGGTCATCTTGCTCTTCAAGTAGCCTCACCCTATACATAGGCCTATAGGATTTCTGTGGTAGGCATATCACTACATATGGGCCTAGTGTTATACTTTGGCATGGTCACCTAGCCTCGGCCTAGCCTAAGCTTAAGTAAACAAACACATAAAAGTTAGGTAGGCAGGCCCAGGTGAAGACGAATTTAGGATAACGCGCAAATGTTAATAGGAAATGAATATAGGAAAAGGGTTAAGTGGACATACCTTCATCCGTGTTATCCCTTTTTCTCTTAAAGTTTGAAAATCCAAAGGCGAAAAGTGACATTTTGCGACATAGACCATAGGCTAAATCTCAGGCGATAAGGGCATAAATAGCCTACATACATACACAGTTAGCCTAGAGTACCAGTTCTGACGTAGCCAACACTTTGTTCCCTGAACTAGTAATAGTATGGCCGAAGACCTAAAGCGACCCAGTTACTAGGTCAGCAGACTGCGTAATGTTAATTTAGTGTATAATTATGTATAATGTTCCCAACGCCTGTGAGATAAATTGAATTCTCGCAACCTGTTTGTGGAAAGTTTGGCATATGGGGTCGCGTGGCCACTGTTTTTGTTTTTGTTTTCTCATTTCGCTGTAGGCTACTATTACTGGTGTTCGAAAGTATGCTTTCTGTGAACTTCTTCCGGGTGTGTTGTAGGGCCTATGTGCAATACCTAAAGGTGCATGTTTTTTTTTTTTTTTTTTTTTTGAGTTCGATTGGGGGGGCCATGGCCCCCCTGGCCCCCCCTCTGGCTACGCCAATGAACATTGACAAGTTCTTCCATAAGTGTGGTAGAATCTAATTGTGCTGGGCTCGTTTGGTGTTGGTTGGCTCTTTGTTTTCAGTTAAGGTTGTATGGACTTCAGGGCATCTTATGGGGCCTTAGCCCTCCTTTGCCCTTTAACCTGTTATGTTATGTTATGTTTCTCCTATATACAGGCCTTTGACGTGAATCATTAAAGTTTTCCGTACAAACATGACCTCTATCCTCACCTGTGTCGATATCGTACGTTTCATCAACGTGAGTCACTGTATACTAGGTATACTTGTATACTATGGCCAGGTTAGACTGGGGTGACAGTTATAGACTTATGTTTACGTCCGTAGTGTGTACACGTACACATGCTTGATCTCTTCATAGATGCTACCCTAATAATATTAATAGTAACTAACAATACACGTGTGTAGCATGCTTAGACGAGTTCTTAATCTTACCGACTAAGAAGTGTAAGACCAAGCTGTTCAACAATATATTGATTATGCTGTTCGTTGTGGTTGGCACACCGCCGCTCAACTTGGACTGAAGAGCTGTTTTGTTACAGTAGATATTGATCTGATTTACCCTCTGCCTTGTGCTCCAGAAATTGTTTGCAAGTTTACCCTGTAGGGCGTACAGCCAGTCATCTTTTCTGCGGTAAGTTAACGTTAGGCCTTGAACTTATGCCAATGTCCAGTTAACAGATAGCCTTATAATTAGCCTAGGCTAGCTTGTAGCCTTGCCCATAATTAATGATATAGCCCAGCCTAACGTAGGGGCCACCGTGACTTAGGCGAGCTGCGAGGTTACACAGTTCATGAATCAACTAACGAGAACACTTTGCCACTCACAGCTTCGGCCTTAGCCCAAGCCCCTTCGCATGTGAAGGCAGCCTAGGGCCTAACTGTTAGGCCTAACAGTAGGCCTAGCCTAAGGCCTAAAGTTCAGCCAAGCTTTGGGTCATAATCAACGGAGTCATTGAACACCATAGACCTAGGTTAGGCCCCCTACTAGAAAGTTTGTACCCAAACCGCCCAAGTTTTATGCTAGCCACCTCTTTCGTTAACTTGAATTTCCAGAGTGATGCCATGCCTAGCCTAGTTGGTGTAGCCTAGGCCTAAGTACAGTAGGCCTGTATGTTATTGGGGCCTGTGTAGCCTAGGCTATGTAAAAGTCAGGAAAACCACACCAACAGATTGGTGTGGAAAGTCTTATCACACGCCGAAGGTATTCGGCATAGGCCTAACACCTTTTCTAGTCTAGCTTAGATAGGACTCTGCAACATGCAGTTTCACTCGGCACTAGAGTCCATACATGCTGCCTACACAGGAAAAACACCTAGTTAAGGTTTGAGAGAAAGTATTAACAAAAATAGATCATTCTTCAATAGGCCTAAGCTAATTGTCATTTTCTCCACTTCCAAAACATGCACACCAGTTAATTATACTTATACCATATAGAAATATACATAGGCAGTCACAACATGGTATACTGTACATAGCCTTTACAATGTGAATAGTAAAAACAAGGTTACAGCACCTCACATGGTTTTGGCACCAACTTTGCTTAACTGAATCCTGATTTTTACGCTTCAGTATGATTCATATGGACCGTAAATGTCATCACAAAAGAAACATTTCTCAGCGAGAAGGCACTACTTAGCAAGAGCATGTTCAGTCATTGCTCACTGTGGACATCATGATGTATAGAGGAGTTCCTTGATATGTAATTGGGTTCTCCCATTGGATACTTTCCATTGGGAACCATCCAATAGGAGAACCCCATTCCATACAGGCCAGTATGGAAAGTATGGCAATTGCACACCCAAAATTTTTTTTCTAGATTTTTATTGCACACTTGAAAATTCACATTGCACCCCTGATTTTTTAAGCCAACGGCGATTGCCTCGTATAACGCTAGGTATATGTTAGACTTGGCCTATTGGATGATCACAAGTGGTGATCATGACTTGATTGAATGATGTATGCAGTGTCGGCCATCACTTGGCCAAGACCCTTGTCCTGGAGTGAGGCATATTTGAACTTCTGATCCGGTATCGATCCCATGTAATATTGCTCCCAAGTATTTATTTCACACTTGATTTTTGGTGTGCACAATTGAAGTGTGCATTTGACACCTTGTTGCACACTGCACACTTTAATTTTTTTCATCCATGCCTGAGATCTCGGCGAAAAGTGCCATACTTTCCAATCTGGCATACAGGGGAATTCCCCATGCATCACATACTGTACTAAGTACTATCCTATGGGAGAACTGGATTCTGCATGGGGGAATTCCACATATCTTGTGACATCACCTTCAAGGAAGGACTGAACATGCTCTTGCTGAGTAGTGCCTTCTCACAGAGAAATGTTTCTTGTGTTTCTTTTGGACAGTACTCCCATGTACAGCAGGCTTCGATAAATCCCCCGCCCGACAGTCTGAGACAAGTAAAAACTTACTCAGGCAAGTGCATTGTTCAATATCATAGCCCGCCGGGCCTCCCTGCGAAGTCTCCTCCACAAAAGGCATATTAAAAGTGGACAAGTAGATATTCATGCGGACAAGTAGACTAAGAGAACAGCTAGCTCAATGGACAAGTAATGAAAAAAGAATTTGTCAGAGCCTGGTACAGTAGCAGCAATGTTGGGGGAGGGACTGGTAAGGTCCCATGCTGTACAGATAGAGTGAAGTTTGTAGGTGTGACAGAGCCCCCTCAGACAACTTACTAGGAAACTTTTTAATTGTCCTCGGTGGGAATTGTCTGGGGGATTCATGGGAGTTGTCTGGGGGGACTGGGGAGAGAGGGAGGTGATTTAGGAACTGTTTGTAAGATGTACAACAAGGTATTAGTTTAACCCCCAAAATGTTCAGTAATATGTATTATGTAGACATCCCTAGTGTGGTTGCAAAATGTGACTGTCATTGTGATGGCTCATTATTTAACAGACTTTCTCTACAGGTACTGTATAGCATTCAAGGCACCTGTATATGTATGTTAGTCTGTTTGCATAAGATGGTAAGACTGCACTTACACTGAATTTGCATGGATGATAGTTTACTGTAGTTGCTTGCAAATCAGGTACCACCAAATATATTTTTAAATGTGCTGGTTGAAAAGCAGACCAGAGATTCAGCGTGATGCACTGCACTGTACATATACTGTATTAAAAGCATGGCAGGCCCTTTCTTTACAAGTACAGTGGACAACCTGTATAAGTATGCATGTGGGAATACTTAAATGTACAGTACAGGTAGGTTGTGTGAAAATGTATTAATGCCACTAGAACTGGGCCATAGATGCCAAAATAATTAAAAGCCTTGTTTTTGCTTTATGCTTTGCAATGATTGCATTCATTGATCTTTTCATAAGAGTAGGCCCTACTGGTAGCTTTTGAAATTGTTGAAGTAGTGTATGTCTGGATTAAAGGGGAATTTTCTTGATCCCAGACAGTTCCAATTCTCCCAACTATGCATCTTCTAGCTCCTCCCTTAACTGTATGAGGCTCTTCCTTGTGCAAGAATAAACCTGTTTTATTGCTTAAGGCCATGTCCTGGTGAGCACACAAGGCTATAAAATGTAATAAAAGTACTCTCTCTGCCTTGTGTGGAATGTGAGCTACTCTGCATCTTTCAAATTTTCAAACTTTGATGTCAATCAAACAGCAGTCACCAACTGAGAATTTTGATATACATACACTAAAAATATACTTTGGGGTGATGACAGTCTGTCTTTAAAGGTCTGGTGACATGAAAATTTCATAGTTGGATATGTGATGTAAAAAGTTTTCAAAATCCAGAAAATAGCCGCAATTTCTATTAAAATCCATCAAATATTGACCATTTTACAGGGTGATTTCTATTTCACACTTATATCATGAATAAACATGAGCTACAATATGCAAATATATGTGACATCGTAAGATGGACTTACCATATATGGCTAATGTTAACCTTTGTTTTTTCAACCTTAATTTCAAGGACACTGCTAGCATTGTTATCCTCTGAGGGGTTTAGTATGAAAGTTTAAATTGTTTCCGTGAGAAATATTGATATCACTCACCAGACTGTAAACTATCTGATCAGTAATTAAAGACCCAGTCACATTATTGCGGGCAGGCACTGCGTGCAACTTGCGGGTGCCAATTTTTGCTGCCCGCAGCTCCCCGCAGATGACACGGACCTGGCAGTATCTCGCCCGGATCTTGCCCGGACTTGCCGGCAGGTGCCCACGGAAGTCCGGGTTGCCCGCAGGCAAGTTTTGAACATGCTCAAAACTTGGTCCGAGTGAACTGCGTGAGTTTGCCCGCAGAGGACCACGCAGAACACCAGCATGAGGCCCGTAGCAGCCGCAAGTCACAGGTAGTTCCCCCGCTTGAAGAAAGTAGGTTGGCCGTGGTCCTGTAGCAATTTCGCGCCAGCGCGTGTCAGATGTGGGCATGAAGCGTGCGTTTTGCTGGCAAGGAACGGTGTTGGTACTGCCAACCTGCGTGTAGCCCGTCCTTTCTGCGGGCATGGAGCGAGGTATACGAGGAAAGCGAGGGCATGTTGAGGGCCAGTTACTGCCTTCCTACTGGTAATCTGAGGGCTTGCTGCGGGCAAGTTGCTGGCGTTCTGCGACTGCCTCTGCCATGTAAATAGTCCCCTCAGAGGAATTGCTCCAGTTGCCAGTCTGGCTTGTAAGAGAGAGGACCTCTCTGCAGGATGGCTAACAGGGCACGTATTCAGTATCAACTGGGCATCATTCAGGTGTAACTCGGCCTCACGCAGGTACAATGCAGCTGCATCGCATCAGAAGAAGGAGGGATCAGAGAAGACGAAGAAGATGGTGGACCCGGGGATGGTTGCGTCCCGAGAGACGCAGACGATTTGGACTATACGACCAGCTCATGGTGGAGTTACGACGGGAGGAAGAGGCATCATTTGTGAATTTCATGCGGATGCCCCCAGAAATGTTCGACGAACTTTTGCCCCGTGGGGAGTGGGGCCCCGCATAACCTCGTTGGACTGTTCAACGTCCCCTGGGACATGCTCCGTCTCGCTGAGGGTCTCCTGGACCTCCCGGCCCTCCTCAGACTGGGCCTCATCCGGCTTGTAGACGTCAACCACAACTTCTTGCCTAAAAGGGACCTCTGGTTGTCCAGGCTGTTCAGGGGTTTGTGGCCGGCTCTCCGAAGATACCGAAGAGCTCTCTCGGCCCTTGCCGGCCTTTGTGCCCTTCTTTGATGACTCCGAAGTTGACCGACGGGGCATCTTGACACTATGGAATATGGCTTAGAAGTAATGACCTTTCCACCCGACTTGCGTTTATATGCCCGTTAGCGGCACGCGCAACACTCGCGCCTTGCAGGCAATTCTCACGCAGGTACCACGTACCTGGCACACAGGTAACCCGCAGTGCCCGTATGTGGAATGGAGCTAACACGGACCAGTCTGTAAGCTCTCACGCGCCTGGCACGGATGTCACACGGAACACACGGAACATGCACGCAAGTACCACGCATTCTGCAAGCAAGTTCCACGCGAAACTCACCCAAATCTTGGCCTGCCCGCAGAAATCTTCCTGCGTGCAACAAAATCCATGCACGCAACAAGCCCGTGTAGCCTGCCCGCAATAATGTGACTGGGCCATAAGAGATAGTTTATATAGGGTTAACAAAAGAAATTTTAACACTGTGCAACACTCCACATCATTATTTTTGCATAGGCAATAAGTTACTTCAGAAACCATCAAACTTTGAAGACATATATCTTGAGAATGGTAAAAGATATTGAAATAATTCTAACACATCTTTCGTTGGAAGACTTATCTCTTTTAGCTGACAAGTGAAACAGCTCTTTTTGGTGGCATGGCAGCATTCAGTGCAGCACAACACTACAGTACCTGCATATTTCCATTCTTGCATAATAAATCAATGTTTTTGTGTACATGACAGTACTCTGTTGCAAAATTATAACTTAGCTGAAGAGTGCAAAAGCTTTTAAACCTGTATGAGGGAGTGGAAGGCACGGTGGACAGAATTCTCATAATATGGTGTGGCTGAGACTCTGGCTCAAGATTTTGGCACGCCTTTTTGTTTTCTGACATGTTTGTCTAGAATTTGGCTCAGGATGGTTGTTCTTGAAAAGTGTTCATAACAGTCCATGATACTATTCCTCATTTAAGATATTAGTATTGAAATAAACTTAGTATAATATTATTGAAATACTGGCAAGGAATGCATGTCAGCTGGGGGGCTTTGCAGAGATGCAAGGAGGTCTAAGGGATTAGGCGGAGCCTTGAAAAGGCACCTCTGCAGTTAAGTTTGTCAACTACTTCTGCTGTCATATCTTGCCAACTACTGTGTACTTTATAACTTCAGCTTCTTTTACCATTTGGCATGTTTTTAAATCATCCAAAGTCATTTAAGTCAAGTGTGAATACATTGTTTGAAGCTTGTTTTACCTGTCTTTAATGTTGTTCCCTTGGAAGTCATTAGTGGCCAATTGAACACATCATTGGCCAACGATCCCAACCTGCTGGCCTCATGCTACCTATCTGAGAAAACCCCAAACATTACAATATTAGAAGGAAAGTTGATTTGTCTTTAAAGAAGGTCCTTGTAAGAATTTAGCAGGTTGTGAACAGGTTGCAACAAATTTCATCACCACCGTTTGAACATGTCTCAAAATATCGTATGGCCAATCATTAAATGCTGTGCAACATGGGATCATCATTTGCAAATTAAAAAAGTTTTATTGTTATGTTTTGGATGGAGATATTAACAGGGCTTGTAATAAATGAAACCACAGAGATCATGGCTTTCAATTTTGGTCATTGGCTTCAGTGCCCTACAACATGGCATTTTTTCAAGACCATGCTATCCTTTTTGCCCTTCTTAAGAAAAAAGAACCAAATGTCCAAATGTATATCAGATAACACAACATATTAACTGTTCCACTGGATCTGCTTCCTAGAAATTTTACTGGCCCATTGTGAATTTGATTGGCCCCTGGCCTTTGGACCACTGGCTAAGCTAAACCCTGAAGATTTAAGCTATAGTAGCTATGTACAGTATCTGGATAAACAAATGTGCTAGGTGGATCAACCTAAGAGAGTGGAAATCAGTTTTGATCATGTATACAGTACAATGATGCCTTCTGCTGCAGGTAGCCTGATTTTAGTTTGCTATTCACAGAGCAGATCTGTGGAAGATAGCAGAATTTTTTTGTCCCCTTTCCACTGCTATCCTCATGACACCTCATTTAGCATGCATACCTGTACTTGTTGGCACAGGATGTATACGGTACTGTAAGTCATTCTTTTGTAAAGTTTTGGCAATTTATCATTGTGATGTATTTGAAGCAATTTGTCTTACTTGCTTCTCTGAGAGGTATGTCTAGTTGTCTACCAGCAAATCACATTTCACTTAAGAATGGATGGTATGTTATTTAGTGGCTGGATCTGGCCCTCAAAGTGAAGTCAAGTGTTTTCATCTCCCTGTCCTGAATTCATCACAATCATCTACTGTATAGCACAAAACATTATACCACATAAACCTTTTTTTTTCCTCCGTCATCCTTTCAACATCCTATGGTATGCATACATGCAATCACAGAATGCATTTAGTCATGCGCTTTCTTAGTTTGTAGATTTATCAACATACCATACTGTATTATGCTGAAGCACGTCATCTCACCTGCGAGTTGTGAAGGATCGTGTTACTAGCAAGTTGCATTTAACAGTAGAGTAGAATTGGTGATATGATGCTTAGCTTCTTATGGAACCTCAAGGCCTTCCTATGGTAGAATAAAGATTAAAAAGGAAACTTTCATTACTGTGTAAGCTATTAAAATATTGTCATTTCTTTCACTTTTCTTTTCAATGATGCCAATTTTTTCAGAGATCACAAGATCTATTTTAAGTCACATGGGATTTCACCATTCCCTCTCTTTACTGTACTGTACAAGAGGACACTAAGTTAGTATTTAGTATCCTCTGCTACAGTACAGTAAACAGTATCAGTATCGAGCCAATTGTGTTACAGTACCATTTCAATGTAAGCTCTTACTTCACATGAATATACAGAAACTAAAAAGTTTGTTTATGCATAAACAGTTTTGCCTAGGGTATGACACTTTGCAATTACCAAAAGGTGGTCACACAGTATGAGTTTAAAAACAGTAAGATGATTCTGAGAGAAGCATGGGCATTTTTGAGGTACCCACTTCCACATTATTAGTAACCCCAACTGTTACACATTTGTGCATCCCAATTACCACATCTGAACATGAACATTACTTTATCCTAAAGTATGTACTCAAATTACAATGAGCAAAATGGTTGAAGGTCTTAACAAACTACAGGTTGGTCATGAACTGGAAAAGTATCTCAAAATGGGTGATCAATTCAATTCAATTCAATTCAATTCAAATTTATTTCACAAATGATTTCATGAACAGTGCATAAACAACATTGAAATAACACAGTAGCAGTAAATCATTTGAAGGACACTAGAAAAACAGAAATCTGTTACCTAGGCTAGTGACCTCAATAACAAAATAATAATAATAATAATATTAATAATAAAAGTAACATATAGGTAGGAATACATGGTACAAGGTATGTAAATTTAGTTTCTGCACAATAAACAAATTACTTATTAAGTATATAACGTTTTAATTTATTTTGGAAAATGTTTAAAGATTTAGATAATTTTACATCGGGCGGTATGTCTTGCCATAAACGGTAACAATAATTATTCAATAACAATCTACCATGTGGTGTGTTATGATGAGACACTATAAAAAGATCTTTGTTGCAGGTGCTTCATCCCCAGGTATTGCACTGTATTTCGTACTTGGCATGTGGATACTCCATGTTTAGTTGAAAAAGCTCTTTAGTAGTTTTGGTGATGGTCAAAGGTCATTTGGAATCACTAACTGTAAAGGTCAAACTGAAAAATTTGTTCACAAGATATCTCAAATAGGTTAATCTCAAGGGACTCTGTAGTTGGCATGTTGATAACATTCTATGTTGAAGACTAAAGAATACCATGATGCAACTGTGTGAAGAATGCCAAGGCAAATACAGATAAATTTATGTTCTTATGTCAACATGACAATCTCCATACTATTGTAGGTAGGTGGTACTTAATGAAAGATATAATGTACCAACTGTAATAAGAAGAAATTTCAGTAGTTCACATATCTCATGAAGACCTTTCATTGGACACACAATTATCGTACAGTCAAAATCTGCATAGCCTAAATACATGTTTGTAATCTTGTTGTTCAACTACCCCTTTGTGACTCTCTTTGTTTAAAGAGAGCAGGATTCATGTCTTTCATGGGAGGCATTCGAAAAATTTGACTTCTTTTTACAGTATGATGATATCTTACTAAATTGTACATTTTAGGGTGACCATTCCCAGATGACAGAAAAGGAGGACAACCGTAGGCCTACATAAACTACTATCTAAGCGGAGCCCCACCACGAGTTGGCGTGTAGTGAACCAGAAAATTTTTGGCTTCACAAACCCCTTAGATGGCCTGAAACGGCCCTTTCCGGTGTTCTAAGCTGCATAATTAGAGCTGTGTAATTGTAATGTGTCTGAGAATGAAATTATCTCTGAAAATTTGTGTACGAGGGAGCTTTTCAGTAGAATTTTCAGAATGGAGGAATATTCAATGTCCGGCGCCCTGTGAACCCAAATGGAGGACAGGGTGCTCGAAAGCCGGACTGTCCAGCGAAAAGCTGGACCAATGGCCACCCTAGTACATTTTGGTCTTTTGTCTGAAATGTTCACAGTTTGATTTGCTGCATGTGGTCAATACTTTGGTAAGGACTCCTTAGTCTCTCAAATCTACTGTCCAACAAATGGATGACCTTCTGCCTTTAACATTAAGTATTGGCAAAGGCAGACATTGGCAGGGATAATGGCATAACATTTTGCCACAAAAAGAAAAAAACATCATTGGAAGCTTTTGTTTCATGTTTCTTTTATTAATTTAAGTTGCAAGAGGACAAAAAGAAAAAGTAAAATAATAAAAATATTAAAATATAAGGGAATTTATTCTGCCACCATCACCCATTCTTTATGATATTTGAAAGTGACTCAGTTTCTTACATTTAAAAGTGATTATGGCCCAATTCCAACATGATTGCATTTTTCTTGTGTTTTTACTTTTGTTGAAATTTGTTTCCTTTTTTTTGGCCATATGTGCTAGTTTTGTTTTCTTTATGTTTTTACTTTCCTTTGCAATATGCACAAGGAATGGACTACACATTTTCTGTATTATATATACATTGTATACATAAACACTATGGAAATGGAGAATGGGAAAGTCTTTGCAAGTTTGCCTGGCTTAAAAGTACTGTATTTCAAAGGGACTTAAGTCAGAAGGATGTTAAAAGTATAAATTGGTGACTCAGTTGTAGTTTTCACCATGTTAATAGGCATCCAAGACAGAGTCCTATTTTAGTGGGCTTTGGACCTTTTTGGTGGGTGGAAGGGGGTGGACGATGGTAGAGATACTATGGAGCATGCAAGGACCAAGTTGATCACAAAATAATTTATCCCATAACACACCTCATTTTGGCACACAATCTGGTCAAAGTGCTACACAAATGCAAAAAAAAAAAAAAAAAGCAATTCCAGGATTTCAATGATTTTGCCCTAAATTTCTTCCAAACTGCTGTTCAAAATTAACACATCAGTTTATACGTTGACACAATTTTGAACATGGCAATGGCCTTTGCATTTCCTCTAGAACTGTAGTGCAATGGTGGCTTTTCATAGAGGATCACCTTTCACAGTTCACTTGTCATGTGTGAATATAGAGAAATAAATATACCATTTCTGTTTGGTCCTTTGCATACCTAGGCATGTGTCACCAGTGCACCTCATAGTTAAAAATACTTCCCTTTGGGCATAATTGCATGTTCTAGAAGTACTGTATGTCCAAAATGGCGTAATATTTGGTCGTCATGCAAATGCTGATAATGGCAGCAGCCATAACTACTTAGTCACATTCTGACTATAGGGGTATGAACTGGAGTTGGGGTTCTGGAGGCGGCAGCTTTTGTTGGAAAAGATGTCACTATTAGGGCAAAACAATGTCATTTTCAGGGCAAAACTTTTGTCATTGTTTCATAAGTGAGGAAAATATCACAGCAAATGCTGTTGGCCTACCTTGAGAAATGTCTTTGCATAGCATACAGTAATTAAAGGCAATAGGCAGTCACCCCAAAATTTGCTTTGAAAAATCAGCAAATTCTTGCAAATCTCCTCTTTTTGCATTACAAATACCTCTGAAGACATTGTGAACATAACTGTTACAAACAATAGATAAAGCAAGGAGAAATTCTCCTTGAATTTCACAATTCACCAACAAAAACATTTTTCACATGATCAAAACAGGCCATTCATCAACTAGAGTGACGGGTCATACTATTATTGGAGTGACTGCATTTTCCCTTTAAGCATGAATTGATAAATGCCCTAGTAGGGTAATACATAAGAGATAGTTGAAAGTGAAATACTGTACATACCGCAGGGAACCATTGTGGTGTGGTTTCTGCCTTTTGGATAGCATTCTTTCAAATTAGGGTATATATTTCCAGAAAACGGGTTCTTAATCTTACAGTTCAAAGAACATGGTCCCACATTTGTAGGCCAACCTTATCAATAATCTACTATTAGTAAGCCCTACATACAAGTTAAACTTTGGTTTTGATTCGTGGGTAGTTCGTACAGAGCAACAGATAGCTAACTTCAGTAATAGGTGAGTTTTGTGCCCCCTATGAAGTATGAACATTCTCCTCAGCCATTAGTGTAGTATAAAGTAATTACTATTGACATCCCATGGTGCACTCCAACTACCCTCACAGGATGTTTTTAATTCTTAACAGATGTCTTCTTGATTGTTAAAGGGAAACTAAAATTTAGGAAATGATGATAATATGATGAGAAACATATCTTTTAAGTGCCAAATACAATGTATATGGTTTTGATATGATATGCCTGTCTAAATTTTATCCACAAACACACTCAGATTTATGGCTTATTGATTTATGAGGTGCAGTAAAATAGTCCCTAAACTTCAGCAGTTCACTATAGCAGACATATAACTGCCCCTTGCTACATCTCATTTGCATTATTCTCGCCCGCTACATGCAGCGGAGTGAGGCACTCGGAGATCGCTTTAGCACCACGCCCCTATTGTGACCAGAAGTTGGTCTACTGACCCGCTGACCCGTCCTCAACTCCCTTTGAGCTCAGCTTTATGGGTAAGGAGTTTGAGGCCATTTTTACAGCCTCCTTCCCCTCCCCCCCCCCCCCCAGATGTGACCTCCATTCTGGCTTGTAGTCTGCCCTCATTCTCCTACTGCAAAACTTGCTGAAGGGAGTTTTCAGGAATTCTCAAAGTCACTGACTGTCTTCCTGTGTTCTCAGCTGGGTATTACTCAGTTCCAGTTTAGAATTGTGATTGTCAAGAATCATTGGCATGTGCAAGATATCAGACATTACTGGGGGAGGGGGTCCTCATTGCCCCCAACTTCCAAGCCCCTTGGACCCCTAATGTCTCTCATATGTAATCTACTCCCAGGCCTGAGCACCAAGCAGGGATGGTTTTAGTGTTAACTCTCCCTTTTGAGATGTACAGTATCACAGTTACTGTAACCCTTAGTAACACAATCAGTGGACAATGAGACATGTTTGTGAACATATAGTTCCTTTAAATTTTTCAAAAATTGTAGTTTTGAGCTTGGCTGTGATAAATGTTGGCATTGATGATTGGCTCTGACTCAACATTAGCAATTAAAGGCTGTATATGCAGCAACTGTTTAAATTCATGGTTAACTGTATGTTAGAGTGGGTCTACAATGCAATATTGGCAATGAAAAAGGAGTATTTTGTCAGTTGTGAAATCATGTGTGAAGGGTTTAGTTCAATTACATGTGCAGTTCTTACTCTGTACAGTTACACTTCAATGATACAGTAGATACAGTGATTAATGCACTGTGTATGTATGCACGTGCAGTATTACAGTACGATTTATCTGTTTTGTTCAAGCAAAGACCAAGAAAGGAGGTGGCTCATTATGTGGAAGTCAAAAGAGAAAGTCAAAAAAGATCAAATGATGTACAATTAGTGTAGCTTTTCTACATACAGTTTATAAACAAGAATTTAGGCAATCAAGATAAAGCTACAGTGTTGTAGCATGTACAGTAAAGTAGACAAGAAATATAAATAGGAAAGATTAGAATGCTGATGCTACTAGTTTTAATTGAATACATTCCCTTTAATGTCAAGGTGGTTTGCTATGCTTGCCAGTATGTCACAGTGAGGAAAGTTTGTTTCAAAAACAAGCTATGATCCCCTGGATGGTAATGCTTACAGTATTTTTTTCATTTTTAGTGCATTTTTTATGTAGTTATTGCCAGAATTGTTTCCCTTGTGGAAAAACCTTTAGTCACAATTTTAATACCCTTTTACCTACAGGTGATTTTGTCTTGTCTTGGCAGTAACCATTTAAAGTGGCTTTGAGTTCAGTTCACAAAATTCATGATTTGTTTTCACACCTGTTGAGTTTCAGTTACATCTTCATACTACATGGTCAAACTAAGAGATTCTGCACATATGACACACAACTGAAAAGGCAATGATAGGGTAATTAATAATTAAAATCATTTATGACAAATTTGTGACCAGACACTTCTAACCATTAGGTATTAGTCATATGCAACCCCTGTCTACAAAATCTACTATTTCTCAATTTTTTTAGCTCACACATGTACACAGTTCATGTGTGAGGTTATAAAATGGGGCAGATGGCGTCAACTTTTCAACAAAAGTCTTCTTCTTTTTGATGTGAGGAGATTTTGGGCTGAAATTTTGGGATATGATTGTTTTTCAGCAGAGCATTAATACGTACCTTTTTGCATTCCATTATAGGAAAGTTAAGTTGGGTTTAAAGCTGTTTTGTAGAGCTGAGTTCACTGTGCCTGCTGAACAGTTACTGTAGCTGTTTATCCATTGTACTGATAGCAGTGTGCTTGGTTGTGTGTTCAGTTGTTATCTTGCAAATGGATATGCAGGCTGTTTGAAATTCAACCCATCAACACATGTTTGTTCATCAAGTGGCCTCTACAATCTGAAGTAAGTGGTCAGTGTGGCTTAACACATGAAAGGAAATGTGCCTTACTTATTAACTGTGGGGATACAGTATCTCCAATTCTGTTCAGTTGAGTTCAGTTGGTCAAGTCAAGTAAAATGCAATTTAACTGTTTGTCTTGAAGTGCAGTATGAGCCTTTCAGGAGTGTCTGTTTTATTTTGATCAGTGCAAACCTATGCAGTGTTTACTTGTGGAATTGAAGGTGCCATTAAATGTACTTTGCAATACTTGAACAGTTCATAGGTACATCATACAAACTTTTTTTTCAGTCTTGCTGCTAATAAAAGTATATACAGCCTTTGCAGGCTTGCTTGATATGAGAAAATATGCACTTGATATTTGTAGCTATCAGTCATAAAACTATGTCAGTTGCAGGTTTACATTCCTTAACACATTTGTGATTTTACAGATGGGTTTTGATTTCTATTAGCCTAACTATTACACTCCTCTCTTCCCTCCCATTTGCTTTTTTTAAGCTAAGGAGGTTTTTGGAAGCAGATGAATAGATGATAAAATTTGGTTTTGTGAGTTTCTATTTTTAGCAGGCAAGAGAAATTGTGTGAGCTACACAACAGCATTGCTGTTCTAGTTACTGTATAAGTATAGGAAGTGATGCATGAGTAATGAGGCTAATTAGAAACATTGTCACACACTGATCTCCTTCAAACTTATCATAAAATAATGGATATCAACTCAATGAGCCCCTTTAAGGTTACTGTAGCTACAGTATTGTTCCAATCTGAACCAATCCCTTGGTTGGTATTTATGGGGAGTGTTACAGCTACATGGTATTGCTTCTGCCAAACTTTATCTTGGCTATCTCCAAACATATATAAAAGAGGGTAGATAAACCATCAGTACACTTGTTTTTACCAGTGTGATCATATTATGGGTCCACAGGGATAAAAAGCATGGGGTACATCTCTTCTGTACTGGCAGGGTTGTCTCTGGTGGTCGGGTGATCAGTATGAAGGGAAAAAAGTATAGTGTGCCAAATACTCACCTGTAGCAGCACACATTTCAAAGGCATGGGTTGTAAAGTTTTGTCTGTACTGATGCAAATTACAGTTTATTGTACAGTACCAATGAGTTCTTACAGTAAAGCCCCAGAGATTCCACAGACCAAAGGGAACCCTTGACTCCAGATGTTAGGACTTCATGGATAATATACACTTGCACGTAGGAATAACATAGCCATACTGGAAGCTGCTGTGTGCAGTGAATTTTCACAATACAAAAAATTTTCCCCTTTTACACAACACATGTCAGAGTCTGAGTCACACCAGTTAGAGATTTGTATTCTGTAGTACAAATAGCAGGGCTTTGCGAAGCACCATGTGACAGTGCACAAGGCTGTAGCTTGGGTGAAACCTGTAGGGGGGCAGTTCATGACACTAGCTAAGCAGAAAGTTGACACCTAGGAGGACCCTTACTTTTTCACCTGTGCATGAGTGCCATCCTGGGGAGGGTGCTGAGAGGAGGAGTATGTGTAAGGCCTTTACAAATTGTCATTATTTAATGATATTCTTCCTATTTTTTTGCTGGGCATACAGTAAGTCAAGAGGTGTTGTCTAAAAGAAGAGGATGGACACTATTTTTTTTCTATTTTGGAAGGGTGTAAATGAAAGGGATGTTGCCCAGGCAGGGGGGGGGGGTGGGGGAATGGCACTTCTACTCTTTGAGAAGTTTTCCTAGATCTAAAATAGTGTTATCTTTGGTAAAGCTTTGGAATGAAAACATGACCTGAAGTTTAAATTATTTACTGAATTTTTTGGCTGTGGTATGGCATAAATACAAGGCAGTTACCTGGTGCGGGCTTCACCCTGGCGCTCATAGAATGCCACTGGGGGACCACCATCAGTTGGCACGTAACCATAGCGTAGGCCTTGCAAGAAAATGTTTGGTCAAAATGTCTTCCAGATGAGGGGAAAAGCCACATTTTATACCTTATAAGTTGCTTCTAAACATTCTTTACTTTCACATTTCATGTATAAGAAACACATGTAGATTTCAAGAAGAAAACTTAAATTTCATTTAGAGGGAAAATCCCCAATTTGAATGAGTGTACCCGGATCCTATTTAATGAATGGCTTTTAAGGATCATGCTACAATGAGTTGTGAAATTCACATGTAGGGTAAGTCCTTAGTTTACCTAGAATATGCAATATTTAAGTTCTTCCATATCAAGGAAGATACCTGAAGTGAAATAAGGGGACATTTATGAGAAACAGCCTTTGTTTCATGGAAATAAATTTGCAGTGACTTCAATATGCCCTTTAAATTAAACATTTTTTAATCAGCTTACTGAGTTGAGATAATAAGTGGGCTTGTCTACAGTAAAGGAAAATATTCAGTGTGTGTTTTTTGCTTTGATGATATTTTGAAAGATGTCACAATGGTTTGGTGATTTTACAGTTCACCATACTTGGAGGACTACAGAGAGATAATAAAGACAATTTTATCAATGTCAAACTTATATAAAGGATGTTTTGGGCAGAATTTAGGGCTATTTTGGCCTTTTTTACCACCTATAAGTGTTACATAGGATGTGGAATAAATTTATGATGTGAGTGGGACCTTTGCAGATGTGACTGATGCAGGTTCTTTGTCTTCATTCATAAATGTAATGTACAAAATAAATGGTAAATGATAAATGAATATTTTTAGGTGCACAAACACCGCAAAATTTTATCAGCAATTTGGAGTAAAATTTTGAGATTTGTCCGTCCATCTGGATATTAAATCTTAATTGTTGATATTTTAACTGAAAGAAAAGATTTCCAGAGCTAAGGTTATGATGTAACACTTAACCTTGATCATGTGCAGTACCACAAATAAAATAATCCAGCAGTAAATGCATCATAGTCAATTGCGGAGCACATGATGGTTACGTTGGTAACATGTCTGTCCCCTAATGGTTACGTTGGTAACTATCATATTAACAGGCCTGTAGGACACAAATTACCAGAGAATTTGATAAAACTGCATCTGTTTGCAGATGGCCATATTTGTCACTGGTTTGTGTGCTTTCCTCCATCTTTTTGCTTACAGCAAGGGTATGAGAGCCTTCAAGGCGATGTCTGTCCAGATGTTACCAACGTAACCATGTCCTTGTCGGTAGTATAACGTAGGCACATGGGGACATTGGTTTTTGATGAATGTTTCACATGTCATCAGTTTACACTTCAGGAAAGAGCAAAACTTGTGTCACAATGCATTCAAGTGTTTAAAGTGCTTAATTTTCTCGAACATAGTTTGGTTACGTTGGTAACGAGGACGGACATGTCCCTCCTCGTTACCAACGTAACCATTGATCTCCATACTAGTCCATGTTTAACTAATGGTAATGCAATATCAGTGAAAAAGTGTTTGTTCTTTATCATTCTATTAAATACAGGGTTTATTTATACATATTGTCCTCCTTAAAGATTTCTGGAGCAAAGAGTTTCCATGTCTGTCCCCGTTACATACGTAACCAGTAACACTTACCACTTAAAAAGTGGTGACAGGTGAAAAGAACTATCTTCCTGCTCTCAGGAAAAAAATGAGACTACCAATCAAACAAAATAACACAACAAAAATTTATTCTTAGAGGAGTTCAAATTTCACCACCTTTGTAACACTTTTATACCCCTTTATTGTAGACAAGCCCAAGTACAGATAGTCATAGGCTCTTTTTTATTTAGCCAGCATATATGCTGGTTTATTCAAATGGTGTATCTTGTAGGAGGAAGATAGTTCATTTGTCGGAATGAGAAACCCACATGAGAACGCATCTATGGTGTGGGTCTGGGGACCTCCCTGTGAAAATGTGGGGGAAAAGGGAACTCTATTTCCCAGGTTTTTAGGAGGCCTTGAAATCATAATTTGGACAGTGAAACTGTCAGCAGTTTAGTATTTTTTCTTGAGTAGGCCAACTTTCATTTACAATTTAGAAATCCCCCTGCAGGCGTCAGCCCTGGTGTACTATGTATGTGTATGTGCTTGGCATAATTTCATTGAATATTTCAGATGTTCTGATATTGGGCATTTTTCTTAGAGGGAATGTTGCTGTGGAAGTACACCACAGTTTCAGTATTCTTGTAGTCTCAGGAATTTAATGTTATGCATGATGGGCACCTTAGAGTACAGGCTCAGGCATCTACAGTAGTCTGGGGCATCTGGGGTTTTAAGCCCCCATGACTCAAAAGGGCAAAAGAAAAAAAAATATTGAATAAAATCACTTCAGCACTCCCACAGAAACCTTTAAAACCTGTAAAACCTTTAAAAAACCTTTATTGGAAAAATGACTCTTCATTTTTTTGAAAATCTCTTTAAAACCTTTAAAAACCTTTATTTTTATTTTTAGTTCCAAATAAAGTCAACAAGTTTTGTAGCAAAATAAATCTTAAAAGAAGTTATCTGAATCCTTTCATAAACTTGAGTATTTTGAGTCTTTCAGAGTCTGTTTTGGAGGATCTACTCCTAGCTGAGTTCACTTCAGAGAGCATATGACAGTGATAACTTACAAGGTGAGTATTATAAAGCATATTCTATGTTGTCTGCACCAATAATGTCCTCTCAGGGGATGCTTGTTAAAAGCAGGCATGGGTTATTTTAAAGGGCAATTCTCAGCATCCCAGACAGTTCCAGTTCTCCCAACTGAGCAACTTGTAGCTCCTCCCATAATTGTGTAAAGCTCCTCCTGGTGCACGTACAAACCTGTTTTATTGCTTCAGGCCATATCCTAGTGAGAATACAAGGCTATAATGTGTGATCCAAACATTCTCTCTGCATTGTGTGGAATGTGATTTATTCTGCATCATTTGAATTTTCAAACTTTGATGTCAATCAAAGAGCAGTGACCAACTGAGAATTTTGATCCCCCCACAGCAAAAATGTGTTTTGAGGTGAGGACTAATCTGTCTTTAAGTAGTTAGACCAAAAGATAATTATGGCAGTCAGTCTGTTCCTAGAATTAAAAAACCTGTCAAAAATATATATAGCCTGATTACTTGGAGAGCAGTGTTTTACCCAGCCCCTATTTGTGTGACAATGCCGCATAAACGGCGGCAAATGTCACACGAAAAAATCTGAAAGCACATTCCATGCAGGTGTAAACTTTGACAGAGAATACCTCACCAGAATAATTTTGCCACTTCTTCATTAGGGCAGAAATCCACTCAAATATTGCACTATTTGCCATCTAGGCACCTTTCAAATCCTAAAAATTTTCCAAAGGGGGAGGGGGAGACCCCCTCCCCTTAGACCCCTCCCCCAGGTCAGTGATCAGTAAATGTCACATTGAGAACACATCGTAGCTAAAAACACTGTTGGAGAGTCACAGCCTAGAGTATGTCAAGAGATAGTGGACTAAAAGGAAGTGGGATTTCATGACCAGTCTGAAAAGGTCAAACAATTTTCAGGAGAGGGAAAAATGTTTGCTATTAAATTTAAAGGTCAGTGTTTTATGTTGAAGAAAACCTTTAGTAAGTGCACAAATCTAGAGTCCATATACCTGAATGACAGGTCTTTTTTCTAGGTTATATAGGAACTACAATTTTGAGTTACATGTGTACAGTATACAGTAAGCAAGCATGTATATGTTGGAACAGGGGTTTACCTATTTTAAGATGGGTGAAGTTCTTAACAGAAGAGATCTAGTTAATATTCATACAGAAGTCTCCTTGCCTTTGATAAATTATATTAGGCTTATCCAGCAAAAAGGCACATGTTGATTTGGTTTAAGGTGGCAAATATTTGTGTTGTTTGTGTTTGGTGAAAATACAGTACCTTACTGAAAGTATATATGTGCGCAATGCAAAAAGCATTTGATAGATTTTACTGAGACCCTAATTACCTTAGTCAGTACTTATATTGAAATTGCACCATGGTAATATATTAAAGCACAAGTTATTATCACTATAATTTGAAGAAAAGCTTAACACTATAACGGGAAATGTAATTTTCCTTTACAGATGAAGTGAACATCTGGACAGCTAGGTATGATCCATAACACAAAACAGGCTCAAAGATTCATGATAAGTTATAGAATGAGAGGGAATCTTGATGTAAGTAAAGTCAGTTAGGTCGGTAAGTATTTTATTGTTTGAAATTTGCTCAAAGTTAGGACTTTATTTTCCTTTATTTTGCATTTGGCAACCTTTAAAAACCTTTATTTTATATTTTACAACCTTTGAAAAAACCTTTATTTTGTTGAAAAGGCTGTGGGAGCACTGTCACCTGTTTCTTTGAAAATTATTCTGATATTTAGTGACTCTCTTAAAATTTATATATGTATGGGTAATTTTTGATTAGTAAAATGATGTAAAATATTACTGAAGTGTCTAGTTAAATATGCCATTTCTTTGTGCCTGAACATGGCAAATGGTTGTCTTATTATGTAAGCCTAAGGAATCTCATACTTGTGGATATTTGTGGATACCCCATACTGAGTAATGATCTTGTGGTTTTTGATGGAGGTCAAAGGTCTTTTGAGGTCAAGTAGTGAAAACTGCTTGTAAACATGCTGTCTCAAGGTGGGCAAGCATTTGGGAACTCATACTTTGTGTGTAGATAGTTCATGTTGAGAAGATGATCACTGTTGTTTTTGGTGTATGTCAAAGGTCAGAAGGGGTCACTAGAAGGTCAAAATGTAAAAACCTTGAAAAATTGCTCATAAACATTTCATCTCAAGATGCATAAGCTTTAGAGATCCAGTACTTGACATGTTGGTACCTTGTATTGAGTAGGTGATCCGTTAATGTTTTGGTGGAGGTCAGAGGTCATTTTCTGGTTACTGGAGGTGAAACTGAAAACCAAGATGTTTGTAAACATGACATCTCCAGCAGGGAAACTTAAATGAATTTCATAGTTGGTATATGGATGCCACATATTCAGAAGGTGATCCCTAAAGATTTTGGTGGAGTTCAAAGGTCATTTGGGGTCACTACAGGTCAAATAGTAAAACCTTGAAAACTGCTTGTAAACATGGTATCTCAGGGTGGGCAGGCATGAGGGATCTCTTTCTTGCCAAATTGGTACTATTGAGCAGATGATCTCTATTGTAGGTCAAAGGTCATTTGGGGTCACTAGAGGTCAAAGTGTTGAAAATTTTGTTAATATATTTCAATAAGGAAAACTGTGTGTGAATCTCCAACCTTTCAATTGCATGGGTTCACCATATTGACAATATATGGTGTCTGCAACATGTGATGGAGGTCTAATGTCATTGGAGGCCGCTAGAAGTCAAATTGTAGAAATTAGGAAAATTACAATATACATGATATCTCAATTATATCCAAGAGTCAAGGAATCACCAAGCCTTTTGACTTTCAGGTTCCCAAACCTTTAAGACCAAATTCTGGCTACACACCTGCAGCCTGTATTTTGTAGTTTCCACGTCTCTTCTTTCTACCCCTGTAAGAGCTTCACAAACAGTGGTCATTGCTTGTGAACATGTCATTCAGTTGCCTCCAACATAGATTTTGTGTGTTTAACTTGATCAGATGTAGAGGTAGTCACACACTAGGAGCATGTTACTTAAAGTTTGATAAAAGTTTTCTGTCTTGCACGTATTGAAACACAGTATGGTAAATTGTAAATTTGCATTTCAGGGGAAAATGCAATCACCACAATTGGAATTACCATATGTACCCTGTTATCCTTATTCTTTGTTAAATCATCATGCAGAATAACAACTCAGTTTAGCCTATTATATGGAATGTTTTGTTGGACACACAATGAAAGGTATTTGTAAGGAAAATAAGAGGAAATTTGTGAGAACGTTAGGGATATATACTGTATTTCCCAATAAATTTGGAGTGACTGCTCATTCCTTTAAAATCATTTAGAGATCGGTTTATTGATACTAGTACTGTTTCTTTTTTACCAAACTGTGACTCCCTAAGTTAAAGTAGATAAAATTCTTCCCTGATGTCTGTTTATCAGTGATAAAAGTGAAGGGGTGCAGTGTTAGTGGTTTCACTCTAAGTTTTAAATAGCCCAGTTAACTCCTGTACAGTACTACAGTATGTACTTGAATTGACTGGAATTTCTGTAAGCTGCAGTACTGTAAATGTATTTTAATATATCAGGGCATAATCAGTTGCTATGCATGTGCAGAGTATGTGAAAAAGAATCTGGGCAAAGTATAAGTCAGTTTATACTTTGCACTAAGTCATAAGGTGAATAGCAGGGTAGAGTCTGAACACAAACCTCTCCCTGTCAATCACTAAAGTTAATCTCTTTGATAAACAAACTTGGGCATGGTTGATTAGCCGACTGTTTGTTTGATTTCCTCAGTGGAGAAAGGCAGGGCTACCACACACAACAGCTCTGATTGGTCTTGCCAAGTGTTAAAGGCATTGCATAAGAAACCTGAGGGGCCGGGCAGCTAGCCAAGCAGACAGATCAATTAGCAGCTCAAAAGGAAGCAAGTTGGGTTACCCGCAATTCTGTATCAAATCCCAGGGAAGGATGTAACAATATCCTAATGGAGTTGTATGCGATATGTGCCAGATGAATGATATGTTCGTCCAAACTTTCTCTCAATTTGAGGATTGGTTCTTGAAATTTTTCAGGTCCTGTATCATAGGCATGCATCATTGGCCTGGTTTCTCTACTGTACTTCCATTACAGTGGTGACTTCTGCTCAAGAGTTTTTACATGATTCCACTTTTCTTCAAATTTCAACTCTTAGGGAACTTCAGTACCATTGCAAGTATGCACAAAAATCACATTTTGCAGTTTGCACGTGTTCTGTGGTTTCTGTCGCAGGTTTTAATAAGTTACCGCTGGTGGATGTTTTGGTCTGTTTATTTAATTGTAACCATTTCCTTCATGTGACTGCTATGATTCTCTAACACAATTTCATTTCCTTAAAATGAGCGTAAATATTATTAATCTTTCAGTGGACAGAAGCTTGAAGTTTAGTGCACATTTGTGTTAACTGAAAATTCTTTATGTATGACGACTGTAAGGTAAATGGAGTGGCCACTCAATTCCCAGCCAGGAATCGCAACTCTGCAGTGAAGTCAGGTGACCTGCCTGAGCCTTTTGTGCATGTGTGTAGCAAACTTTCGTTGCACAGATGCATCTGTGAATAAATAGGTATTAAAGTATTGTAGTGAGTTCAAAAGTCACATGCGAGAGTCAATGGTCATAGTTAGTCTAGATCATGATGCTCGAAAGGAATAGCAGGTTTTAGCCATCTCTAGTTGACCACTCTTAATTCAGAATCTGTTAAGCTAGCTGCACACTTCACGACTTAGCACACTGCAACCCAACTCGATCGTCGGGTCGCCAACAGTCGTGAGGTGTGCAAGAGCTTAAGACTGCAATTGGCAGTTTTAAGTCATGCCAACTTCAGTCAGGAAGAACCAACATGTTTGTTCTTCCCGACTGAAGTCGGCGCGACAAAACTGGTCCTGAAACTTCCAGTCGTAGTAATAAACTCATGCACACTATACGACTGTTGGAGATCCGACGATAGAGTTGAGTTGCGGTGTGCAAAGTGGTGTAGTGTACGGCTGGCTTAAGAGAACTTCCTGTTCAGGTATCTTGAGATCAGTAAAGTTAAAGGGATTTGAACCCCTTTAAAGACTGTTTGGTCAATATAGCAAGTTTGTTTGTAAAAGGGATTAACTGTTGCAATTATAGAGATAAGCTGCACCCGGGAAAAAGCCTTTTTCTCGGGTAATAGTGGCTAAAATGTCCTATTCAATTCTAGCAGCATGTGTGAAAGACAGTAGCTTGAAAATTTATTGGTCTCATTACATTAAAACTTGGTGCATTTTAAGCTACAGTATGAAACATACCTGTATGGTTACAGTATATGTATTGTGAGGTCAGTGGTCACACACAGTGTACCAAGGATAAATGTCATAATTACAAAATAGTCTGAAAATGCATCAATCTCAGTTGGAACTTAAAAAGACGGAAAATCATCACCCTATGTACATTTTTGGTTGGAAACTGTCATAATTTTCAGGTGGTGACTGCCCCTTGATTGATACCATAGTTCGAAAATTCAAAAGATGCAGAGTAGCTCACATTTACACAGTGCCAAGGGAGCGCTCTGATTACACATTACTGTAGGGCCTTGTGTGCTCACCAGGACATGGCCGTAAGCAATAAACTAGGGTTTGTGTCTCCACAAGGAGCTTCTACAGTTTGGGAGGGGCTAGAAGTAATTAAAGTTGGGAGAATTGGAACTTTCTGGGATGACAAAATTTGCCCTAACTATTGCAACCAAACATACATCACAGATCTACAGTATGTAACATTTATATCTTTACTTGTCAATGAGGTCAAAGGTCACATACAGTATCCAGGGTCATAGGTCATATGAAGTTAAACTATGAAATAAACTGCTAAGGGATTACCTGTCTGGGCCCATGGCCCCATTTTTCAAGGTTTTCTTTTTTTGTTTTGCAGTCCTTTTTGCAAAAACTAATAATTATCTAACAGAAGTTTGGTACATTGATATTTAAGCATTTTTGTGCTATGTTGGAGCTTCTGAAGTTAACCTTTGCTCACAGTACTTTTTGTAGTCATAATACTCTAGATTCCTTCCAGACTGGGCATGATTTCGTGTGGCTCAAATTTTTTCTGCAAACACAAACCACAACCCATGTCCAACAGGACTAATAATTACAGCTATTAAGCAGCTGTTTTGTTTTACACTTGGCCTATTCCTGAATAAACAATTAAGCTTTTAGTGATATTGTTCTTTTGGCTAAAGGAAATATGTAAGTGATTATCTGAAATATCGGCGTCATGTACAGTACATGGTTTGAGCAGTGTAGCAAGGAAATTGAACTAGTTTTGGGAATCCTGCTACATGTAGATGCCGTTCAGTTTTCACAGTTATAGCAACCAAAAGTATGCAACCCAAACTGCTCGGAAGCAGCTACGGTAATGTCCAACTTTCTATTTTGCACCAGTCTGTTGCCAAATTGCAAATTTATAAGGACCCTATGCATACAGATGGACAGTAATTTAGTTGCTTGTATATCACACAGGGGGCTGCAAAAGCTTTCATGCTAGCATGGTTCATAAGCATCTATATTTTGCTGAAGTCCACTTTCAGAATTGTGGAATCAGCTAGTGTATAGCTCTTACAGGGGAGCTGATAACATAGTAAGGGGACTAATCTATTCGCAATGAAAGGGCAAAACAGTAGCAGAGGAGATGCTAAAATGAATAAATCCACGTCAGCTAAGAGCAGCACAATGAGAATGACGAGAGAGTGTCTCGGGCCAACAATTAAGCGCTGAAATCTGAAAAATTTGTGCATATTCTCAGGAAATCCATTTTACTAAGCCAAAAAGTTCTGCAGTGGTCATGGTGGGTAAAATGGCCAAGGGTGGGTAAAGTTTTAGGGATTTTTTCTTTTTTTTTTGAAACCTCTTTACAGAAAATGTAAGTTCTACTGCATGAACATATTTGGAAAAAGCACCATTTTGCACCTCGGCCTCCTCTTGATGTGAAGAGTAATTTTCTCAAAGGGGAGCCCTCCCCTTAGACCCTCCCCCAGGCTGACAATCATGGACAACTCAAATTTAGGAAATGGACCTCTGCTTCACTTACATCTCTGTTAATATGTGGATACTGCTAAAGTGACCATGAAGGTTAAACTTATATTGGTCTACTGCAGAATGCATGTGCACTTGCAGTAAGTTCATAGTTACCTTTGCACTTAAATTTGACCATATTCACTGTTGTAAAAGTACCTGAAACATTGAGGTAGGGGCCATTTTCAGGTCAGGTAGGGGCACAGAGTAATGCTTGTGTGGCCCAGGATAAGACTGAGATCCTCCAAAAAAATCTGGTCATCAGAATCCACTTAATATTCATGGGCTTTCCTTTTCTGTGAACTGCCTAGCCTTCTGGAGAATTTTACAGCAGCACTTTGAGTTAATATCTGAATTTCTCCAAAAATGTTCTAAACCTGTAATGTTTCCCAAATACAGTATTTTGATGACTAAACTTACTTATTTTTCACACTTCACTAGTCAATTATGATAGTGTATGTTATTTGCAATGATTACTCTGTACCATTTCCAATACAAAACACTCTAGTTTTTCTGATAAAATCCATTATTAAACAAATTGGTTAAGTTTTAAGTTGTATAGGCCAGCAGCAGCAGACTGCACACTTTTGGGGTTCCTGCTGGCAGAATGTAGCTGGCGGGCCACTAGTTAAAAATGCCTGACATACTTTAATGTACTGTATCGTACCGTAGTCATCTTACCATCATGAATGGCTTGTACACAGCTTAAAATTGTTGTGAATAGGTGGCTGGCATCATTCAGCAGTTTGAAGAGTTAGTGTTCAGTGTATGCACACCGTAAATCCCTGTTACTCTCTCAGATATCGGCTTCAAGTTGTACCCTAAAGAAAGAAATGTGTTTCCTTGTTCTGAAAGCAGGGGGTACTCTTCTCAATGTCTCCTTCTATCCTGCACTAAGGTGCTACTGTAAAGTTAGCAACCCCTCCCAACCCATGGAAGAATTTTATGTAAGCATACAAACAATACATAAAAACTTGTTGCTGCAAACTAAAAAAAGGGTAAGGTCGGGATGGAAGTTTCGTTCATCAATTTTGAAGCACATCTGAACAGTACATTAAACTTGGAATTGAAAGTAACACAATATAATTACTATCCCATGTAATTTTGTCGTAAAGTTTTGTTTTCTTGGAAGTGGCCAAGAATGGATAAATTATGCAGGACAGCTGCTACCATATAACCATATAATCCAAAACGCTGGATGTGAAGTGTAGTAAAATTGTGATTTTCTTACAAGCCTATTAAAAGGTCCGACGTCAGTTACAATGAGTCAAATTGCTGTAGGTGTTTCATTTTACACAGACTTGCTTTAAAGTTTCATAGAGTCAAAGAAAAATGTGGGCAAGGGAAAATGAAAGGAACTTCAAAAGACTGAAGTATCAAAAGTGAAATATGACTCTTTTGCAATTGAAACATATGCTCTTGCGGTTGCTTGCTTTGCCAGATGGTTGAACAAAGTGTGGTCAATATTTTGTGTTTTTTGGAGAGGTGTCAAAATGTAAATTAAGATGAATTATAGTTTGGCTAAGTAAATTACAAGTTTAGTGTGCAGTTAAGTTTTCACAAGAGTTGGTTGCCTTTATGAAAGAAATGTTGCTGATAAAGTGAAATCAATCATGCATGCATGGTGCAGTTCATTGCTGTTATGAGTATATTGGTCTACGCTGTGTTTGGGCAGTGTGGCTTGCATTGCATCATTTGTGTACATACAGTATGTCATCTAGTGGTTTACTAGTACACAACAGTCTAGCCAAAGAACCATTTAGCACTAATTTGGGTGGCCAGTTGAGTGCCACTCTCCCCCTCCTCTGTCTCATCTTGCCTTATCCCCCCTCATTCCCCCTCCAAACAACAACAAAAGATTACTTTGTTTTACTCACGAACTTCACGTTACAGGAATGATGGTGTTTTACTCAGGAGCTGATATTAGAAGAATGCTGGTGGCGACTTGCAAAATTATTCAGACAGTTTGTACCGTTTTACATCCTAAGAAGGGTCAACATAGAAAATTGTTTGGTCATTGACAGGGAATAATTAAGTATTCAAATTTTGCATAGCAGTTTTGAGAATCTTTTCCTTCTGTAGTGTAAAATGACTGAAAACCCTATGGTTATGCACACAAAAAATTGCTTTGCATTTGTGTAGCAATTTGGCCAGCTTGTGTAGCAAATTGCAATGCGATACTGGATAAATTATTCCCTGATAGACTCCAGCTCCCACGGGCCGCACATGGACTCACTTATATGAAAGTGTGGCTAAGGGGCTGCACATACAATATACTGTATGGAGTTAAGTGTGGACACATACACATCTCAGTAACATGTCTAGGGTGTGTTTACATTCACGTTAAGCTTTCACTGAAGATACTGCCATTTCCGCCCTGTAGCTTTGTATGCCAGCTTGATGAGGGTTATGTGAACATTATGTGAGAAAATTGTTCTGAAAGAATGCCACAACTTAGGTACAGTGGTACTGTAGAATCACACCTGTATTGTGTGTCCATATAGTGGCAGTGTAGGTACTGTAATATGTATTTAGAAGGTAACATGCAAAATTATATAGATAAATTATCCAATTGTTTCAGGAGAAAACCAGAGAACAGTGTATGAAAAGTTTATTGTATGCCAAGGTTGTATGTTTACTATAAAGCCTGCATGAAGTTAGATCTACAGAGCTGTACTCCATCTTTTCTGAATTGAGTGCATAAAATGCAGTGATGTGCATGACAGCATTGTTAGTTGCAATGGATTAATATTGTAAATGAAAATAGTATTCAGATTTACGAAACAAGTGAATACAGTAAGATATTTTAAGAAATCACCCAGTTTTGGAAAGCTTTCCAGTTGCCCTCTTTCCTACTGCATGAAGCTAAAACTCTAAAATGTGGTTTAAAAGCAGTTGGTGTATGATGCTTCAAATTTGGAAGAATTGCATGAGGGTTTGTGGATTACAGTCTTACAAAATGGCTTCTAATTCAACATTTTACAACACTTAACTCCATCTGCTGGAGAATCAAATTTTAAAGGTCATTTAAATCTTACTGTGGATGTATCTTGGATGAGAAACCCTCTTTACTACTGTACAGTATGACCCAACTTGTGATAAAATCTTGAACTATAAGGGTATTGAGCTTTAGGGGGGGGGGGGGCAGGGGCTGCATCCCCATGTCACATTGCAGACATGCCAAAGTGAAGTAAGGCCTTAATAATGCATACCAATGTTCTAAACTTGGGGAAGGAAAACAAGGATGGGTCAGCAGAGCAGATGACTGACTTCAAGTATTATTAGAAGCACATTGCTAGAATGATCTCTAAATGCCTAATTGCTCTGGAAATGCATGGTACCATACTGCACTTCCATAGCTCCAACCTAGCATTGGCCTATATTAGCAACCACATTTAAACCAAACCACAAATTACAACTTAATTAGAAAATTATAAAAGGGTCAACCTTTGGGAATTACTTTCTTGCTCTTTTCTGTAGCAGTGAACTGTGCTACATTACTTACAGTAGTCTGCAATATTTCGGAGTAATAAATCTGACCTCCCTTTCCTCTGGAGATACAATCTTCTGTCTACAGTAGTGATCAGATAATGGCAGTAACCTACAACACCTTAATAACCATATTTGTAAAGAAAAATTGCATACCTTTATCAACAAATTGTAAACAAGTTTAACCAATTTTCTTGTACTTTTATGTAGATATGATTTTGTTTGTTATGACTGTCTGGGCTGCCATTTGTAATAAATCGCAAGTGGTAATCAGTTGCCTGTGTCTGGTTTAAATCGTACCTCACATACTGTATCAGCAATGACTTATAAATTTTCTTTGAAATTTCTGTTTGTAATGTGAACATTTAGATGAGACTGCCCCACTGCCCCACTTTTCCAAAATAATTGATATAACTCTGAGATCTATGTCATCTGTCTGTCACATTGACAAATAACAAAAGAACCAGATTACATATTAATTCCCATAATGAACTGTATAATAGACCATTATGTTAACCATGTAGCAGTGGACAACCAGCTTCCTAGTATTTACATTTAGTTGCCATGCTGATAGTTTGGTTGTCCTGCCTTAATTCCAAGACTATCAAGCTGAAGATGTGTAAAGTACAATGGTATGCTGTACTAGGCTAAGCATGAATCATTGAAGAAGCAGGATTGGTGTTGAAGCCATGTAAATCTTGAAAACAGGTATTCTTGTACAGTACCCTATGGAGCACAGAGAGCTTTACCAATTGTTTACCAAAGTTTTGCAAATAGCTTGAAGCTACACGTACTGTGTGGCATCTGAAAGTGTTTACACGAATTGATCATCCTACTGAGGATAGTTTTGGTACATGTATTTAAAGCATGTATTGAACTCAATTGAGAGCAGTCTCACCCATGCTTGATGTCATAGATTAGTTGGGGATAAGAGTAATTTCTTTGTGAGTTTAGGACTTATATTTATTGGTCATCTTGCACAACTAGATGACTGCTAAAAATGTTTCCTTTGAAGAAAAGCAACACTGGTTCACTAGGGGCAGTGAGATATGTTTTGTGGTAGACTGGTAAGCCTTGCAATCCAGATGTTTTTGGGTCAAATTCCTGATGGTTCCACCTGAAAATGTTCGGGAAGGGGGGGGGGGATGATTAGTTACAGTATTTCACTGAGGTTCTGTTGGGGCTTTTTGAATGTTGTTAAGGGTTCTTTGTTATCTTAGATTCAGATAATCAGATATTATTTAGTGTAAGGTCTTATTGGCTTAAGGTCTTTCATTGAGAGCAGTCAGTCAGTGATGCAGAGAGGGTCCCCCATCATGGAGTAAGATTGCATCTAGGAGCAATTATTAAAAGACTATCATTCTCAACACTTGAAGTCTTGCCCATGCTTTTTAGATACTTCATTTACAGGGTCCATAGGCACAATGCCAGCATAGGTATTAGCTGCAGCTATCTCAGCCAAGCTGCAGCAGCCCCAAGAAAGCTGCAGAATTACCCGGCATATATTACAATTTATCAGTATTACTTTAATGCTGCTGTTGTAATGTGTACAGCAAGCAGGCATGGGTGCAGCCATTACAGCTTTAGCTGAGGCAACTGAACCCTGTGAATTTGACATTTTGCCCTAACGATCCTAAGACAGGCTTCCAGATCTCAGAGTTAAAATTAGTGAAGAAACATTCCATGGTATCTCTTCCCACCCCACTTCTCCCCTCCCCTCCCCTCCATCCAAATAAATCATTGCATGCAGGCAAGTAAAAATGTAAGCTCCTGTGACCCCTGAGCCCTACCTTGACTTGTAGTCAAGGTAGGGTTGTAGGTTTTGATAAATTGCAAACTGTGATTATTTTCCATTGTACAGTAGGACTCTGGCTACCTCATACTGTAGAGAGAGAGACATAGCTCCTCTTGACAACACTTCTGAACATGATTTGCTGTAGCTCATGGCAGTCATATGAATGGTGGGGTCAAATTAGTAGGTCTATTTCGCTCCTCATTACTTCCTATTTATATATGTATACCATTATTGCCTGCAATAACCATCTGGCAAAAACCAATGACACCGCGGGATCCCCTACCTAGAGAGGGCACCCTGTAACCTAACACTTCCTTGTATTTTCTTGTTCCCAGGCTAGATTTGGGACTACCAGAACCAGATGGCCATTGATGGAGGGCGCAGCACGGCAGCCTATTCCAGGTTTGCTGAAGAAATGGACATCGACTCAGATGCAGTAGAGGTTAACACACGGGGAGGATATAACGAAGGGAAAATGGACACCATCAAAAGTTGTTTCATGATGCGATGGAAGTTGTGGGCAGTCATTGCCCTCTGTATGCTGGCATTTCTGTTTGGGTTTTTGATAACGCACATAATTGTTTCACCTTGCAAAGTAGACGAGGGTACCCCCGCCCCTTCCACCATACCGATGATACCATCCAGTAATACCAGCACAGAACACCATGAGGGTGAAGGAAGGAAGTATATAGAGAAAATTGCAGGTTACATCAACGTTAAATACTTGAAATCTAACATGGAGTAAGTCTGCCCTCTTTTTTTTTCTCCCTCATGAATAAATTAGCTTGTAACTACAGTTCTTTGGTGTTTGGGTGAAAAGTATTTGTCATTGAGAGTCTGTGATGGAAAACTTGACAATGTGACATAGGAAGCATAAAATCTGACTTTAATTAGTGATAATTCAGGCCTTCAGTGACAGTTAAGGGATCACTAGTGTAGTCATTAGTGGGCAACCAAAGCCTGGATAGGTGCCCATCCCACAGATACCACTTTTTTTGTTCAAGGGTTAAGTTTGGGCGATGTGGTTGTTAACCTTATGACTTCAAAATTCTCCAAGAACTGAATGTGTCCGTATCCCGCATTTTGGCATTCCCAACCTGGGGACCACCTTCCTGGCTGACTTTCCCCATGATGGTCATCTCAGGACTGTACAGCCAGTATAAACAGCTCTAGGGTAGAGTTGCTGTAACAGCTTCATACCAACATCAAGACACTCCATCTACAGTATATACTGTACCATCTCAAGTGTCCCTTCACCACCCAGGGCCTTTTAGAAATAGCCTCAGGTACCACAGCAGATGCCAGGGGAAGATAGTCTCTTCATGTTTGTGATGCTTGATTTACAAGATTCACAGACTGTTACACCCGTCACCCAATGTGGTATTGTTAATGTATGAGCATACTGGGATAATGCCTATAGTCCCCTGTCTCAATAGTACCCTCCTCAACAGTCCCCCATGTCAATAGTCCCCTGTGTCATTGGTCCCCTGTGTCATTTGTCCCCCATCTCATTGGTCCTCAAACCCTTACCCCCTAACCTTAACCCTTACCATAACCTTTACCTGGGGTTAGGGTTAGGGACCATTGAGACCAGGGACTAATGAAATGAAATAATAATTGTGCTAAATGGGGACCATTGAGATGGGGACCAATGAGACAGGGGACTAATGAGACGGGGGACTAATGAGATGAAATAAGAGGGGGACTAATGAGACTGGGGACTAATGAGAGGAATTACGCTAAATGGGGGTCCATAGAGATGGGGGGGGCGGCTATAGAGCGGACCCTTGCATACCCTAGCCAAGGAGTGGGCTTCTCTACCTCTCTGTTACAGGAGGGAAAGTACTGCAGATCAAGGATGTTGGTGAATTACAGGTCAGAATTAGATTCTGTTCATGCCAGATTTCCACATGGCTCCACTATAGGAGACATTGAGGCTGTCTGCTTGTTGCTTGGGATCATGTTTAACCTAGCTGACATACTATCTTTACATGCAGCTAACTTAGATTCATCCTTGTTTCATTGCCAGTTGAATGACCAACTTGTTATAGATGAGGTAAGAAGGTCTCACTGAGGCACGATGTTCTCAAACCAAGACCTGTATTAGTTTGTGGCATTTGTTCCAAAGCTGAAGCTTGACTATTCGTACCATATGTTCTTCTCACATACTGGAGTATCTACATGAATATGCACTTTCAACTTACTACAGACAAGGAACTGTAGGCCTTAACTACCCACTTCTTGTCGAATTACACAAGTATGGTATATGTCCATCATTGACAGTAATGGCATACAAAGTACTGTGGATGTTTGCCCAAATTTTTACTGCCGTGCTCCTATAATTACTTGATATACTCTACTGAACAACCCTTTTTGAAATGAATTCTGGATGAGTTTCCAAGAAGTCATCAAGTAACAGCTTAATCAAATTCTGTTATTTACCATGATGCATGTATTCACAGATAAGAACACATGATATGGAGTGGACTGTAGTTTATATTCATGATCCCCTTCTTGAGGTATCAGCTGCCTGAGGGTTTGATGTGGTGCCTCGCTAGAATTGATCAGATTGACGTGATTGTCTGTCCAACTACTGTACTGTACTGTACAATAGTGCTCTTCTTATGTAGCACTCTCCTTGAGAAACGCTAGTTGAAGAAATGTTTCAAGATAAATCAACTGTGGAGACTGGCTTATAGAGTATATGTGAATTAGATGGGTGGGTTACCCAACTTTACTTCACAGTTACAGTACCACTCCTGGCCAGGGGTGGAGTAGGAAATACTCTCTCCTTAAAATTGTGACTTGTGGGGAATTTTTAGTACTGTCAAAATTATGCAAAAGCATCACATTTTAGATTTATAGAGTTAATGTTTGTGTTCTGTGGCAAGTTTCTTAATGAAGTGTTTTGATACAATTGGCTCTTTTGGTCATTTTCTTTACTCCGCCACAAGTTTTCTCTTCAATTGACCAGTAGGAATCTCTTCCAAGGGAGTTGCAGTACTTCAGCCATTGAGAAAGAAGCATGTTGTGTTGGCTTACTGGTGTATTAACACTCCCATTGGCACAGTTGGCTAGTAACTGACACTATATGTAGCTGCTATAGTATGTGTTCGTAAGTCAGTATGACATCTTTGGTGGAGGGAGGCGGGAGGCCACAGATACTAACTCCGAAAAGTTGCCTAAGCCTGGTGTGAAGCTGTACAACTGCAATTTTACATTCAAGGACAGTCTCAAGACATGTTATCACATTTTCCAAATCCTTTGTCCAGTGTTTGAATTAAAAACGAACCCGCAGGAAGCACCTCCTTACCTTAATCTTAACCTTAACCTTAACACTCTCTGTGCCAAGAGGCACACGAGGCTGGGAGGTCTTTCCTTTACTTTGCTTGATCATTTGCAGCCACTTTGGCTTCATTTTCAAACTTCTCCAACCTCTTCTTGATTTCTCCTTCTCAATCACTTGTCTCCATATTGTTCTTGGCCTTCCCACCACCCTTGAACCTTTTGGTCTCCATTCCAGTTGCACAAAACGTTGCTTTCTCACCATTTCCGAAGCAGATGCCCAATCCAGTGCTCCTTATTTTGTGACTCTTTCCAATTTTCTTGAATACCTCCCCCTATGCAGTTAAAAGTTCCTCATTGGTAAACCCCAGTTTTGTGGGAATCTGATTTTTAGTGTGGTTTTCAAGAACACTTGTATTGAAAGGTAGTCAAGGTACACGTTTCCATTCGAGTTGTGCCAGTTTCCATGTCTCACACGTATATACAGGAGTACCGTTCAGGCCTTAAAGGGCAGAACTTGTTTTATAATGCAAGTGACCACAAATGTTGGAGAAGCCTATACAAGTATTCAGTATGGCTTATGAATTACAACTTCACATTGGGTACTGTGGCTTACCAGCTCAACAATTTTAGAACAACTTTAACTTCTTTTGAAAAGCCAGTTCAGATGGGAAGTCCGTAGATTGCTCTTGGATGAAAAACCCACCTTACTTTGACCCCGCCGGGAATTGAACCACCTTTCTTTTGTCAAGTTTCATCGCTTCAAATGCCACTGCCTTTACCTTCTCAGCCACAGCATCGGTCAGCACCAGAGATTTGCATAAGATTTTGGTTGTTCTGTGTATGTTTCCTTGAAACAAAATTCTGTTTTGAAACAAAACTTCCCAAATGAGGTCTGTGCTTTTACCAGTCTACTTTTGATGTCTTCTGTTCCTCCCCATACTTTGTGGGAGTGGACTATTCTTCACATTCAGGGAAGAGTTTTGGGCTAGCTGCCGTAAACTACAGTGTACGGTAGGAATTGCCTGTATAGGAAGTGTATACAGTGTAAAGTAAGTTTGGTGTATTTTAGATTTGATGTGATACAATAATTTACATCCCCTTTTTACAATATGATACTCTATTTCCAAGCCAGTTTTAGAGTATAACATTTAACAGATATGTGGATTGCTCTATGAAAGAAAAGGACAGCCAACGGCAAAACTAATATGTAATGTAGAAGGTGGGGAGACCCGGCAAAAGCATGACTTTTGGAAGTCAAATGACATTAAGAACAAAAATTTCAGCATTAAGTCGCATGAATCTCGAAATTTTGCACATCTTAATTCAATCAGTGCCATTTCCTATTATGTAATACTGCTTGAATGCAATATCTAAACCCAATTTCATGTGAATGTCTTCTGTATTTCTACATCCAGACAATTTACAGAACATGATGGCAGTTACATACATGACAGCGGCTCAGCTGGCACCATTTTTAATGCCCAGGAAATCAAGAAGACTTGGGGGGCCTATGGCTTTAACGTGACAGAGAAGAAGTATAAAGTACAGCTAACAAGACCAGCTAAGTAAGTCCAAATATTCTTTATGAAAACTGTGCAAAGTTTACTGTTTGACGTCATAATTTTTGTAAAGTGAGCAACAGGCTTGGGGTAATCATAATCAATTACAATCAATTTCATTTTCTGAAGTAATCGTAGTCGATTACTTTTGTGAAAATTGCAAAGTAATCGTAATCGATTACAGTGGCAAAGTAATCATAATCGTGGTTTAATTTATGATTACATTGAAGTTAAATTATGAATGAAGTGCGGAAGAAGTAGAAGTTATTAAGCAATTGTTTGAGTGCTTGTTACTTCTGTTGGAGTGACTATAGTTAAGCTTCCTGCTTTCTTGGATGCTCCAGCCTAACTGAGTGCGAAGTGCAGGGGGTTGAGTATTTATACTTACAGATATGCAAAAGAAAATGTAAGAAAACAAAATGTAATCACGATTGCAGTCATGATTGCATTGTAATGTAATCTTAATCATAATTGTTTACTTTCATTTTTAGCTGTAATTTTAATCATAATTGTAGTCGTAAAATTTAAAGTAATCGTTATCCATTTCATTCAGGTGTAATTGCCCCAAGCCTGCTGTGCAACTTATCTGGGAAGGAGAGGAGATGTTAGGAATCATCCTCTTTTGTCATTTTCACCCTGCATAGGGGGGGGGGTGATTTTTGACCTGTGAGGTGTATAGAAAGCAGTAAAATCGACAAGCCATACTTTAGTACTGTGTTTGATTTAATCACAGGTCAGTGTAGGATGATGAAAGAGGTATTTGTGATTCTACTGTACAAAGTTGTTTCACCCTACTACCCCTTAAATGTGGCAGACATGTTCCTAATTTATTCATCCACGTATGTTTTTATTGCAGGGGAAGTTGGGGGGGGGGGGGGCTATAATTGAGAAATGAGTGCAGTCTATGTGGAAATGACAAAAATAATGGATGACCCCTCAGTATTAGAGAGTAGTAGTAGTGGTGGTGGTGGTGGTGGTGTTCTTCCAAATTTGACGAAGTGTAAAAAATGGTTCTTTCTCTGTCCAGATGAGTTCTGTTTTTAGTAGACAGTGTGACATCTTACTGGGACTGTATAACTATATTTTAAAAAAAAGTGTATTTTGGCTGGAATTTCTGTAAAATCACAAATCTAGTTTAAATTTAAAGCAGGATTTAAAATGAAAAGATCTGATAAACAGGGTCTGTGTATGAATATCAATTCTCAGTATTCAGCTGATACAGATCTGGTACTGTACCATACTGATGAGTTTCCTGTACACAAAATGATATGCTGTTGTACACGACAGTAACTGAAATAACATTTGCCCCCACTCTAACTGATACAGAAGTTAAAGAAAGTACCTTAACTTGTTAGGCCTAGTCAAAACCATGGAAGTACTGTACTACCTCGAACTTCCATCGTCTAATGTCAAGCCTAGCCTTCTTCAGTCAAATCATATAAGTTAGGTAGTACTTCCATGGTCAAATAGAATACCTTACACTTTGAGTTGGACCTGGTCTCATTGTGTACAGAGACTGTTAGTGGCTTACCATATAAGGAATTTTTGTTGAAAACTTCTACAGCAATGTGGTTGTCATTTTTTTTGTAGTAACATTAGAGATTTGTATAGTACCTATGAGGTAGTGTATTGTTGCAGCCTCGACAAGTAAGGGGCATCTGATTGTACCACTGTTTGGGCTGGGCTTCTTATCAGTAATTTTATCTAAGAGCATTTCTCTCAGTAGGCCTATCTGAACTGATATTGTAATCAATTTTCATACTGCAGCCTAGCTTAACATATTTTTGTAACCATATCACATGCTTCAATGTCAACATACTGGCAACTAGCCAGTAGGCCTATATAGTTGACGAAAGGAGGAGTAATAGCATTACATAATACCAAAGCAAAGTTGTGTTCATCAGTAACAAGGTACAGCATTTAATGTTAACTCCATTGTGTTATCAGATCGCACAGTGAGACACTGGGCCTAGCTTGGTTTAAGCCGCACATTAGGCCCAGCTGTATTGGTGTCAACTGGCGTACTTGTACTCTGCACCAGGCATAGTGTGTGAGTAACCTTGTAGTCTGAATCTTTTGAACAATATGACAGTTCTGTTAAAGTGATCTGTTGTGAACTGATTTCACAGTAGTTCAATACTACCTTGTGACATCTGGGATGAATACCATTCAGTGAAGTGAATATTTCTAGATACTGTAGTACCAATCACTTCCATAAAAAGTGGTTACAGTACCCGTAACTACATTTCTAGTTGTTTTTGCTGTCATGTGATATCTTTTCTGTTTCAGAAACAAACAAAGCAAGCTTCAGATCCTGTATCGAGGTGAAGTATCTCAGGAAATTGTACCTGGTGCTACCACACAGAATCAAAATTTGCTGCCACCTTTTTGTGTGAATAGTCCATCCATAGGGAGAGAAGTAAGTATAGTACATGTCTACAAGAATACTGTCGTACCGTAAGGTAGGATAATTCTTAATTTGTAGTTGGAAACAAAACCAAATTGTTTTACTGAAGCTGACATAATAGCATCTCCAGAAGAATCATGGACTGCATTGTGCTTTGGGAAATTATTGATAGTTGTCATCTCGTGATGGAGATACTGTATGTTACACTAAAATACTCACTGTATCTGTTGTCATCACGCACAGAGCTTTTAAACAACAAAGGATCAAAATTCCTTTTTGTATTAGATGATTCACAGTAACAACACTGCAGGCACCGGTTAGCATAGAGCACAGGCAAGAACATATCAAAGATGTAAGAGTTAAGGAAATATCCTGATTTCAGGAAATGACCTTCTTGAGCAAAATTCTCTGGAAATCCATTTTGCTAGCCAAAAAGTTCTGTAGTGGTCATGGTGGGTGAAATTGCCAAGGGTGGGTAAAATTGTGGGGTCTTTTTTTTAAATCTGCTTACAAGAAAATGTAAATTTCTACTGCATGAACATATTTGAAGAAAAGAAAAAGATAGCACCATTTTGCACCTCGGCTTCCTCCCGATGTGAAGGGTTTTCTCAAAGAGGAGCCCTCCCCTTATACCCCTCCCCCAGGCGGACAATCCTGGACAACACAATCTCAGGAAATGAAGTTCTACTTCGCTTAGATTTCTAACATATGCTTGCATGTGTCAAGCTGGTGCAATTACACACAAAAATAGGACAAATTTAGAATCTACTATTTATTGTGATGACAGTGTAAACATGCCTTATCAACTCTTTTGCCAACCAGCTGGGATGTCATTTGTTTGTAAACATTAATAAGTCTGTCGTAGGCAGCTAAATTCTCATATTTGCGCAACTAGATTGTAGCAAGATTCTTTGCACGGTTTAATGCATTCTAATTTAGTTGTTAACACCATAAATGGTTAGGAGACATGGCCTGAGCAAGTTGGTCATGGACAACAAATTTCTTCAAGAGGATTTAGAAAATTGGAACAGTGTCATATATTCAGCTCAGGAGGGGGAAAAGGGGATGACTACATTTGCTCTTAAAATTTTCTTGTTATCAAATGTCTATTTTTGAATATTTCCACATCAGGTAGATCCAGTCTTCATCAACTATGGCATGCCAGAAGACTTTCATTTTTTTGTCAACGAAGCTGAGAGAAGTTTCGAAGGTGCCGTCTGTGTCTTTAAGCTAGGGATGGTCCAGACACCACTTTTAGTGAGTAGGATGAGGACTATAAATACTGTTGACTAAGGCATCATATCAAAACAGTCAGGCTGCAGCTCCCTCAGCTAAGCTGCAGCAGCTGCAGGCATTTGTTGTTAGTATACATATTACATTGACAGGACTTCTTTTGATAAAGCATGTAGCAAGAAAACATGGCTCAGGCATTGTAGCTTTCTGAGGTACCTATAGCTCAGCAGATGCAGCTGCAGACTGACATGGTACCTTACTCAGTGGTACACAACATCTTTACCTCAGTGACCCCAATTGTTACCATATTAATGACCCATGAGTAAAAGGTGGGGAGAGTTCAAAAGATGACAGGGGTGGGGAGAATTAGATAGGTGACAGTACATGAGCCGGTAACATATCAAGACAATTTTGGCTAGCAATGCCTCCCATTTTGGTGGAAATGGACCAGGCCCTGTAAGTTACATCCACACAATCTATTAAGTGACCCTCAGAAATACTCTGGCAGCTTGAAAGGGTTAGCTACCCCAGACCAGTAGCGTGTTCAAAGGGGGGGCCAGGGGGGCACTGGCCCCCCCACCTCTGAAGCCAGTCGGGGGAAAATCTCTTAGTCGGGGGATTTAAGGGTTAGGGGAAGAGAAAAAGATTGAAGAGACACTGAGCAATCAACAGGGATGGCGCCAGGTGGGGGCGGGAGTCTGATACGATAGAGTATGCAGGCAGTCCCCGACGGCGCCTGAGAGAGGACAATTTCTCTAATAAGAACCCAAATTTTTCGGCGCGCTACGCGCGCTGTATAGTTACTCCAGGATCTTCAGCAGTTCCATTCCACATTGCTAGAAAGTACATGTCCTGCCAACCTTACCACGAAACATGAGGGCAGAGAACACTGTTCATGTGGAGGTCGAAAATTTCATCGCATGTCGCTAAGCCTAGTTACTGTTCTCTAATGTGTGTCATGCGGTACGGTCAGTTTGTGAGCGACTCACGGACCAAAGTTTGGCTGTTTCATTGGGTAGTCCAAGTGTTTCGATAATATGTATGTTATCCCCGATATGGTCTAGAACCCCTACAGTTTTTCTTTTTTGTTTTCTTTATGTTCTTGATCACATATCTTTTTTGTGTAAGCCTACCAAAAATTTTCGCGCGCTTTGCAAATTCAAGTTTCAGATTCGAAAGAACACTATATAAAGTGCGCAACTCGGCTCATGAAGTATCAAGTGATATCATGTAAAATATGCCCTGAAATGGCATGGGATAATAAGTCATATCCCCTTGTCACCACCTCTTCGACAGAGGGGCTGTCGAAGCTTGGGGTGGCTGGCATGGCCCAGCCCTCTGAAAATTCTGTCGCCAACCATGATCTGTTTACTTATTTTGGCTTTCAAAGGGTCATTTCTACAATGAAACCCAAGATTTCCGGTACGCTTTGCCCACTCTTCCACAGTTCTGTTACTTATAGCTAAATATAATACACACCATTTCCACCTTTTCAAATAACTGAAGAAGTAGAATTCATGAATTTATGTAAAAGTTGGGAATTTCACCTCATTTCACGTTATTCAGTCAATGTTCTCTTGGGTCTGTTGTGCGATACGGCTATAGTGACAAGAGGAGAGAAGTACAATGTAAGTTATGCCCGATAGGGACCAACTGCCCGGACAATTGACCTTTATTAGCTTTTAATAATTACACCGATTCTTTTTAGTGAAGGATAACCCAAAACATTTTCGCTCGCTTTGCAATTTCACACTTTAGATTCTCGGGAAAACATTAAATCAGCCCCGAAACCACGTTCCTCTAGTATATACACCCATTTTTATGAAATATATGTCCCGCAATGGCATGGTTTAGTACACAGATTTTCTTCAGATCCCTCCCTACCTTCCCCTTGACGGCATCGGGGCTGTTGGGGCTTCAGGTCGCTGCCTCCGCCCGTCTGGCCACCTGTCGGGCAAATCCTGGCGCCATCCCTGGCACTCAAAACTTAGAAGTAGCCTACAGAATGATGTAAGAAGAGAATTTTTTTCACTTTTTGGTCGTTTACCAAAGGATAGAGCTCTTCCAATTGTCCTCCAGTGAATAATCAGACAGGATGCTATTAATATCAATATCTGCCTCATATGGTGCAGGCAGGCCTACTATCATTAAGTTCCCTTCGCCCTTCGAGCTAGTCACTTTAACCATCTGTAATGGTAAACTATATAGGTTTAAGGATGAAACAGCGCTGTTAACTTTTGCGATCATCTCAAGCAGCCTTCTTGACTGGCCTCGTGTTCTTTAACGTAGTCCTGTCAATGTATGTGACACATACTGTGGCACACTGCAGCTTTCAACGCATAGAGGATAACCTGAACTCTCCGTCACTGACACCGAATTTTGCAAAATCTGAAACAAACGAAACCTGATCAATAAGGCCTCTAGAACCAATTTAGGGCGGTCTTATTAGCTTATGTTGCAGGAGCTTCCGGAGGCTTCGCCCCCTGGACCCCCACAGGGGCGCGGCCCCTGGACCCCACGCGTGCAAACTCGCGCTTCGCGCTCGCGGTGCACCTTAATTCGGTGCACTTGTCACACCCCTCCATGTCAGTCGGGGGAATCACAGGTTGTGCCCCCCACCTTCGAAATCCTGCACACGCCACTGCCCCAGACTAAAATAGACCTCAGTGATATGTTTTGAATTTATCTGGTGAAGTTTCTCTAAGGACAGCCTTGTTGTTGTCAGTAGTGCTAGAGTTCATGAACAGAAGTATGGTGTGAGTGTATCAATTTTAATGATGCTGTTTTATGGACATGATGAACTGACGATCTAAATTTTAAAGTCAGCAACATGACATGGCTTTATTTTGGACTTTGTATGCTTAGTAGTTGTTTGTTACTAGTTGTAGTTGTTTAGTAGTTGTTTGTTGCTGTGTATATGAATACTCTGTATGACAGATTGCCACCTTCTGAAACAATTGAGAAATGTTGTTTGTTACTGTGTAGCCGCCTTCTGAAACAATTGAGAAACAATTGTTTGTTACTGTGCATATGATACTCAGCTTCTGAAACAAATGAGAGGTGTTCAGCAGCGGTGGATAATGTATGGCCAAGGGATTAGATCTAGGCCACCATGATACTACTGGATACATGTCCAGGGTTCAGAATAAGGGATCACACTCCAAGAGCTGCTTTGCACTTGGAACTAGGGACTATTTTCCATTTTCGTTCTGTTGGCATTTTTGACAAGTTTAAACTTTTCCTTGCCAAAAATTTTCAAATAATATCAAAATCTCCAACCCATGTTTGATGTATGAAGGATCACTATAAGAAGCCTCTTACAAGTTGTAACCATGCTGGCACAAACTTGCCCAATGCAAAAGCTGGTATGTCTGCATGGCTTAACCCAGGGAGCTTTCAAGCCATCAGTGACAACCGCTTCTTTGACGGTCAAAAAGGAACAAAGAATCTATCAAACAATAATAAAATTAAAAGAGAAAGAAGTCTTTAAGAGCCACCCAAATCATGGTAAGTTTCCATTTTGCACATAGGTGACCCCATCCCCACTAAATACAGTAGTACTCTCCATGGAAGAGAAAGTGTTTTTAGCATCATAGAACAGATACATTGCAAGCTTGATACCCAGCTTTTGCCAGGATATGCATTGTTTCTAGAAAACAAGATAAGTTGTGTGTGTTGTGGTGTATGGAAAGCAAGCTGTTTCCACAGTCTTATGCATTGGGCAATCAAATATTGCTTAGTTGTTATACTTACTAAAATTACCGGTAAAAGAAATTATTTAGGATATCAGTTGCCCATTACGGGGGCTGACTTGTTCAAAAATGCAGCACCCGTATGCACTGAAATCAGATTTCAACTGTCACTATTTGCTCATGTACAGGCAAAAATAGCACCTATGTGTCTGTTATTTTGAAGCCTGTTAATTTCTGTTTCAGGGCTGGTATTATCATTAAATGCTAACTTGACAAAAGAGATAAACCTTAGGGTAGGGCCTGAAGGTTGCAAGGGAAAGGCGGGGGGTGGGGGGGAGAGAATAACTTGATTTTCTGATTCAGTAGAAGTAATGTTCATACAGACAGGGTGGTTATCCCTCCAGTCTGTTGTCCAGCATTCATTGATGTAACATGCAATGCCAATTTGAAAACTTCGTTGCGATTTTTTGATTCTGAAGATTCATTCTTTTCACAGGTACGAAGATGTGCACAACATGGAGGCATTGGTGTGATAGCTTTTCCCGACCCAGAAGATTATGCTTCTGACAGTGCTTACCCAGAGGGAAGAGGGTTACCTCCCGATGCAGTTATTCGTGACTTTGCTAGCCCCCTCTTTGGGGATCCAAGAACCCCTTCTTTACCTTCTCTCAGTGAGTGAATGGATAGTTACGCATGTTAAGGTGTAGCGGTATTGCCAGTAAAAAATATTGATATACTGACCTGAAAATATCAATAATATCGATATTTTCGCAGAATGGGTACGCACGCTATACATATGAAAAAACAAAGTATGGGAAGGTATTACCATGTACCCGGCCCCTGACGACTTAAATGCCGAATTTTACTACTGTACGTTGGTAGCGAAAAATAAATCAAGATTTGTGCAGAAAAATTAAAAAAAAACTGTTTGCATTTAACATTTGAGTAGTTGCAGTCACGAAGTATCTTTCAATTATTTCTTTGGGAATATGTCTTATATAGCTTTTAGTGTTACTTCAGCATCACAGCGGACGATCAAATATCCCTCCATCTCGCTAAAGCAACAGCCATGATCTACAAAAAAAATCTGTAGTAGGTCTGCCCCTAAATAACTACAAACTAGTTTCAAAATCTGTGATTACTGGTTTCACTGACCATACAAACATTTTCAAAACAAGTGGCCCAAACATTAGCGTAATTCCCACCCCTTACTAGCATGTGCTACGCCGATTCCTTCCACTATCAACAGCTTGTGTTTTAAATATTTTTCTTTCAAACAAAATATGGCATATTTTGATTCGCAAGTTTTGGGATAAGTAAAAAGTGTTCCCTGTGGACTTACGTAAGCCAGGGGCCTTCTCTGTTATTCAGTTTGTCACTAAGAAGTACGTACCTCTTCACCTAACTCTCGTAAAATACCTCGCACATAGTTCACTATGCAATGCTGCATCAAAACGGCCTTGTTTAGCTAGTCACTATATATCTAAAATACCGGCCGATATTTTCGATATCAACTATTCGTCGGTATTACACTCAACTATAACCACTAAGTAACTAGCAGTCAATATTTATACCTAGCTGATCTCTTGTATTCAGACATTCCAATAATCTATGAATGCAGTACTGCTCGTAGTGAAAATCCAGGCACCGTGCAGTCCGCTGCAGGTCTGCAGCTCGCCAGCTGCTTCAGCTTCTCAGCACTCTCGCACGTGTCCGGTACCTGGGATGTCAGAATTTTCCCGAAACTTTCAAGTGCAGCTATAGAACTTTTACGCAGCTATTTTTGCAGGATCATCCCCATCGTAGTGTCAGCGATCTTTTTTTAATGTATGGAAAAATATTGCAGTCGAAACTACTTGCAAAATTCCGCCCAAACAAACAAAATATACATCCCACAAAATAGTTAAAAAACCCTCGTATCAAAGTACGCTGATCCAGTCAAAGGTCACAATACTCCTATGTATGCTGCATAGTTGGTTTGGAAGAGGCCAAACTGTAAATATTTTCTACAGTACTACACATGTTGCATGTACGGACTGATTGCGGCGTGTTCGTACACATTTGCATACATTCATGTTGTCAACAGAATTAATAACGTAAAGCTTCCCCAACCGACGAAAAATTACGACGCTGTACTAAACCCTATGGCCTATGGAATAAAATGCGTAGTACAGTATGTGTACCAACACTGAACTTCTAACGAATGTATTTGCGAAAATGTTACGTTATTTTCTGTTTGTGGAACTTTACTCTGTGAGATAGTCTCAGATAGATCATCCTACAGTAAGTCTGAATATCATGAAAAATTAGTTTACTTGTAAGGTCTCGGAATAAACTTGCATGCAGTAACCAATTCTGTAGAAAAAACTTTCGTGTCACTGATACGGCTCATGAGCTAGCTCTGTACATATTCAGCCATTTATGCCCCACATGTACTTTGGCAGTCGATCACCAGTCTGTACCGAATCCACTGTGTACACAGTAGGCCTACATTGAAGTATTCCACTGCGTATGCAAACCGCAGAAATAATTCATACAGCATGCCTATATGCTCGTAGCATTGTGATGAACAGCTCAGTATTGTGCTACGAGGGTCACAAGAGGTGAACCTAGACCTATGTAAGCTAGGCCAAAGATTCGTTGGTAACTTGACTCTATCAGTGCTTAGGTATCGGTTTTTAAAAACACTCGCATCGGTTATGAGTCACTGCTGTTAAATATCGATATTTGTGTTGAGTGTCGCTATTTTAGTAGAATCGGTATCCAAGTGAATAGTAGAATATCGATATTAGTACTATATATAGACTTTACTATATATCGATATTTTTGAAAACGCATATCGATGATATTACTAAGGAGCAAATATCGATATACCACTACACCTTAACGCATGTATCATACTTGTTGAGTGGAACAAGGACAACGAGTGTCCAAAATTATTTCTTGAAATTTAAATCACAGAATCTTACTAGCTCCTACGTGAATACCACAGATAGTGCTGTGGACACTATTATACATATTGACCATGGGCGGCGATCCCGGGGGGGATGGGGGGATATGTCCCCCCAGTATTTGAGAAATCGCCCATTGACTTTGATTTTTCACACAGTAAATTACTGGAAATTCTGGTCATATCCCCCCAATATTGAGAACAAATCGCCACTCTTGATAGTGACACTGTTATAATAGTGTCATGAATAGTATAGATAGTGCTTTTGATAGTGCTGTTTATAATAACAAAGATAGTGTCACTTGCTATTGTAAGTGGTTCACTTTATTTCCCTGTTGATAGTGTTTAATAAAACAATGCCATGAACAGTGTCTAGTGGCACTATCAAGGGCACTGTGGGTACCGTGGATATCATCATAGATTGTTATAGTGCCACTGATTGCATTGTAATAGTGCCCAGGCCAGTACCGTAGATAGTGTCGTGGATAGTGTGACAAGGTGTGAATGGGGCCTTTGATAGTGTGATGGATGGTAGCAGAGATGGTTGCATGGATATTATTATAGATGATGCTTTAGATAGTTATTAAAGATAGTGCAGGTTATTTTAAGGTGGTAGTATCATGTGTAGTGTCATAGACAGTGCTGTGGATAGTGTTATAAGTAATGATTAGATGGTGTTGCCATTGATATTATCATATATTATAAGTTTCAAAGATGGCAACATGGATATTTTTTATGGATGGTGCTCTGAATTGTATTACCATTGGTGCAGTTTGTTGTATCATAGACGTGCCATGGGTATTACCACAGATAGTGCAACGGATAGTGTCATATAAGTAATGCCTTGGAGGTCGTTGTAGCTAGTATTAACTACTGGTATCAGGATAGTGTTATGGGGTTGTATCATAGTCCATGGACAGTATCTTAAATAGTCTGGAGTTATTTTAGATAGTACTTACAACTTGCTGAATCAGAATAGTGTCATGACACCTGTAGAAAGTGCCTTGACAGTATCATAGCTAATGCTGTAGAGGGTATGGACCTTTAGCATATGACGTCACAGAACAAGAAGTGTACCTCCAACGGAGGCAAGCGTGTATCATTGCAACTTACTCCAACAAATGCAGACAGCTGATTTGTGCACCGGGGGATACGCGCATAGGTCTTCTACGCATGCGTGTGAAATCTACCCCGTTCATGCACGTGCGCTTCGTTCTTTGCCTCCAAACTAACGTTGTGTGATGTCAGTGCATAAGGTCTATTGTGGATGTATAGTGTAGATGTGTATTGGATGTCTGTGATAACTCCAGTTTGTTTTGCACTAATAAAAACAGAATGACAATATGATCTTTTACCACAGATGGCGTACAAGAAGAAGGCAATATCTACAACATTACAACACTTCCAACCTTAATTATCAGTTACGGCGATGCAGCAAACCTGCTATCGTAAGTATCACCTAAAGAGGTTATTTGGCCTTTTTAGAAGCCATTACAGCATAATGCAGTCCACCATATGTATGGGACTTGTTGGGTTGGAACATCCAAAGCATTTCAGCAATTGATAATCATGTCACATACTTAGGCTGGCCTGTATGCTCAGCAACCATTGATCAGCATGAGGAGAATACTGTGTGAAGATTTTTCTTAGAGTATCAGACTGGGATCTTTTGCTGTGGGCTTTTCATTTCACCCATGTGTGGTTTTTTCTCAACCAGTCAAGTGGGTTTGGTTTTGTGGTAAAGGAGCAAGAGGCTAGAGGCTAACTCTAACATTTTCTTTAGAATTTCACCTTTTGCATAGGCATGGGTAATTCTGGTAGTTTGGGGGCCAATTCCGCTAACATGTAGTGATGATTGCTAAATGAATATCTATTGCTAAACCATGAGTCTGTTGCAATTTAGTGATTGATTTTGGCAGTCGATTCTTCCCAAGTTAAGAATCAATTTTGTATTGCAAAGTTAGGGTTGTTTTGGTTGGTTTTAGTGACAGCTGTTTTAGATACAAAGAAATCTGGTCATTGGTATCACTATTGGCGATGAATTATTGCTATCATTAGTGTTTGGGCGATATATTGAAATAATCGTTATCGCGATAATTTCTCTTTATTGCAATACAATAACAAGAATTCAAAAATGATAAATTCTTGAAAAAAAAATGAAAAATTTACCTTATAATGCTTTATTTCTTCTTGAGCATCGCTGTCTCCAAAATGTTTTTTATTGAAGACATTCTTTTTTTACATTGAACTGATGAAAAATCGATGAAAGTTCATCAGTGAATATTCTAACATGCATGAGCATGGAAGCGAACTTCAAGGGAAATTGTCTTTATGAAAATTATCGTGGATATCGAATTATTGCGATAAATTTTGTTCTGTTATCGCGATGGTAAAAAAATCAATATCGCCCAACACTAGCTATCACTGTTAGCAATAATTTCTAGTCAGTGATTTAGTGATCATCTCTGAAGTTGATGTTAGTGGAGTAAGCCCCTGGAGTTGGTTATCCACAGCCTTAGGATGAGTTGCAACTCTGAGTGAACTTATGACTGGCGACTCACATGCATTACAATGAAGTCATAGCATTACTGTGGCAACTACGTGTAGAGCAGTTGTACACCTGAAGGACTAAGCTGCAGCATTTTGTACAGCTGAGTTGCTGATGTTGATGAATCATAGCAGTCACATGAAGAGAAAGTTGATTATAAGTCCAAAACACTTTAAGGTACTACTGACTCTTAACCACAAACCTACAACGGTTATACTTGATTACCTATGGATAGCTTTAATGTGCCCTTTATTCAACTATATTTGTGTGCCAACATAGCATATAATGATTGGCATACATTGTACACAATAGTATAGGGTGTGAAAATGTGAATATATATAGGCCTTGTGTGTGTGGGTGTGTGTGTGTGTGTGTGTGTGTATATATATATATATATATATATATATATATGTATATATATATATAATATATATTTATTTTTGCTAACTTGGGATTAAGGGGAAAACTTGTTGTTGAAAAAACCCCCCTAAAAAGGGAAATCGTCTAAAAGGGGAAAAAATCAGGTCGACTTTGCGAAATCACACGCTTTTATATAAGAATACGTAAACGGATGGTAACGTCTGTTTCACCACATGATTTACATGCTATTACTTCAATGTTGACCAAGTTACGTAAGTGTATCTTTTAACACGTACGGATGGTGGGCCATTGAAAAAGCATTGTTGTATATCTGGTTTCAAAAGGGGAAATATTTTTTAATGTATTTTATTGGTTTTTTCTTTGCCTTAATGAGACCGCGATATATCGATTTCCCCGTACAGTAGGAATTAGCGTTATATACATATATATATATATATATATATATATATATATATATATATATATATATATATATATATATATATATATATATATATATATATATATATATATATATAGATAGATAGATAGAGGAAATAGATAAAATCCACAGACGTAATGCCTTTATTACCAACTTCATTATAAATCAAAGAAAACGAAATTTTCGAAGCCCTGCTTCTTCTTCAGCATTTTATATATGCAAGAAAATTGATTGATTTTTCTGAAGTTTTGTGGAGCTAATCCTCTGTTTTGGTTGTCAGTGTGTAATGATGCAAGTATTCCCCCTTTTTTTTGGTAGGAAACTGGGCAATCCACCTGCACCGCCTGAGTGGATAGGGGGTCTGCCCAGTAAAGACTACTTTGTTGGAGGACCAGGTTTGCAAAATGGCACTTTGAAAATGATTGTAGCAAATGAGAAGAAAGATCAAGAAATAACCAACATCTTTGCAACAATAAGAGGCTCTGTCGAACCAGGTTAGTAGACTATTCCTTGGCTTGGACTGTTTCACATAATTTTGGGATGGAGCACTTGGGGGGGGGGGTGGAAGGGAGGTGAGACAGGCAATACCTTGACTTTCAGTTAAAATAGATTTCTAACACTGTGTCCATTTTGTAATGTCATAAAAGTAAAAGCCCTATCTCTAAAGACTTGGGATGCTAGAAAGGATAACTTTTAATAATTTCAAAATCTTTGACATAATTAAGGGAACTTAAGAGTCATGCAGAGGTAATGATATTAGCCCAAATCATGGCAAATGTCTTTAACAAGCAATTCAAAACTTTTCCCAAAATGTACTCTGAAATTGATGTGGAAGTGCAGTGAGCTACATTAAACCATGAACCATGAATGACTGAAAAGGTTTTAAAACCATATGTCAGTCAGTCTCTGAAGAGTTGCTCAGAAGATGCAGAATTTTGCAAATTAAAAATAGATTGAAACCAATCTAGTAAGTTTGTATACACATCTTGCATAAAGTCTTCAGAGTTTTTCTCAGGAAATGGGGACAGGACTGTGGCTCTCAGAGTGATGAAAAAGTTGTCAAGTCCATAGGCTCTGCCTCATCACTGCCTGTATTTGTTGAGCAGTCTGCCTGTATAAAGTCTCTTGTAATACAGAAACAGTTTACATAAGTATTATTCAAAACTGTGTGCTGATTTTCTTCCTTCCCTTATAAATACTGAAGCAAAAAAGTGTTTTATCTTCACAGACCGATATGTTATACTTGGATGTCATCGAGACTCTCTTACTGCAGGGGCTGTGGAACCAGGTTCAGGAATGGCAGTGTTTATGGAGTTGAGCAGACTTGTGTCCCAGCTGATAAGTGATGGTAAAGTTATTTTGTCCCTTTGCTGGTTATTCTACTGATTTCTTTGATGGTATTGCTTCTTGGATGTGTCTCATCTTTGGAAATGTCCACATTTTGATGTTTTGTGTAAAGAAAATAGCTATGTGCCTGAGGATATCTGAGTGCCGGACACATTGATCACAATCCTGGGGCAAGGGTCTAAGAGGTGGGAGTTTATTAGGAATTTGTGTATGCCAGATGGAAATATAGTGCTGGGTGGGATTTACAGTCTTAAGAATTATTCCTGGAAGGAAATCATTGGTGACTTAAATGCTGAGATGAGCTCACATTGTCATCTGGTGTGGGAGTGTAGATCGTGGAAGTTTGGTCTTTGCTAAAACGTCATTAGTATGTCAGTGCCATGGGGAAAGAAATGTTTCTTTTGTTTGAATCTTGGACCTAAAGGAAAGACAAGGTCCCTGTTTCAGAAAGATGACAGGTGGAAGAGGAAAATTTCACTCCTTGCAACGAAATAACATTTCAAGAAACAGTTTCTCTGTCTCTTGTTTGTTTGTGAAGGTTACACCATTCATGTGCTTTCAAGGCAGCCACCATTAAAGGAAGGTTTAAGTAAAAAATTAATTTTCATTTGTAAAAGTAAAAGAGGAACTTAATCTACCCGATTTGGTGAAACTTTCATTCCAGTCAGACATTTAGTACTTGCGATATCAGCAAATGAAGTTACTACATCTGTGACCCAAAGTGAGCTTGAGGCAAGCAAGGGTCACATAAGAAATGCTTTGTTTCCTTTGTTTTTCAGTCTGTTGTGTTGACCTTGAAGTTAACAGGGATATCAGCTCCTCATAGGGAATTTGAAGTTTGTGAAATTCCCATGCATCTCATGCATTCATATTCCGATAACAGTGTTCGATTTTAAGGAATTAGCTATGGTTGTTCGAAGGACTACCACATTGTAAAATTTGGTTGTCCTGCTCAAAATAAGGTAGTCCCAAGTGTAACCATTTTTGCAACCATGGAACTGATAACACCCTATTTATACCAGTCTTAATTCCAAAGTGGCTTTCACTTTTAGACAACCTCCCCCCTCCAAAAAAAAAAAACAAAAACAGATATCTACTGTTTAAGAGTAGTGCTGCATGCATTTGTACATTGTGGGCATAGTTAATGTCATGATGTTTGCATGCGGGTTTATAACTTAAACATCTCTAGATTGTAAGCACTGGTGTTGCGACATCAGCACTACGAATTCATAGCTTGCATGAAGGAATTCAGCTTCTCTTTGTACAGTGCAGGCCTGGTGTCCTACTAGTGGAGTTTGTATGGGGCACATATTTTGACTTGATAGTGCTATACACATTTCGATAAAGTGACTGTGTGGGAAGTTGTGGTGAACATGCATGATCACAGCACTTTGCTGCAAATCCTTTGATGCAATTTTTCAGGTTCCTTGCTTGCCCAATTTGTCGAGCTGCTGAATGTAAACATCACTTTCCTCAAAAGATTTGGTTGTCCTGACGGACAACCTTACACACCTGTTTTTGCAAAATCTGGTAGTCCTGCAGAATTTCTGGTTGTCTCGGGCGACAGGACTACCCTTAAAATCGAACACTGCATAATTTGGTTGTAAAGTTAAAAGAAAATCAAAACATTGCTCATAAATGTGAGGTTATGACATCATATGTGCTTGCTTCAAGTTTACTTTGTGTTGAAAATGTCACAACTTTAACTGGTAATATGTTGAGAACCACACATCGGATTTCAATGCAAATTTCACCAGAATGCTTAGAATAAGTGTCCCTTCAACTTATCAAAACTTGATTTGAGCTTAGATAGACCCTTCCTGTAATCTAAACATGTGATGGTAAGTGTATTGTGATGTCATAGTTTTCCTTTGCCTTAGAAGCTTTGATGTTTTTATGAGATGTGTACTCCTATTTGGTGTTTTAACAACCATTTTAAAAGTTATGTAAAAATCGTAGCCGTGCAAGGCAGGGGAGGTTGCACTTTCCCTCCCACCCAACCATTTGGACAGAAATTTTGCTACTTCAAGGCAAATATTTTCCCGGTACAAGAGCTTAAAATTTTGGGCAAAAATGCTCATCCACACCCCAAATGAAAGTGGTCCTGTACACTTATAAAGGGAATATATAAATGTAACAGAGCACATCATTTTTTCAAATATTATGCAGGCAGGGTTCTATCTGGGCCATGTTTAGTGCCAGCAAACTGAATTTGATATCAACCTAGAGCAGGGCTCGAAATAACGGGGGCCCGTGGGCCCAGTATGTCTAGAAATTCGCTCAGGCCCGTAGCTTCTACAGGGAGAGGGGCCTAGTTGGCTCCGTAATATTTCAAGTCTAACTGAAGTCTGCACGTGAACCTCTCCATCCACAGCTCAACAATGTTATATCTCCCACAGCCTGTGTATTCCTATCCTAACAGTCACTAAAAACCTGCAAAACACATTATTTCTGAAATCAGTTCACATCGCTCATAAACATTCTGCTTTGTCACAACATGGAAGATCACTCACGCAGACATACACAGTCATGAGTAATGTAGGCAGAGCCTCACAAGATCAACTGAAGAAGACGGTCAGTGGGAATTGAACAGTGCCCTTCATTTTACCGGGTAATAACTTCCGGAGTTATGAAAAACTTTTGAAAATGTACACTACTTGCAACATGGTCTAAGAGGGCATGGACAGATTGGTTTCAGGCTAGTTTCAGCCTCAGCTTGCATTAATTATACCCATACTACAAGTTTTCAAGCACGTAAAAAGCACCCGTATACTTTATCAGTCCTTTTTTATTTTTAAGTTTTGGGCCCCTTGATTTCTCATTTGGCCCCTAGATCCCATGGGCTAGGGGCCTGGCAGGCCCACAAAGGTTGAAGGCTTATTTCAGCCCCTGAGCTAGAGTTTACTAGGGTCAAATGGTCATGGTGAAGGCATCCAGTCGAGTCCCTTCAGAACTCTCTTGGGCTCTGGAATGGTATACTTTGATCATTTCCCATACAAAATGTTTGCAGGTTATATCAGGTTTTTGATGTTGTTCTGTGCTGGTCAGCAAATGGCAAATTAACACTAAATACCAATTTGGCAATGGGAGTTTTGTTCGCTCCCAACTGGTGCAGACTGGGTATAGCTTGAACCCTGCTTACAAGTATGTGCTATCCTTATATGGAGAGAATTAGGGAAACAAAATACAAAGAAAAACAAAAAGTTGGAGGCAGTGAGCATGAATTACCAATATATCCAATATATAATAAGCTTACATACAAATGTATGATAGTGGGAATATGCCAAATTTCTGTGATGCTAAACAATGCAGAACAAATATATGTTAAGTACAGTAAAAGTGTAAAATCGCAAAATGGAGCCCAAAAATGTGGTATCAAATTATATTATGTGTTTTTTACCTCATTTAGGATGGACTCCTAGGAGAACTATTATATTTGCTAGTTGGGACGGTGGAGATGATGGCCACATTGGATCTACAGAATGGGTGGAGGTATGAAAAATATCAATTATATACCAGCAATGTATTTGTAAGCTGCTATGATGTGATTTTAACAGAACGCTTTGCTAATGTGATGCACTTGTGTAGGAGGAAAATAAAACAAGAGTATCTTTCCTTTGTTTCCTTTTGATATGGGTGCAGCGTGAACAAACAAAATGTATACAAAAATGCACTACTGAAGGCTAAAGAGGTGCCAAGGTGCAGTTCATATGGCAAACGAAAGCACCTAAGACTGTAGAGCTTATGGGTCCTTTACTGGCATGGACCCCAGCTATAGTCTCAGAGCATTGCCACCATCTATGTTTGTTATGGGCATTGGTAATGAGTTGATATTCCTATATTGGGGCCTTTCCACCTATTGATAATTTCTTACGGGAAACACTGTATATTAGGCATCCTAGTCTACGTGACTTATTAGATCCCAGATATCTACTACAGCTCAAAACATTGGTGCTTCCCATTTGGCACCATGTTTAAATAAAATGTTGAGAAGAAAGAAATGTGGGCTGCAGGGTTGCTGCTACCTGAAGGGGACTTAGAAGGGGACATAATGTTTGGAAATGACCAAAATATTTATTACAAAGTTAAAAAATAAAAAGTACTGCTCCAAGTCCCATCTTCTTTTGACATACTTGTACTGAGATGAAGACTTTTTAAGACTCATGCCACAAGTCTCCATGTCAATATTTCAGGCTGCAGCTGCCCCAGGAAAGCTGTGCTCCCTCAGCAGACCCGCAGGGGCTGCAGCCATACTTTGTAGCTACATACATTAATATAGCAGGATTAAAGTAGTCCTGCTATCATAATGTGCGTGTGAGTAACAAAACAAGGCTGCAGCCGCTAAAGCTTGACTGAGGCAGCTGTAGCTTGGCTGTGTTGACATGGTGTTTAAATTTAATTCACAACTATGAATTTTTGTACAGGGGATGATGCTAGTTCAAGTATTGATTGACATGCATGGTCTTTTCATATGGTTTAGAGAAGATTGCCTCAGGATTGCTTTTGTTGAGCATAATTAATGTGGGATATCCTTTTGGAGGTGATTTTGGCACCTGCAGTGGTGGATCACCTTTGCCCACATGTATTTTGAACACTGCATCAGAACATCCAAAGGTTTTTCTGTTTCATGATAGCCCTCTCAGAGTATGCAACTTAGTGTGATTTAATTCTTCCCAATGCAAGTATGTACCATGTCAAAAACCTCCAGCCGCAACTCTCTCAGCACAGCTGTAAGGGCTGCAGCCGTGTTTGATTGCTACACACATTACAATACAAGGATTAATCCTGATATCATAACTTGTATAGTGACAGAATGTTGTTGCAGTTGCTACAGTGTTCCCTAGGGAACTACAGCCTTGCCAAGGCAGCTGTACCTTGGCTATGTGAGGATATTTCCTTATAAGACACATTTGCAAAGTTGTAAGCATTTGCAGGCCACCATACTACTCAATTTGCAGCAACTCAATATGTTACGGTGCCATCGACCAAGATGTTCACCCGGACAATGTGACAAGATATTCTTGTCATAGTAAGTTAAAATCACATGAAATGGAAGGGGCCTAGTATTGAACACACACATGCACCTGCATAGTTGCCACAGCATGCCCATGTCGCAGTATTTACCAATAAGTCAAAACCAATGCACTGTTAAAATGTTGTCCATACCGGCAAATACCTGTACTGATAACTCAATTGGCAGATACCTGTAGCGCCATTTGTACTAAGGTGTGATGAATGTTGTAAAACTGACCTTCTGTTGGGATTTTTATTTTGGAAGCAAAAGATAGCAAGAATTCACAAATTTTTTTTTCAGCCTTTTTGTACTTTTGTCATGACTTGATAACAGTGATAACCCCAGTTTCTGTTTTGTTAAAAAACAGGAAAACAAAGAAATATTAAATCAGAGGGCTGTGGTTTATATCAACCTTGATGAAGCAGTTGCAGGAAATGCCACCTTTGCTGCTGAGGGCAGTGCTATTTTTGCCAAGGCTTTACGGAATGCTACACAGCAGGTAAGATCTCCCGTGGATTTATTAGGGCAGATGAACATTCTTTCTGGTCATACTTATCCTGTTAATTTCATCTAAGTTTGTGTAATTAGAGCACAAATGATTGCAACTCTGACAAAGGACCCAACTCTGACAAAGGACCCAACTCTAAAATTTACACAAGACAGAACCTTCATTTGGCAATACTTGTCTGAAGAAGTAAACTTTATCAAGAAGGGATTCATTCTTGCATAAATCAGTTGACCTGGAGGTGTGTTAGCCCTTGGCTTCTATCAACATTGATACAAGTTTACTTAGTCGTAGTGGGGAGCTGATCTCAGCTTGACTTTGTGCTTACCAAGTATTTGGATGCAATGCCTTTCAGCACAGAATATGATGAACTGGAACTTTCATTGTTCAACAGGTTCTCTGAGGCACCCTTGTGTGGACCAGTTATATAGTTGACTTTGCTTGCTTTTCTTGAAGCTGCTCAATTTTGTTGAAGCCATTAAAGTCAGTTTTTGCTCTCACTACTGCAAGACTCTGATGGATTTTCATGTAGTCTTGTCTCACTTCAAGATTGTTCACCTATTAGGGAGAAGTTTCAGATTTTAAATTTGCCTGCAGTGGGAGAAAGCTAGCAGGAATTTTCTTAGGGAGCACTCAGTGCTCAAACTGTGTCAATTCGAAACTACAGAAAATGAAAGAAGTACTTAAAAATTATTTTCAGAGGCAAGGAATCACTATAAGCCTTTTGGCTTTTTGGTTCATGTTTGTTTTTTCTTTTTGTCTGCTTTTCCTAGGACCCCAGAAGAGGTTTTTAAGAGTATAGTGAAAGAAGCTAATAAGGCCACGTTCAAATTACCTGAGTATCATACACACTGTTATTGTGTTTGTTAGGGTAGTGTTATGACAGCAGACAACAGCACTGGTTGTTTATGGATAGGAGTCAATTGAATGGGACAATGTACACAAGGCCATATGCTTATGCACAATGTGTAAGTGGTCTTAGTAGGTTCTCTGCTCAAAGTCAGCTTAGGCAAGAATTTGGAGAAATTTATCTCAATGTCTAACATCAGAAATTTCAAGTGACAAAAAAGTATACTATGCAGCAAAGATTTGCCACATAGGAAAATGTGACTACAGCTTTTTTTTTCTGAATGGGGGAAGGGGTGGGATGTGGAGACAGAATGTCCTCAAAATATGTCTAGAGTAGAAAGATTTGTGATGAGAAATGTCATAAAGGCATAGAGCTAAGATGGAGAGGAGCATTGAAAACGTAACCTTTCAACTGGGTGCCATCCATTATGTCATGGGGGTCTGCTCTGCAAAAAGTACTTGTCAGAATGTTTATATTTTCATCACAGGTGAAGACTCCGGACTCCACCAGCAGTGAAGAGAGTGTTTTTAATACATGGCAAAAAATGAACCCAGAAGTAGGAGGTGAAAACTATTATCAGTAAGTGCTATCCTTATTCAGCGTTTTACAAATGTTCAACTTTGCTCACGTCTGTCCTTAAATGAACAGTTTTGGATGAGTTGTCTTGTCAAAACTGGATTAAATTATAGGTGACCTAAGTATCAGTAGGATTCAGATTTTTGTACCTGCTTCCAGAGGTGGCTGTCCTTGAGTCTTACCACACATAAAGTTCTGTGGCTCCATCGCAAATAGAAAATAACATGTTAAGTGGTAGTGAGGTCACCATGTTTCATTAGCCATACTACAAAAATAGTTAAAGGGGGCTTATTGAGTTCGTTCATGGAATTTATGATTTTTTTCACATCTGTTGAATTTAGTCACACCTTGATGGTAAGTGATCCATCAAAGAGATTCTACACATCTGATACACAATTGAAACAGCAATGATAGGGTAATTAATGATTAAAATCATTTATTTAAAATTCGTGAGCAGACACTTCTTACCATTAGGTATTAATCATATGCATCTCCTGTCCACAAAATCTGTAATTTCTTATATTTTTGGTAACAATAGGAAGTGAAACATAAGTAATGAGGCTAGTTAGAAACATTGTTGTGCAATGATTTCCTTCAAACTCATCTGAAAATAATCAGTATGAACTCAGTGAGCCCTTTTAAAAGTCACTCTTTGTGCTTCTGGTGGACACACAAAATAAGTGTGTGCTGCATGAAAGATCAAGGTCTTGCTTTCTGTAGAAATATGGTGGATCAGTGGTGGAGCTGGATTTTATATCCAACAATTAAATTTCCTATTTTGTGGATTATTCTGTGGAAATTTAGCATACCCGTGCAGTTTTATACCACTTTACCCTTTACATCTTTCATCAAGAAATTTTGGCCTTTATAAATTCTCATCACATTTTAGAACAGAACCCAGTCAATTTTTCTCTCTCATTTAGATTGGAGCCTTTAGGTGTTTACACTGATGCAACACCATTTCTTCACATTGCTGGAGTGCCCTCAGTTGATCTCAAATACACATACAACAAGGTAAGTAGACTGGTTTGGCATTCTTTCTGCCCTAGACCACCCCCTCTTCTTCTATCCCTTCAAAACCTCGGCTGGTGAATATGCACAGTGGTCTGCTAATTTGGCAGAAAACTTAGATGGGTATAAAGCTCTCAGAATCTCTGAATACTAATACATTGCTATTTTTCAAACTGGAAATTGTGTCAAAAGAGTACACTTTTACATGTGGTCTTGACTTGCAAACAAAGTTTTGAAACAAGCTGCCTGTATTGCATAACATTTTGTAACCTTGAAGCAACTCAAGAGTTGTTAAAGACAAGAATAACCTATCTTCAAACATGGGAAGTTTAAGACAAAGTTGAGTGTTCAAAAGGGTATTTTTTGAAAAATTATTCTCTTTCATGAAGGATCCTCTTTAATTGTTACTGGAATATACTTTAACCATGTATAAGGACAAAACAGTCAGTTTTACATCACATTTTGCAAACCGAAAAGCTGTAGTTGCAAATCAATTGTCACTTTACCGTTGCGAAAGTTGCAAGTGAATTTCTGTGTGAAAAGTTGATGTTCTAACTGTTTTCATTGGAGCTTTTAACAAAAGTTTATCAAGATTGATAATCAAGAGTAGTTGCTTATCAATTGAATGGCAGTTATTGCTAACCAGTTGTCCCACATTATTTTGTGTGTTGATCTATCAGCACCTGCTTGTCTCCTTCGACGTACTCACCCCATGAGAAATTTTCATTACATTCTTCTTTCTTGCATAGAGTGGACGTTACATCCCAAGGTATCCTCTTTGGCACACCTCCTATGACACAATTGAATATGTTGAAACCATGATAGACCCTTCCTGGAATGTTCACAAAACCATGGCAGATATAGCAGGTCATCTTTTAGTGATGTATGCAGATGACATCGTGTTACCAGTTGACGTTAACGACTACGCCTCAACTATTGATTCATACGTTGTTCAGCTGAAGGCTAAAAATGGCTCTGAAATTCTTGACTTTGGTGTGTAAGAGTTATTTTGTTTTACTTATTCTTTTTGTTCTTGCTGCTGCCATGTGCTTCCAATAATGGCATTAAACTTTCATCCGTAATAGCTGGTGATTACTTCTGTTGACTTTTCAGCAATATGCAAGTATCATAGTACAAGTCTGAATATTCTTTCAAAGGGGTCTTTTTTTCTTATGTTTTTAACAAACATCATCCCTAAAATGGTTTTCTGGGGTTATTGTCATTGTTTTTGTTGGGGAAGTAGGCAATTTTTGTCAAATTTAATATTTTTTTGCCCTATGAGCTTTTTCCTGAGGGTGATTGTGGTTGGTGGGGGGGGGGGGGAGCAAAGTATAGCAAAGTACCCATACCCATTGGCGACATGTATTTTTAGCTCATACCAGCATGCTGGTGTGAGCTATTGTGATCACGCGGCGTCACTCTATCTATCTATCTATCTATCTATCTGTCCACACTTGTTCAAAATGCTTCTCCTCCCACATGCTTTCGTGGATTTGTTTGAAACTTAGACACAATGTTCCTTGGGTGGTGGGCCATTTGGGGTGTTCAGGAATTTTTGGTCCAAGGTCCAGTGTGGACCCTAGGGCCCATTTTATGAAATTCTACAAAATGCTTCTCCTCCTACAGTTTCTCTTGTACAATGCTGATGTTTTGCCATAATGTTACTCTGTTATTGGTCCCTTCGGGGTGTTCAGGAATTTTTGGTCCAAGGCCCAAGATGGACCATTGGGTCCAGTTTGTGAAATATTGCAAAGTAATTAACTTCTTCTCTATTTAATGTTTAAAGAGAGGTAACAGCCTCTCATTATAATGCTTGGTTAGTGATTTCATTATGGTGTTCTTGAATTTTGGTCTAAGGTCCCATCTGGGCCCCATTGGCTCATTTTATGAAATTTTACAAAATACTTTTTCTCCTACAAATTGTGTTGTACAGTGTTGATGATTTGTCATAATGAAGCTCTGTTAATGGTCCTTACAAATTTCTTCTCCAATTTGGGATGAAGAATACTTTTGATACCTTTCTAACCAATTTTGTGCCACCCCTCTATTTTACCAGTCTCACAAAATCACTTTACTACCTATTTTTCTTTGTACTGCACCCCCTTTAAAACTGTCTGTGTAGAAGAGGTCAATCCTGTGCAGTTGTTTAGGTTAGTTTAAAGGGAGCTGCTTAATAGGATTTCCATTGGGTATTTCCATTGTGTGTGCATTGTCAGAGCACGTGGGTGTGTTTGTCATAATGATCCTCTGTTAATGGTTCTTTTAGGGTGTTCAGAAATTTTGGGTCCAAGGCCCAATGTACCCTACGGTCCATTTTGTGAAATATTGCAAAATGGTCAATTCCTCCTCCAGTTAATGTTAAACAGAGTTGAAGGCCTGTCATAATGATGCTTGGTTAGTGATCTGTATATGGTGTTCTGGAAGTTTTGGTCTAAGGTCCCATATGGGCCCTATGGCCCTTTTTATGACATTTTGCAAATTGCTTACTCTTGCAGATTCTCTTGTGCAATGTTGATGGTTTGTCATAATTATATTCGGGTAGTGGTACCTTCAGGGTGTTTAACAAGTTGGGGTCCAAGGCACAAGATGGACCATAGGGTCCATTTTGTGTAGTATTGCAAGTAATTGACTTTTTCTCCAGTTAATGTTTAACAGAGTTGACGGTCTGTTATAATGATGCTTGGCTAGTGATCTGTTTCTGGTTTTGTGGAATTTTGGTCCAAAAGCCCATGTGGACCCTATGGCTCTTTTATGAAGTGTGCAGAAGTGTATCTTCAGCTACAGATTCTCTTGTACAATGTTGATGGTTTGTCATAATGATACTTGAAATTTGGGGTCCAAGGCCAAAGATGGGCCCTAGGGGCTTTTGCTCTCTTAAATGGTATTCGTGAAACAACTTACAAAGCAGAGATAGCATGACAAATTTTTTGTGACATTCGTGAAGGTGCCATCAGGGTATCTGAGATTTGGGGTCATAAGCCATTTGACATCATTTAAAGTCATATGATGCTTGTACTAACAAAGACTAGAAGCCAGGGACCCTTCATTGGTTGAAGGTATGAGCTTCAGCACCATTGGTGCTCTAGTTTGTATAATGACTGGTTTGAATTACTTTTGACTTAGGATGTTTTTATTCTTCTTCCCGTAGATCAACTTGATGCAGCAGTCAGAAATCTCAAGGAAGCTGCTGAGAAATTTCATGACAAATATATTCTTCAGTTAGATGTTCAAGAGTGAGTACAGATGGATTTTGTTCAGAATTGTATGTGTTTCTGTAAAGATGACTGACCACCCTTAAGGCTGGGAATGTACATTTTGGGTTCCTAGATCCATCTTCTGAGGCCCTCAAAGCAATGTCAAACATACCTGCATGGAACTTGACTTCATGTTTGACGTTGATATTTGACAGCATTTTGAAGTTAATATTTGGTCTGCTCTGATTGGCCATAAACAATATAGCTGGGCATATAAAACTTGGTTGTTACAGTGCAAAATAGTTAAGGTGCTGATTGCAGTGGGGCCTTTGCTGGCCCATGTTCCTTTATTTCCCAGTGGTGTGAGAAAATGAGGTGTCTTGGTGTTAATTTATGAATTTTTGATACTTACTGCTGAGAAAGGTGCTGACAATTCATTTCCATTGTTCTGATCATGATTGTAAGACCCCCAGAACCAATGAAATATGCACACTTTTCTATGTGAGGCCCCTAGACTCCTGCTGTTGTGATGCTTTTGGTGCTCCTAATGTGAGGGCTTTGACCCACATGCAAAAAAAAAAAAAAAACCTCACATGATGTCAGGGTTATTGAAACCTTGCATCCACCGTATGCTGTTCATGTTAGATACTGTACTTCAGTTGTTTGCAGATGATGGCATCACATTGCATCTTAACAGCAAGTGAAATGAAGCACTTCTTCCCTCGTGCCCCCCTCCCCAGTCTTATATTGGGTCATATCGCCCCCCCCCTCCCACGTCTTGCCTGCTGTGACACTCTACAGAAGTGCAGTGTGACCCAGCCCTGATTAAGGTTACACAAGTTTGTTTTAGTTGAAGCAGTGCAACCAAACAGTTGGAATACATAGTCTGGAAACACACTGAAAGCTTTATGACAATATGCCAAAATGGATTTGTTGTTGCCTTAGAATTTCTGAGCATGGGGCACATTGTGTGCCTTCTTGGGTGAGGCTATGTATCAGATATTTCTGAGTGCAGGGCACATTGTTGCCTTCCTGGGGTAGGGAATGTATCAGATATTTCTGAGTGCTGGGTGCATTGTTCACCTTCCTGGGGGAGGGTATGTATCAGATGTTTGGCTGTAGTAGATTGAAATGAAGTGCCAGGTGGATTTCACAATTTTGAATCAATGAAGGGGAAACTTTAACAGCAGGTTTGGGCCACAGGGTACTGCCTAGTGTGAGCACTTGCTGATGCAAAGATGAAAAGATAATCTGCCTGCTATTTAAGGAATAAATCGCATTTTATGGACTAGTATTGGTGAGTAAACCGTCGAGCCTCTAAATTTGTCAAAATAATGGTTGTGGGGAATCTGAGTCCATTATTTTGACAAATTTGGAGTCGAGATGGCTTATGAGACAATAATAGTCCAACAAATGTGGTTATTCCTATTGTATCACCGAAAATGTGTACAAAACTTTATTTTTATCAGTTTTTACATTTACTGACCGTGTGTTGTGGAATAACAGGTCAGTGTTTAACCAATAAGAATGCAAGATTCTCAATAACAGATGGCTAGAGGTCGTATAATTTGTGATATATATGAACCCATGTCACCATGCATGGCTAGTGAAAATATGCCATAGATAACTTAGAGCAGTGTGATGTTTAATGTGATAAGATAATGTGAAATTGTGTAAAAGAAGGGAATTTGTATTGTTTGTCTTATTTTGCCTCAATTTTGGTTATGGTTATAGCTTTGATAAGTAATATAATGAATATTGATAGTAAAAACTGTCTTGGTGTGTGAGAAGAGGCTGATGTGTGCAATGGATATTTCAGCTTGTTTGGAGGGTGAGGAAGGGAGCTTGGGATGTCCATCATCCTATGGCACTGAAGTATTTCTCATTTTCTCTCGCAGTGACATGAAAGTTCGAGAAGCCAACGATAGACTTGTAGCCATGGAGAGAGCTTTTTTGAGTCCCAATGGACAGACCAACATATATCCACAACTTCGGTGAGAATTCAGCTTTATTTCTCTTTCTCTGGTGTAGGTTGTAGTAAGCTCACTTAAGTAAGTTGGGGAAGAAGTAAATTTGGCAGTCATCAGGTGCACATCTCATTTTTGGTTTGAAATAATTTTTAGGTTGCCTTTCTTATTCTAAATTTGTTTTTTGTACCTCCCATAGGAAAACTTGAAATTATGTAAAGTGCAAATACAGTCACCCCAACTGGAACTTGCATACATACAGTCATTTTTTAGTGCTGTTATTTAGCTGTATTGCAACTATGAATGAAGTCAGACTAATTATTTGTTGGTACCATTGTTGAACCATGTTAGTACCCTGCAGTTTTTCTGATAATTTGTCATGTTAAATGGTCTCTAGAAATGAAACCGGCAGAGTGCAATGTCAAATGAAATATGTATGTTTGGAGGTTTAGCCTCAGAAAGAAAACATGTATGAACTAAATAAACTGTAAAATACAGCTCTATCTGTCGATTTGTGTTTGCCATAGTGTCAAAAATACCCAAGCTGCAGCTTCCTCAGCCAAGCCCCAACTTCCTCAGCCAGGCTGTAGGTGCTGCAACCATGTCGCATTACTATACACATTAGAATAGCAGGATTACTTTAATCCTGCTGGTGAAATGTATGTAGCAGCAAAGTGTGGTTGTAGCAACTCAGCTTCATAGATGCAGCTGCAATGGCCTCAGGTTATGACCTGGTGCCAAAATGTACAGCATTTTAAATTTTTGACTTTTAATTCACAGGCACATGATCTATGGGCCCAGCTCTGAAGGAGCGTATGAAGGAGAAGGTCTCGCACCACTTGCCTATGCCCTTAAAGCTGCCCATGGAATGCCATCTGATGAGAAACGGAATCAAGCCGGGAAAGTAATGTCAGCTACAGTCGTAGCGATCACTAAAGCAGCAAATGCATTGGTTGTCGATGAACTCTTCACATGAAACGATCCGGGAAAGGGTTATTTGTTTTCTCAGGGCAGGGTAGGATGCAGAAGGGGGTCAAAGGCAGACCCCAGGATTGTGGTGTCTCCTTCTGGTGATAAACTTAGATGTGACAGCTGTATGAGTTATGACTTCTGTCGTTTCAACGTTTCAGTTGAAACAATTAAAACAGATTTCAAGCAAGTAAAATTGACTATGGTGTGGTACATTTGAAAAAGAACAAATTTTCCCCAAGAGTTTCACTCTGGCAAACACACGTGGCATTTTCTGTGGCAGCTAGTGCCCAGAGACAATATGTAGACACCAATTTCATCTTGGCTTTAGAGCTGATTCTTCTAAGGAGTAGCTTTAGTGCCATCATGGACCTTTTCTAGGAACTCCTGCACAATTTGGGGAGGGTTTGTATTATCTTACAGTTATCTTAGAAGGAAAAGAAAGCTTAATGCATTCTTGAAGTGAATGCTTGGGTAGTAGGTCCATTTGTGTAAATAAAAATAAGTTAGGGAGGATGTGAGGAAAAGACACATGCCCCAGAAAGGAAATATTCTGTACTAAAAGACGGTGTTCTGTCATGATATGTGATCTATAACCATGACAACTAAATAGCATTCTCAAATATTGGCAGCGTTAGTGTAACAGATATGAAATACTGCAAGCACGTTTGGCGTAACTTAATAAGCTTACTGTATGGACTGTATGCACGAAATCTGCTGGTTTCCTTGTATTTGGCTACGAGTTACAAAAGATATTTGTAGAGTCATGTAAAATGTACAGAGTTCAGACAAACGTACAACTATTGGGCAGTACAGTGTATATCATCATACACCAGTGTAACTATTCTATTAGGCCTAGCATTAACGTAAGAATACCATCAAGTAACCTTGACCGTCTGCCCTGTCACCACTTTCAACCACTGGTATGGCACTGTGTTGCTTGCAGTGCTTTCTGTGATTGTCACAAAAAGAGTAAGCATTGTGAAATTTATAAACTTCAGTTATACCACACTGGCATAAAGTCCTTGCAAGTGGCCTGTCACTTCCGTTTGTGTAACAGTACTGTGGGAATAGTTCAGTTCTTTAAGGGAAACCTGAGGACTCTCACTGCAGTATCGTTCTTGGACACAAGCCTGTTTTGAGATGTTTGAAAACTTTTGAGAAGCTAGAGGGAAAAAACCATTTTGCCATATCTGATAGCTATCAAGTAAACAGACAGTGCTGTTTACTGTCTTTTTAACAACAGTTTCACAATGTCAAGAACTGTTGACAATTTTTTTTTTCAATTTTTCATGCAGTGCAGCTATAATGAATTAAGTGAATGCTGGATGTTTGTGAAGCTTAAGATTTTGAGAGAAAAAGTGTGAAAAAATAGAAATAAATTTAGAAAGTGTTGAGAGAGAGGCAGAATATTTTGATTAGTGTTGCCAGTGATGTGGCTATGATTATCACAGGATTGCATGAGTACAAGTAGCAGTTGACTACATGTTTACATGACCATAACTTCTTATCGTCTTATTGACTCTATGCAGTGTGAAATCACTGCATATTCATGAGTATCCTTTTTCTGTACTGTTCTTGCAATTCATGCTTGGAAGCATGAAAAACTGCAGTACGATGCAGTATGAGATATGTAAATTTATGTGAATATCCTGCAGTACTGACGCTTTATAGCACATAAAACTAGTTTCAGTTCATGCTTCGAAGCGTGAAAGCTTTTTCCCAACTGGCTGAATGGCTATGTTTTACTTGGCATGATTGCATAAATACAAGGTGTCTTTGACCTTCTCAGTCTAATCACTGCATATTCATGAGTGCTGGTGTGATATCATATTTGCAATCTGCTGAGTTTCATAATAGCTTCTTTACGGTTCTATAGCTGTTACACATTTGGTGTGACTGTCAAGAAAAATACTTGAAAAAGAGAATGTGGTATTCACAACTGCTGAGGCACACTTTAAAAATTGTAAACAACCTTTTTTTTGCTTTTTTCTTTTGAAAATCATCAGGGAGGTTTTTCTGTTTTTTATTTTGTTTGTGTAGATTTTAGATTGGACATTGAATAGAGCCAGATATAGTGGCAATGTGTTTGAAACAGGGTCGGTATGTGAGTGCATATGTTATATACAGATTGGAGCTGTGCAATCTCTCACTTACACCTACCCTTAGGCAGATTGTAAGACCTCTGTTACATGGATGGAACAAATAGATTTATCACTGTCTGTATATCTTCGCTTAATCTGCATACCTTTTGCTTTGCTTAGTTAGTCCCAAAGGTCTTATGACATTATGACCTTGGTGTTGAAAAATTTGTTTTGGAAATGGATTTGTAGAATAGGTAGGTAGATGAAGCTTTACACAAAGTTTAGTGTGTGTAATATGTATAGGAGAAAAATTGTAGCTGTTTAAAGGGGAGTGCAGAAGATGCAGGAGTTGAAAGGGAAGGATAGATGGTGTGTTGTGAATGTAGAGGGAAGTGTTTATAATGAAGTTGAAATGCCACATTAAATTCTGATGAGATAGGTGAGGAACTTGGTAGCAATGTTAATATTTGAAAAACAGAGGCATGGTAGTCTTCTTAAACAGTTGGGAAAACAAGGAAATGCGTTTTGTAAGCTACACAACTTTGGGAATTCAGTTATTTTTAGGTACTTTAAAGTCTGGTTTGCATGAAAAATTTTAACAAGACAGGTAACACACAGTTGAATTTTATCAGGGAGAATGCATATGAGAACTGCACTGGAGGGGGTGGGGTGGGGTCAGTTGGGGGGAGGGAGGGAGGCAAGAAGAATGTATTGTTTTTTTCAGTGGTGTAGAACAGAACATAACCTGCCTCTGAAAAGAGAATGTTATTGAAGTCCAAAGCGTATGCCTTATTTTACAACTTACTTTACTCCAATGTCTTCGACAGCAATATGCAAAAGAGGTTATATTATGTTTAAATCCGTCGCGTAAAGTTTAGGAAGTAACGTACAACTGACGTTGCTTGAGTTGGAATGTGTAGGTCAGTTAAAACTGGTATGGGTCCAGACATAAGAGGCTGTTCAGGGAAATGCATTTGATGCAGTTTCCTAATATCTGTTGTATTTTAGTGAACAAGACTGATTTCTCGTGTTGATCAGCTACTGAAATACCAGACGTTAATGTACTGGGTTGGGCTAGAGAAAGTTGAATGCCAGTTGTACAGTGCAAAAATCCTTGAGTTGGAATTATAAAGACTACTTCTGCACAAAAGTTGACCCTGGCAGCTGATCTTGCATAGTTAGTATTCATAAAAGTAAAAGCATGCAAGCTTTGCAGGTATTTGATGTGAGCTTTGAAAAGATGTGATTTTGTAGTTGCACTGCCTCCTTTGCAAATAATTGGTACACTCCGATTCTTGTGCAGTTGAACCTGGCTTTTGGCTGGTTAAGTTATGGTTGTCTGGGATGGCATAAATGTCTCTTGCACGTACTTAATGTTGCAATGAAATGAGAACAATTAATAGACTATAAAGTTCAATGATTGTTTTCACTTTATTGGCATAGTGGTACCTAATGAGTTGGTGACCTAAGGTCATGGTTGCCGACCCTGACAATATTCATAGAGCATGCAGTATGGCCAAATACTAGTTACGTTGACCAGGAAGTGCTAGTTGGGGCTGGTTGTAGATCTCACTCCTGTTTATGACCAGCTGATGCCATCCAGCATAACTCAGTCCCTACTTGGAGGGTGTCACTTACTTAAGAGTCAGCCCATACAGGTTGTTGGAAGTGACTGCCAAATGTTGCGAACAAACACGACTCTTTCCAAACTGTAATATTTACATGGAGTGATAAGATAATTTTTGGCTTCTTTTATTATGTGTAATATATATTCTTTTGATGTTGACACCAAACAGGCACCTGTAAGGAGTCATCCTTTTTTTCATAACATTTATGAGCATTCAAACAGTTATTGAAAAAATCCTCAGAAGTCAATTATTTACATTTATTAGCTTTGAAAAAACATTCATGGGTCAGTGACCCACTCCACCTCCGCCCAGCAAATGGTTTGTATGACCACGAAAATTACTGAAAAATTGATGACTTCTACTGTACATAGGTCAAAGATTCATTGACCTCTGTTTGCTGTTCCTGTTATGATTCTCTGAAGTGGTTTTCTTGTTTCTTTTATAACAAAAATTCCAACATTTCATTTCCTGTGAATTAAGATTAAAGTGTGGTTGTTTGTTTAACTTTTTCCATGAATATTAAGTTGTAATCCCTCTGTTTAATTTTTATGGGAAGTAATATTATCTAGCTAGATTGAATTAAACTGTGTTAAATTACTAAACGTTATGTTTGGAGACTACGTTAATAACTAATGGGATAATTATGAGGGGAAGAGTATCATTTCTCATGGACTTATACGTATTTTAATACATTTTGAAAGAATTTTCAAAATGTAGTGCAGTTAGCATGTAAAATGGTGTCACTTTTTTCAAAGGTGAGAAAAAAATATTCATCTGAAATTCCCACCAAGACCAGCTTCATTACGTATTATGATTTGACCTTGACTTTGTCCAATGGTTGCATCCCATGGTGCAATAATCTCATTTTATTCAGTTGCCAGGTATTCAGCATGTTTTCATCTAACCAGTTAGATTTTATTTCCAACCTTTGAAAACTGTTGCAATTTCTTTTCATGTTATTCAAACATTATTATTGTGGTAATGATTTTTTATGCAAAAGGAAGCAGATTTAAGACTACTGAGTCATCTCGATTTATGTAGCTTTTTAACTTATAACCTTTCT